>JAYESA010000005.1:304802507-305175007 GCA_036927795.1 Iris macrosiphon
GCTGGACGACGACGAAGAGAGGTTGACGACAATGAGATAACGACGCTGCGATGATGATGAGGACGACAATGCTGATGATGATAATGGCTGGTGGGGTGACGATGCGGTGATGGTGATAAATTGAGACGAGGAGGATGATGATAATGAGGGTGGTTAATTAGGTTTACGGTGATGAGGATATTGATGACGAAGATGGTGATGTGTATGATGGTGACGGCGAGGATGATGGTGCTAAATGAAGACGATGATAAGGCGGTGATGATGACGGCTGACTACGATGAGGGTGGTAATGACGATGACACAATGATGACGAGAAGGTCGATGAGGGTGATGATGATGTTAGGGTTGATGATGATGATGAAGGCAATGGAGGTGAGATGACAACAACGACAATGATGATGGAATGATGGTGATGGAATGATGGTGAGATGACGACAACAACGATGATGAGATGTCGATGGTGTGAGGACAGTGAAGAGAACGATGAAGTGTTGATGATGATAAATTGAGATGGGGATGATGATAAGATATCCATGGTGGTGACGAGGTGGGCTGCCGGAGTCCGGCCAGGGCTTCTCCGGCGATCCATGGTGATGTGGAGATGATAATGGGGAGTGTGGTGATGGTGTTAGGGATGATGGTGGTGATTGCGGCCTGCTGAAGTCTTGGGGCTGCTCTCGGCCGAGCCGAGGTGGTCGAGACGGAGAGGACATGGAAGAGGGGATACGAAGGAGGAGCGGGGTGGTAGAGGCCGGTGCACTGGCGGGAGAAACTGGCTCCGGTCGAGGCTGACCCGGGGGTCGAGCACAGGGCAGGAGGTGAAGGCTGGTAATGGTGGTGGATCTGTGGGTCGAGGGGATTCCGACAAGGAGGACAGGGAGCAGGAGGAGGAGCTTCGGAATTGAACGGTTGGTCAGAGTGGCAGCTTTGTCGGAGTCGGGAAGAGGGGACTGGTGGAGCTGGTGGAGAGATGACAGGGAGGAAGAAGATGGTGGCGGTGGTGATGAACCGGAGAAGGGGATGTTGGCTCTCCGGGCTGCTCGGGAATAGAGTACCACTTCTGGGTGCAGCGGCGCTCGGCATCGGGGCGTCGTCGTTGTGCAGGCGGTGCTGCGGATCGTTGCTTGGTCGGGGAGATCACCGGAGGGAGGACTCGGAGAAGAGGGAGTGGTCGAGTGGGGAGGAGAGGTCGTCGAGATGGTGGCGGTTCAGTCGATGAGGTTTCTCGGTGTTAATGGCGGAGGTGCGGGGAGGAGTTCCGGCCAGGGAGAGCTGTAGGGCAGTTCGTGCAGCTCCGGCGAGGTCGGGGCTCCGGCCAGGAAGGGGGAGGGAGAAGAAGAACAGTAATGGGGAAGAAGGAAGGGCAGCAATGATGGACTCGGTGGAGATCCGGCGAGGCTCCGGCGTTAGTCGGGGAGATCCGGCTGGGATCGGCGGATGGGTTGAAGAAGCACAGTAAGAGGGGGAATCGGCTGCCTCTTTGTTTTAGGGTTTGTGGTTTTTAATTTAGGTGGAGGAAGAGAAAAGTATTTTTATACATGTGGGAATGGGTTTTGGGTTTGACCTAGGAATGGGCTTGGTCAACATTTCTTTGTGATGGGCCTTGGGCTTACATGAGGGTGTTTGAGAAGGCTAGAATTTGCATTAATAAAATGCAAGGATAGAATTAATATACAGGGCGATGTGCGCGCGTTGCGCATCCCAAAGAATTATGGGAAAAAATTATATGAAGGGAAAATTTGAGTTTCTTCATGAATTACCCAATGATGGGGACACCTCAATGCATTTTTGCATAATAGCCCCCCAACAATTAGAAAATTACACAAAGGCAAAAATTGAATTTAATTAATTAAATCGAAATGCGCACGATGTTCTAGAATTAATTAGGAGTACATGGGATTAAATTTAGGCGGGGCACAAGTGTCAGGGCGTAGAGGGGACAGTGCAGAATATTAATAAAATTCGGTTTATACAAAACGGTCGAGATTGTGTCCCCAATTTCGATTGGAACACACAAGGGTACTGAGTTAGAATTTATTTCAAATTACGAAATAACGTCTGCGACGTTTATTGTGCGACTAAAATATAGCACAAGAAAGCAATATTATGAGTTGCACAAGGGCCAGAAAGGTAGGCGGACACGTCTAGGTCAATGTTGTGAAATTCGTAGATAGGCAACGGCTAGTGAGGTGTTCCAATTATCGAAGCAATGGTAAGGTGCGCTACGTGTCATAATTATTTTGTAATTAAATTAAATGTCATGTTCTAATTCTAATTGGGTTCAGACTAGCCCTAATTTCACTATCTAAGCCAAGTAGCCCTAATTTTGGGTGAGGGAGTTTACAATATATATATATATATATATATATATATATATATATATATATATATATATATATATATATATATATATATATATATATATATATATATACATGTTAGGATATATATTAGTGGGTTTAGATGGGGTATATAGCGTAGGTTGAGATATCGGATATCGAGGGTATCCCGGTATCTCAAAGAAGCGAGTTTGTGGGTTTACTAGCTTAATGAGCTAGTTTTGACCTAGAATTTTAGGGGCACCCTAGTTTGACCTAGAGTTGACCGTAGTTGACCCGGTTAACCGCCAAAGCCAACCTTTGATCTAGTTTCGGCCTAGAGTTGACTTTTTGACTCCGGGTTGACTTTTTGACCCAGATTTTACCGGTTTGGCCCGTTTGACCTAGAACAACCCTAGAAGCTTATTTTTAGTTATTTTATATCTGTATAACTCTTTAGAACCCCGTTTAACCTTACTTTTTGCAATAGGTCCTTGCGACGCCAGTTCGGACCTCGATCCTCGCTAGTTGCTCAGGACGCCAGGCGAGTACATTCTCTGATAGTTTTTATTATCTGATAATTATTATGATTCAGCTTCTAGTATAGTATTATCTAATTTTCTGGCACGACACTGACTAGTATTTCTGGATTCATTTACTTGCGACACGTATATTTCATGTTTCTGATCTATATTTCTGGAATCACCTACTAGCATCACATCAGGACTCACTATAGGCATTACACATGTTTTTGGCTGGACTCATATTTATTTTACGTGTCGGATCTTGGATTCATTTTTACTAGTCGGGGCAGGAAAATACTCGAGTAGACATTTAAACATTCCCAAATCTGGATTCACTCCCTCTGGTCTAATCTGGAATGATAGCAGCCGCACACCCAGTGTGCGGTGAGCCTTACTTACCCCTAGCCGTTTACATGTCGAAACAGGTATTTCAGAGACACTAGTTCATTCTTTCTAGTCTGGTCTCACTTACACTTCTTGACTGGTCTCACTTATACTTTATGGACTGGACTCATTATATTTACTCTTGCTGAACTCACTTCACGTTATTGTGCACACACTTGCTCTTAGTTTAGATTTCTTGTATCCTGCAGTCATTATTATCTTGTTTCTGATTTTCATGCATCTTTACCTTTATGCACCAGTTGACAGATATACATATATATATATATATATATATATATATATATATATATATATATATATATATATATTTTCTTGTTCATACTTTATTTTCTTGACATTGTGCTACTTGCTACAACTAATTTATAGTTTTTATCATTTAACTGGAACTGCTGTTAGAGGTGTACTTGCTCCAATCCTGACTGGATATATTTTTCAGAGGATCCGAAAGATTGGTGTCCGACGTTTTATGGACCTCAGCCTGTCGATGGTACAGACAGGGATCCCCTAGTTCAGGAGTGATTTTCGGGTTGGTAGCCGGGATCACTAGGACCTCAGTTGTATTTATTAGCTTTTGGTACCGGATTTTTCCTCGGCTTTTGGTTTGAGACTTTGTATTGTATTTGATTCAGGATATTGTTGTTATTATTATTGTTGTTGTCTTAGTAGTAGTTGTTGTTTAGACTTTGTAGTTGTTAGACTTTTTTGTTATCTTATCGTGCTTAGATCGTGATTGAGTATTTGTATTATCTTTATCATATTGTTTCTCCGTTTGGAGTTGAGATCTTGGCAGGTACTTATATTGTTGTGTGAGATTGTTAGCTAGATTGTAGACATAGACAGCGTTCTACCGCCGATGTTGCGGCGTAGGCTGTACGTACCCACGACTCATGCCCGATTTTTCATATTTCAACGTAGTTGGTTTTTAAAAGGTTTGAGAACATCTTTTGAAAAATATTTTGATGCATGGAATACAATTTTTTTTATATCAGATAAACAGAAAGGATTGATAAGGGCTATGCGTGATATCTTTTCAGAATTGCCTCATTTTTTATATTCAACATTTTAAACAAAATTAAAAAAAGTCTTCAGGTTTTCCCATTTTCAACTTAGTTTAGAATATTTTGCTAGATGCTATAATGAAACAGATGCGAACTATTGTTTGAAAAAAAATTAAAGCTGAAAACATAGATGTTTACAATTGGTTCGTTGGAGTAAATGTTGAAACTCGTATTTTTCACACTGGATAACAGCTTATTCTTCTTGTCCCAGATTAGGTATTAACACGTCGAACCTTGCTGAATGTTTCAATAATTGGGTTAAAAATTTATGTGATAAACGAATAACAACACTACTTGATGGGATTCGAGCCAAAATTATAACACTTCAGGACAAGAACCGGCAAAAACTAAAAATTTTCAAACTGATTATTGTCCGAAGATGTTGCAAACTATGGCTCTTATCATAAAAGAAAATCACCGGCTGCAAACGTTGAATATAGTTAGATATTTATTTGAAATATTAGATTATAAAACAAATAGAACATATGTTGTAGACTTAGATGAAAAATCTTGTTCATGTTTAAAGTGGTATCATATTTTGCTTCCATGTGTACATGCATGTTATGTATGTAAGTCTAAAAATATTAGCATCGATAGTTTTTATCCAGGTACTTTTTCTAAGGAAGCATTAAGAAGCGTATATGAGTCACACCTGGAGCCAATTCCAGTCCCTTACAACCTCCAAAGTACATTGATTAGAGGTCACATTGGAGTACCAAATGTACGACGTAAGGCAGAAAGACCAAAGAAGAACCGGATCATAGAGAATGATCAAGCTTCAAGAGATCTTCGATGTAGTAACTGTAATAGTTTAGGAAACAATAGAAGGAGATGTACAAACCAACAAAGAGAATGAAGTTTGTATGTAATTTTATTTTATGAGAACAATATGTAATTTCATTGAAATAAAAGATAGTTACATTCAAATAAAGTTTATATTGATATAACAATTTCATTGACCTCTCTTGTCTAATTTTCGATACTTCGGACGATCAATCTCTCTTAGATTGAGTCAGTCCCTCCTTTCTCGTGTATTCTCCGGGGCCGCATCATCACCACCTCCTTGACTGTCCTCCACTTGAGATGGCATCGGTGATGTTGGAGTTGTCAAGATATGCATATAGTTGGTAACTCGGGGGCGAATAGGCTATCCCACTGAGAATCTTCCTCGTGGGCCCACTGAGTAGTGCCCGCACCGGCCGATGCCTGAGATGTGCCCCAATCAGCCCAATGAGAAGTGCCTTCGCCAGCCGCCTAAGAAGTGCCCTCACCAGCCCACTGAGTAGTGCCTGCACTAGCCCTTGCCTGAGTAGTGCCCCAGTCAGCCAACTGAGTAGTGTCTACACCAGCAGTCGTCCGAGAAGTGCCTGCACCGGTCGACGTCTGAGGAGTGTCATCTTGTAGTGGCAGACTATCAGCCTGATACCAAACAGAGGTATACTTCCTAGGGGGGCGTGCTTGTCATTGTCCAACAAGACCCTGAGGATAATCTGCTGGAATACGTAATGGAGGATTGGGAGGAATCAGACCTATTTGCATAGCAGCCAAAAATTCGACAACCGTTGTGCGCAACGGGTCGCCAACCCTAACCGCTAACCTGAACCGGTCAGATTTTTGCCAACTCAGTTTACGAAAATTTGATGCCACGTCAGCGCATCCAAATTTTCGCCAACAGAGTTGGCAAAAATCGGACGTTGAAGCCACAACTTTGTTGGATTTTTGCCAACTGCGTTGGCAAAAATTTGACGGAATCCATTAAAAAAATATTTTGTTGTACTTTCGCCATTTGAGATGGCGAAAGCTTTCGTTATTCTTAATTTTTTTTCAAATTTTTTTTGTAATTTATTTAAAAATATTTTAGTTACAGTAAATTTCTATTTTTTATTCCATTGCCATGAATGAAATCAGTTACTATCACCAGTCTCTTGCCCAATCCCCATCCCCTTGGAAAAGGAAGACTAGAGGGGGGGTGGTAATCTGTGGGTCAAATCAAAACCATATTTGTAGGTCAGGCACTTATGGGCTGTTTGGTTGCACGAAAGTGTATGAAAGTGTGAAAGTAAAAAAACGGAGTTTGCGTGCGCATAAATTTTGACTTTCCAAAAATTGTTTGGTTGTTGAATTGGAAAATATGAAAGTAAAAAAAAAGGAGTTTCGTTGTCTGGATGTTTGTTGAAAGTGGAGATAAAATGAGTTCGGTTGTTTGGATGGTTGTTGAAAGTGGAGAAGAAAGAAGTTTCGTTGTTTGGATGGTTGTTGAAAGTGGATGTTAGTTGGAGATATCGTGAACGTATGTATGCTTACCCCCCTATTTAACAGAATTAATTGAAATAGTTAGAAAATTTTGTTGGAAAAAGAAATTTAAAATATCCTAAATTTAAAAAAACTTGTAATAAAAAAAACCTTTATTGTCAAATATGTTAAAATTTTCACAATAATTAGTTTATGGGTCATTTTTTTAATTGGTTTGTTGATTAAACAAGATACAATATAAATTATTTCAAAGAATTATTCATAATTTAGCAAATAATTGCTATTTATATGTCATTTAGCAAATAATTGCTAATTTAGCAAATAATTTAGCAAATAATTGCAAACCTTTATTGTCAACCGTCGGTCACCGCAAAAGCCGAGCGGTTGGGAACTCTTCCTCTTCCAATTTTTGGCAACTTTCACCGCACTTTCAACGAGCCAAACAGGCCCTTCGGGACCAATCTAGGAGTGATACTGTCATAATAAATAAATAAAACTTACGTATAGAGCATAAAAGTTTTATAATTTTGCATCTAGAGTAATTAAGTTTCGAAATTTTTGAGAAGAGCAACGAAACGTCCTTAAAAAAAGGACGTTTTTGAACAATTATCCAAAAAATGCTCTTTTCAGAGACGTTTAGATGTAAAAGATTATTTTTGTGTTATTATTTGAAATAATTAGGTAATATGTTATTATTTAAAGATTGTTTTTGTGTGTGTATAATGAATTCACCGTTCTATGAATGAGAACGTACATGTCCCAGCTTTTTTATATTATTATAATAAATGATTGTGGTGTGTATAATGAATGCACTGTTCTGTGAATAAAAAAGTACGGGTCTCAGCTTTTTAATATTGTTATAATAAATAATTGTTAATCCGGTGGAACAATTATTATTTTACATCTAAACATTCTTAAAAAGGACTTTTTTTTTACAATTACTCAAAAATGTCCATTTTAAGAACGTTTCGTTGCTTTTCTCGAAATTTCGTAACTTTATTGCTCTGAACGCAATTTTATGAAACTTCTATGTTCTATACGCAATTTTCTGTAATAAATAAGTTGTGGATCTAGCTAAATAGGGAGCACTTTTTTTTCCTTCTTAGATTCTAGTAATATGTTATTTTGTTCCTGCTTATCCATCATTTTATTGAAATGTTATAATGATCATGTACTAGTAGAGGAAAAGAATTGGTGTTAAAAATACATTGAGGAACCAAATCTGAAAGTATCCACAGTGCCAGGTTACATGCAAGTATGCAACGGGTAGACACGCGGTTGGCCTCCATAATTTATCAGTATCGTGTCCGTACTTGTATCCTAATATGTATTCATGCAAACATAGTTGAATATCCTTTATATACCTCTCCGAAAAGAGCTTTGTCTTGTATCCATCTTGATATTGTGTTCTTATCCATATCTATATATGTTTGGATTAGTGTAACATAGTAGTAGAGCATGCTTCAGCAGCAGCATGTTACATAACTCAAGTTCTTCATGAAGTAGCATCCACCCACCTCCACCATGGAGTAGTAAAAGAAAGAACTGATTTTCAAGTACATAGAGGAATCAAACATGTTGTTAATAAAGGCTTACATGCAATTAATGGATAGACACAAGGCTGGAGAAATTATTCAGATGGCTAGCCTCCGCGTTTTATCAATTTATAAGTATCGTGTTCATACTGATATCCGTGTCTGTATTTGTGCAATATAGTTGACTGCTTATTGTACCTATTTGAAAATATATTTATCTTATATTCGTATTGTGTCATTATCGATATTGCACGAAAAAAAAAAATAGTGTCCGTGTATATATTGTGTCCGTATCCATATTCGCTTAAGATATAGGAATAGAACAGGAGTAACACCATGTTACATTACTCTGTACTAGTACATCCTCATAGAACTTATGATAAACTAGCATTCAGGTAGGTCAATCATAGAGGGGGTTGAGTTATAAACATAAATTTACTTTCTAAAAGGTTGTGATAGCCATAGCTAAAGGAGATGTATATCTATACTATTATATAATAGGAAAAGTAGAGACTTCACTGTAGAAATTTTTGTTCCAAAAATAAATTTATCTGTGTTTACGAATTAAAATTATTCATTAAATTTTACATGTGAAGTTAGATAATTATGTATTTTAAGACACTATTTTGTGTTCCTCTCAAGTACTTAAAAAAAAGTAGAGACTATTATTTGTTATTTTCAAATAGTATCAAATACGTACAAGGGACATCTATATATTACAAATAGAGCAACAACTAGCCACACTGTTTCCTTTTCTCCATGGTTTCGAGAAGTATATTCTCTCCACATTATAAGTATCAACTCGGCCGAGTTAGAGACGAAGATCAGCAGAGGTACTATTTAGACACCACTGAAGGGTTTATTTAAAGGATTTATTTAGACTCTTTTGAGGCACGAAATTAAAATTTATATTTGGATCTGCATAGTCGATCTAATTAGTATTATAATGACTTAATTTTTATATTTATCTCATAGTAGATGTCTATATCTATTCTGTGTACATAAATAACGAATCAATCGTTGGTCCAAATCTTAATACTTAGATTACCCAAAAACAAAATTTATAACTTTTTCGAGATCCGGAGTCTAAAAACTTCTAATACAAAATGTATTTTCTCTTATCGTAACCCCTTTCCTTTTGGTCTGAGCTTTCAGTGTAAAGTAGTAAGCAATTAATTGGACTTCTTCGTACTTTTTTTTTGTATCAACCTGAACTAATCCTCCATCCCTATTCTAATGCATCCCCTGCTCTCCCTTTTACAAGGATGTTGATAAAGGTACTATAAAAATGATTGGGGGCTAGTCCAGCTAATCCAATTAGAAATAATTTTTATTCAGATTAGTTTAAATTTTACTAGGGTTGTCCACCCTCTTCACCTTCCTCCTCCTGCTACACCCCCATCCCCATCCGGCCTCTCCTCCTCCATCTTCTTGCGATTTTTTTGCCTCTCCGTGTCGTCGACCTCGTCATCGACAGCGTTGCCGTCGTCGAGCAGCACCTTAAGCACCTTCCCGTTAGCTCCGTCACGAAGAAGAAGAAGAAGAAGAAGAAGCAACGTGCGGAGGGGGGGGTAGGGGGTTGCGCACGACGGAGGCACACGCTCACGGGGGACTGCGGCTACGCCTAGCACCGGTGACGACGGCGACAACAGCAGCAGAAGCGGCAACAACAGCGGAGGCGAGCGTGTGCGCCTACGCCTCGCCGCCGCCCCCGCACGCGCGCCTCCGCCTCCTCCCCCTCCTCGCCCCCCCCCCCCCCCCTCCGACCTCCTCGCGTAGTCCACGTAGCCTACACCCAGCCACCATCATACCAATTAATTCTTTACTGTAATTTAGTCACTAGTTCTTCCGAGGAAGATGCTTCACACTTTACCCACTTTAGCTAAAAAAAAAAAAAAACTTTATGGCCCCTTCCACATGGCCCTGCTGAGGTGGCAGATCCCCAGCGTCCCCTGCAAACATGGGGTCCACACAAAAAAATTTTAGCCTCCCCCTCTCCAATCATCTTGTGCCACGTCGGCGGGTGCTAATGAATCCGGGGCTACTAAGCAACGCTAGTTTAGCTTGGAAGTATTGCGCGTGCGCTCTCTCTCTCTCTCTCTCTCTCTCTCTCTCTCTCTCTCTCTTTATAAATTTAAAGGTAATTGTATTGATAAAAGAAAATACTTATAACCCTTTTCAATTATATATATATATATGAGGAGAGATTCTCATTTTTTCTATTTTTGTATCCTCTAAGTATCCCTATGATAACAACCATTGGATCTTGTTTAAGTTATCTAATCTTAACCATTGAAAAATGAAGTGTTAAGATTAGATGACTTAACCAAAATCCAACGACTGTGAAAGAAAAAATGCTTGGAAGATAAAAAATGGAGGAATGTGGATCCCTCATATATATATATATATATATATATATATATATATATATATATATATATATATATATATATATATGAGACATTCCTCTAGCCATAGAGGAACTGCTTGGGTTTTTGGAAACTCTCTGGATCGCAAGGAGCTTGAGAGACCGATCTCAAAGACAAGAGGATTGATGGACTACTGGCGAATAGTGTCATTGAGAAAGGTGAGGAGTCAAGGTCTACTGCTGCAACCTTTGGTAGGCATGGTCGGTCCTAGGGTAATCCTGACAACTCATTGGGCTCTCAGTTAATAGAGTCTCTGCGGTCCACCCCAATTTCTCTCTGTCAGTTGAACTAGCAATACACCAGGTCTATATTTTAATTTCTCTCTGGAAATGCATCGAGTATCTCAAGAAGAGAAACTCGGATTCTGAGCTCTACGTCGCGGTCGACGTTGTTATTTTTAGTCCATTAAAGGAGGAGTCCATTAAAGGGTGATTAGCTGCTACAACATTCCACATGGTATCATAAGAAGGAGTGCATTAAAGGGTGATAATAGAACCCAATGCCAAAGTCTTTGAGATGCCAATTACATTTTGAAACATGTCACGCTCCAGTCCCAAAATACGTAGGACTAGGAACACGTAAGAATGCCAGCCGTATGTATATGGAAACTCCAATATATGGATCCCATAATACATACGTACGCTGTAATATGAATATAAACTCACATGTGGTATATCAATGTCACCGGTCACAGAAAATACTAATCTCATCCACACAACAAGTCATAGAAAGGAATATAACTAAACTAGATAAAGAGTCTAAATAATCCATAAATGATAGTCGGGTGGAGACAAATCCACTACCAATGACTATATCAATACTAGAATGAGAGAGGGATATAAAATCTCCAGTATAAAGTAAGGTGCTGATAGAAGTGTATCAGTGAAGCGATCCATCGCTAGAGATAATCAAGGATGCTCAGAAAGTAAGGCCTCCTCGGAAGAGATAAGTGGTGTCACGCCCCGAGGCGTCCCCCGAGTTGTAAACCCCCTGAATTTTCAAAATTTTAAAAACTGGATTTTTCACAATTTTCTAGAATTTTCTGGGAATTTTCTGTAATTTAAAAACAGGGTTTTAATTTTTAAATAATTTTTAATTGATATTAAACAGTATTAAAATACTATGAAAATAATATTTTTGGATGTAAAATGAAAAACTGGACTTAGGGCAATTTTTCTGGAATTTTTCGGACCCCGGACCTATTTTTAAATGCCTAAAAAGTATTTATTTATTTAATTATTTATTTATTAATTAGTTTCTGATTATTATTATTATTATTATTATTATTATTATTATTATTATTATTATTATTATTTTTTATTTTTTTATAAAATACCCCAGCCCACTGGGCCCGGCCCACCGGGCCCAGCCCGAACCCAAACCCAGCCCGCGCCGCTAGCGGGTCGGGTCGGGTCGGTCAGACCCGCCCGCTAGCCCGCAACCCTTCTCCACCCAGCCCCCGCACGACCCGCACGCCGCCCGCGCGTCCCGGCCGCTCCGCCCGCCTCGACCGGCCACGTCGCCTCCCCGCCCGCGCCCTTCGGCCCACTCCGCCCGCCATGCCCGGCCAACCCCACCGCCGCAACCCTATTTAAAACCCTCGCTCCCCCGGCCATCTCCTCCCCTCCGCCTCCAGCTCCACCGCATCCCTCGCCGACGCCGCCACCGCTCCACCTCGCTGACGACGAGCCGCCGTGCCGCCACGCCTGCGCCGCCTCCTCCTTCTTCCCCAGCTCCGGCCTCTCTCCCCCACCGCGAGCGGCAGCCGCAGCAGCTCGAGCAGCCCCGCGCCGCCTCCAGCGCCGCCTCCAGCGCCGCCGCCTCCGCTCGAGCGACGCGCCGCCCTCCGCCGCAGCTCCCCCGGCCGGCCTCCCCCGCCCTGGGCCACCGCAGAGCTGCCGGAGCTCAGTCGAGTTCCCAAACCCTAACCCAAACCCTAATTCTCGGGTCCCTGTGTCCGACACGAGTCGGACACGTGTCGGACACGGTTTGACCCTGTTTTTTGGGTCCCCTTCAGGTGCGTGTAACTTTTTGCTCGTAGCTCTGTTTTCGATTCCGCAAATTGTGTTGCGAAGCCTGTATGACCCTCTCGCTGTCCGGATAAACTGTTCGGGGCATCGCGTCCTGTGGTGATCGCGCACCGCGATCCAAAAACAGGAAAAACCAGACCATGTTTCACCCCGGAACCGAGTACGCCCCGCCAAACGGGACGACTTGGTCGCGCGCGGTCTTCACAGATACGTGCGCCTCGTCGATACGGACGTGTAGGATTTCGCGGAAGCTGATTCGGGTGTGCGTGCACACCGAAATCAACGCGTATCCGCGGACATCGCCCCGTATCCGTACTTTCTGGAACGTGCCCTAACTTTGTGTACACACGTCGGATCGAGATGAAACTTGCGCCATCGGACTCATAGCGATACGCTGGTCCTGTGGGTCAACTTTGGTTCGATTCTGAGAACGTTGACGAAATCGCGTGTCATGGGCCCCACAGGCCCCGCTCGACGGGCGATTTTGTGATCGGCTCATCAGAATCTAATTCTGGAAGTTCCGTTGGGTTCGTATCATCGTTCCTGACCTGTTGACACTAAGTTTGGTGAATTTGGAGACCGTTGACCCGGACGCATTTTTCGGTGCAAAGCGAGCCCACCGGTGGACCCCGTTTTGGCCCGAAACTGTCGTTTCTGCCCTTGTCTCCAAATTGGACCCAAGGACAGGCATTTCTAGCTGATTGATATTTTCTGGATCTGATGGTGATGTTTGTTTCAGCAACCGGAGTACTGCCTGCAATTCCCGCCGAAGTCAGAACTGCAAACATAGCCGGAACCACAGACAAGTGTACCTTGCCAAACCCTGCAGCTTGCTAATTATTTTCTGGATTTAATCATGCAATAATGGACAAGTAAAGCTCGCCAAATCTCAGTAATTCTTGACATAGTGTTTTAATGGATTTCTTGTGGAATTAAATATAAACATGTTTTAACTGCTTAACCTAGGAAACGAGTGACGTGCTTAGTGTCCGATCATAGTCGGATGACAACTCCGTACGCGGGGTTGTGTAACATCACATAGACATGGATATCGAGACCCGATAATGCTCGTACTTGTCTTATCAAGTACTTCAGAACCCAGGACACTTGACACTATTTCATGAGACAGAATCTTCCTGAGACATTCAAGGTGATTCTGTATAGGATGCAAGTTCTATGACATAGACTTTACATTCTTAGACATTTGATTCATAGCTATCAGACTTGTTGCATTAGTTATAATCGTGCGTGACATGGACATGAGGCATCGTGGACATGAGACGTGGGATTACATTGGGTGGGAAGAGACACACAGACTACAGGCTGATATTATATATAAAACATAGTATATAACATAGTGTAGTTCATAGTTATTGCCGCTACCGGCTCCCCGACACAGAGCTTGTAGTGGCTTCAGCCTGAGTTCTAGTGCTGCTCTTATATTGCATATCACTTAGCTGGTTACATAGCTTACCCTCTTGTTTAATTAACTGCTGTACTGTATTTATTTTGGCTTGTATTTTCTGTACCTTGCTGTCCCCTGAGGACCTGGATCCGGATTATGTCCCCAGGTACAGCTGAAGAGAACTACCCAGAGGTGTACGGTACCGGAGCACTCCTTGGAGCAGAACAAGGAACAGAGGACGAAGTAGTGGCCGAAGATTTCTCCTGAGCACCGGCTTCAACTACACAGTATTTCCATTTTCAGCATTTCAATTCCTGTCTATTTTCCTTAATTGTAACAGAATAATTCTCGAATTTGTTTCCCGAGATAACCTTATTTGTTATTGCATATTTATTTCCATTGCATTATTTCTGGCAATTAATCTGTGTTATTCTGTAGATGAGATTAGTAATACCTGAGACTTGTACTTAGTACTGCTAGACTACATCTTAAGCATGCCCTGATGGATCCATTAAATTGGGTTGTCCATCGGTGCGTGCTGCTGGCCATTGCTCGCGTGCTCAGTCCCTCGGCATTTTGGGACTGGGGCGTGACATGGTTTTTGTGGTGGCCCATACAGGTCAACGACTAAATTGTTCGGTTTCAACTTAGGGACCGAACAGGCCTGCAATAAGATAAGATAAGTTTTAGAATCTCATCCACTTGCTTGAATCGTTTTTGATATCTGTATCGTATTCGAACTAATTTGAACTTGCATATTGCCTTGATTCCTGTGCGCCTCTTATTGGTTATTTTGGATACAGGAAAATGGACCCCCAAGAATGCAACGAGACTCCCGTCGGAACACCACCAGCTACAGGTGTCACCTACGACGACGAAGTGACACCAGTCGGAGAAGTCCCATCAACTCAACAGAGCCAGCAGGCAGGTCAACCTACCTCCCGATTCCGACGCGATGATATTCCACCTCCGCCGCAGTTCGTTCCACCAACGCCCGTACTCCCACAAGGACAGCCAATTGACGGACAGCAGATATTCTAAATGATCTACGCGATGATGCAAGCTCAGCAACAAGTCCAACACGAGGCTCAGCGTCGTGAAGCTAATTTCTTGAGGGACAGCATTGTAACTGCACTGGGGCAGGCCAACCTACCTGCTCGACAGCCAACTACAGGCTCAATCACGGACTTCTGCCAACTGAAGCCCCGTACTTTTTCTGGAAAGGAGGAGCCCACCGAAGTTCACGAGTGGCTCACCAACATCCGGCATCAACTTGAAGCAGCCGAGCTTCCACGAGAACGCTGGATGACTGCCGTCAGAATACAATTAACGAACAATGCCCATCACTGGTGGTTGTCTGAGGAGGCACGACTCGGACCAGACCGAGTCACTTGGGAGGAGTTCTCCAGACTCTTCCAAGAGATGTACATTCCGGCTATCGCTCGATCAGAACTGCGGGACAAATTCAATCGCCTCACCCAGGACTCTATGACGGTGGAAGAGTACAACGCAGAATTCATTCGTCTGAGCCGCTTCGCCCCAACCCTGATTCCGACAGAGGAAGAGAAGGCCGAGAAGTTCTTCGACGGACTGAACTTTGAGCTACAGAGACTCATCGGATCCGTCGCACCTACCTCCTACTCGGACGTTCTCGCTGCAGCCCGACGCATGGAATGAGTCACCAGGAGGGAGTCTCGCCACAAGCGGCCAATCACCTCAGCACCAGACAGAACATCACCAGGAGAATCTGCAAAGAGATCTCACACGCACCAGCCACCGAGGACAGCTTCGCAGACCCTTCCTACCTGTCACTACTGCGGCAAGATAGGCCATGTCGAGAGGGACTGCAGACGTAAGTTGGGATTGTGCCTGATTTGCGGCACCAATCAACACATAGCCAAGGACTGTCCCCAGCATCGAGATGGAGCACCAAGGGCAAACCAACCAGCTTTGCCAGCACCGAGGCCACCTCTGGCACCTCAGGCGACACTCTTCCAGCAAGCCCAACAACAGCAGAGGAATCCACCACAAGAACGAGGACAAGCTTATGCGATGACTGTGCAGGACGCTGATGCGAGTAAGTGATTCATAGTTATTCGTTTCTAGTCTTGTTGTAGCTCGTGCCTACTGGTTCGTGACCCCAGCCCCAACCTAGTAATTTGCAACTTGTTAATAACAACCTGGTTTTTATAAAAGTATAGTTTTAACTAGATTTTCCTGTAAAGTGTAAACTTTCAATTTTAGGGAAATGGTATTTCCCTGAAGTCCCTTGTGATGTGCTTTCAAACGATACCTGCGACCGTGTCATCTCTGCTGACCGGTTATTCTTTGATTGCGAGGAAGCAATCTTCTTAAGGGGGGTAGATTGTAAACCCCCTGAATTTTCAAAATTTTAAAAACTGGATTTTTCACAATTTTCTGGAATTTTCTGGGATTTTTCTGTAATTTAAAAACAGGGTTTTAATTTTTAAATGATTTTTAATTGATATTAAAAAGTATTAAAATACTATGAAAATAATATTTTTGGATGTAAAATGAAAAACTGGACTTAGGGCAATTTTTCTGAAATTTTTTGGACCCCGGACCTATTTTTAAATACCTAAAAAGTATTTATTTATTTAATTAATTATTTATTAATTAGTTTCTGATTATTATTATTATTATTATTATTATTATTATTATTATTATTATTATTATTTTTATTATTTTTTATTTTTTTATAAAATACCCCAGCCCACTGGGCCCGGCCAACCGGGCCCAGCCCGAACCCAAACCCAGCCCGCGCCCCTAGCGGGTCGGGTCGGGTCGGTCAGACCCGCCCGCTAGCCCGCAACCCTTCTCCACCCAGCCCCCGCACGACCCGCACGCCGCCCGCGCGTCCCGGCCGCTCCGCCCGCCTCGACCGGCCACGTCGCCTCCCCGCCCGCGCCCTTCGGCCCACTCCGCCCGCCATGCCCGGCCAACCCCACCGCCGCAACCCTATTTAAAACCCTCGCTCCCCCGGCCATCTCCTTCCCTCCGCCTCCAGCTCCACCGCATCCCTCGCCAACGCCGCCACCGCTCCACCTCGCTGACGACGAGCCGCCGTGCCGCCACGCCTGCGCCGCCTCCTCCTTCTTCCCCAGCTCCGGCCTCTCTCCCCCACCGCGAGCGGCAGCCGCAGCAGCTCGAGCAGCCCCGCGCCGCCGCCTCCGCTCGAGCGACGCGCCGCCCTCCGCCGCAGCTCCCCCGGCCGGCCTCCCCTGCCCTGGGCAGCCGCAGAGCCGCCGGAGCTCAGCCGAGTTCCCAAACCCTAAACCCAAACCCTATTTCTCGGGTCCCTGTGTCCGACACGAGTCGGACACGAGTCGGACACGTGTCGGACACGGTTTGACCCTGTTTTTCGGGTCTCCTTCAGGTGCGTGTAACTTTTTGCTCGTAACTCTGTTTTCGATTCCGCAAATTGCGTTGCGAAGCCTGTATGACCCTCTCGGTGTCCGGACAAACTGTTCGGGGCATCGCGTCCTGTGGTGATCGCGCACCGCGATCCAAAAATAGGAAAAACCAGACCCTGTTTCACCCCGGAACCGAGTACGCCCCGCCAAACGGGACGACTTGGTCATGCGCGGTCTTCACAGATACGTGCGCCTCGTCGATACGAACGTGTGGGATTTCGCGGAAGCTGATTCGGGTGTGCGTGCACACCGAAATCAACGCGTATCCGCGGACATCGCCTCGTATCCGTACTTTCTGGAACGCGCCCTAACTTTGTGTACACACGTCGGATCGAGATGAAACTTGCGCCATCGGACTCGTAGCGATACGCTGGTCCTGTGGGTCAAGTTTGGTTCGATTCTGAGAACGTTGACGAAATCGCGTGTCGTGGGCCCCACAGGCCCCGCTCGACGGGCGATTTTGTGATCGGCTCATCGGAATCCAATTCTGGAAGTTCCGTTGGGTTTGTATCATCGTTCCTGATCTGTTGACACTAAGTTTGGTGAATTTGGAGACCGTTGACCCGGACGCATTTTTCGGTGCAAAGCGGGCCCACCGGTGGACCCCGTTTTGGCCCGAAACTGCCGTTTCTGCCCTTGTCTCCAAATTGGACCCAAGGACAGGCATTTCTAGCTGATTGATATTTTTTGGATCTGATGGTGATGTTTGTTTCAGCAACCGGAGTACCGCCTGCAATTCCCGCCGAAGTCAGAACTGCAAACATAGCCGGAACCACAGGCAAGTGTACCTTGCCAAACCCTGCAGCTTGCTAATTATTTTCTGGATTTAATCATGCAATAATGGACAAGTAAAGCTTGCCAAATCTTAGTAATTCTTGACATAGTGTTTTAATGGATTTCTTGTGGAATTAAATATAAACATATTTTAACTGCTTAACCTAGGAAACGAGTGACGTGCTTAGTGTCCGATCATAGTCGGATGCCAACTCCGTACGCGGGGTTGTGTAACGTCACATAGATATGAATATCAAGACCCAATAATGCTCGTACTTGTCTTATCAAGTACTTCAGAACCCAGGACACTTGACACTATTTCATGAGACAGAATCTTCCTGAGACATTCAAGGTGATTCTGTATAGGATGCAAGTTATATGACATAGACTTTACATTCTTAGACATTTGATTCATAGCTATCAGACTTGTTGCATTAGTTATAATCGTGCGTAACATGGACATGAGGCATCGTGGACATGAGACGTGGGATTACATTGGGTGGGGAGAGACACACAGACTACAGGCTGATATTATATATAAAACATAGTATATAACATAGTGTAGTTCATAGTTATTGCCGCTACCGGCTCCCTGACACAGAGCTTGTAGTGACTTCAGCCTGAGTTCTAGTGCTGCTCTCATATTGCATATCACTTAGCTGGTTACATAGCTTACCCTCTTATTTAATTAACTGCTGCACTGTATTTATTTTGGCTTATATTTTCTGTACCTTGCTGTCCCCTGAGGACCTGGATCCGGATTATGTCCCCAGGTACAGCTGAAGAGAACTACCCAGAGGTGTACGGTACCGGAGCACTCCTTGGAGCAGAACAAGGAACAGAGGACGAAGTAGTGGCCAAAGATTTCTTCTGAGCATCGGCTTCAACTACACAGTATTTCCATTTTCAGCATTTCAATTCCTGTCTATTTTCCTTAATTGTAACAGAATAATTCTCGGATTTGTTTCCCGAGACAACCTTATTTGTTATTGCATATTTATTTCTATTGCATTATTTCTGGCAATTAATCTGTGTTATTCTGTGGATGAGATTAGTAATACCTGAGACTTGTACTTAGTACTGCTAGACTACAGCTTAAGCATGCCCTGATGGATCCATTAAATTGGGTTGTCCATCGGTGCGTGCTGCTGGCCATTGCTCGCGTGCTCAGTCCCTCGGCATTTTGGGACTGGGGCGTGACACGAGTCGTGACCGCCGTGCGGGCCTGGGGTTGCGCCCGCACAAGGCTTTAATGATTTGCATAGCAAGCACATATTCAGAGTACGCAGATAAATTGAAACACAGATTTGAAACATGGAAAAGTTCTCTTTATTGATAATGAACATCTATTACAAACTCCTGAACGAGTCAGCTAATATGCCGAACGGCTTACAAAAGTGTTGACTCAAAATGAGATAGCAGTCCTGTACATTACATCCCTTTATAAACTCAAAATGATAAAGATCTCCAGGCTGGAGGACAGCTTTGCCACGGAGCTGCATTTGTGTATGAAGAGTTGCAGCTCCTGACTCCAAAATGCTTCGAAGGGCGCGGTGTAGATGCGCCAACAGCTGGACTGGATCGAGAAGACGACTTCGGCTCCTCGCTCGGTTCGCCTTGGTGCGGAGAACCTGTTTCAACGAGGGTCAGCATATCGAAACATGCTGGTGAAGGCGAGCTAGCCTGACTATACCAATCAACACATTGTTTTAATGAAGCATGCATATTTGTGGGTTTCTATCTTGCCTTAGTTCATTTACAAGTAAGCAGCATATAGAATTTACTGAAATGAACATGCCACCGTTCGGTGGATTTTATCTGACCGTCTGAATTACCTGCACAATACTTACCATGCCTTCCCTGCCACGAAGACACAAGTTAGTATGCAACAGGTTTAAATATACACGTTGGGATCACTGTCTGGGAGCCATTATGGACAATAGTCATTGACGAGGAGGTTTGCAACGAAAGCACGTGGTGCGCTGCAAGCATCCCGTCAATCACGTGAGACTAAACGTTGGGTTCCGCCCGAACCGGATCGGTGCCAGTGCCCCAGCGACCGTCCGCGAAACCATTTACCTTGTGCACAAGTTGTCCGTGATCGATCGTTCTTAGCACGTTAAACATTTATGCAGTTGAGGCAGCACGTTGTACAAGATAAGTATCATTGCATGATTCATTTTGCATAGCCTCCTTGAATAATTTATGCTTGACTCAATTATAGAAGAAGATGAATTCTAACTAAAATTGAAGCATATATAGAACATTCCAAGCGAACAAGCATGCAAGTAAGTAACCGTTTACGAGTTTGATTGACAAGCAGTATTAACCAAGTCTATTCTCTTTTATCTTGGTTTCTTTTATTATTACTTGGTATCGTTTGATCGGGGCAAAGGAGTGAAGCTTGGAAGCAGGGCTAGCTAATCGGGTTGGTAGCCACTCACTTCGATGTTTGGAAGGGAGAAGGAAAGAGGCGCTTCACGACTCCGCTCGCAAGCCGCCTACTGCTCGTTCACCTGCACACGAACAGCTCGATTAATACTTCTTCCTCTCTTTCCAATCTCGGAATAGAAGTGCAAGTCGATGAACGAAAATAATGAAAACCATCGAAACCGTTCAAGGAAAACAAGCAAATCCCAAAACCAACTCAAAGCACGAAAGCAACAAGCGACATCGAAAATCGAGGCAATAAAAGATAGCAGCGGAGAGGTCCCTCCTGACTCTGCCGCTAAGTCGATCCAGGGGGCACGGTCCACTGAATATGGGAATCGATTTCGAAGAAACAAATCCATAACGAGGACGAGTTCTTAATTCAATCTATCCCGATCGAACGATACCGTTTGTGTTTCTTAGCCGCGCTCCCCGCACCGGGGGAAACGGGATGCTACAAGTGGTAAGTCCTGATCTGTGCTCCTGCAAAAAGTCATAAATATCTACACCTGGAAAGGGACCAGGTCCTCAGAGGGACGTAACAAGATACATAGAAGTAAGCCAATTTGAATACAGTAAACATGCATAATGTTTGAAAATATGTAAGTACGCTGTACAAGACAATCTATATGAATGCAAATGAGGACAACTTTTCAACATATGGGCAAGGGTAGGCTACTCGATCTAATCCTCACAACTCACACACCCGTCAGTGGACATCAGAAATTGAGATACCGCGGGGGTAGCGACCAGCGAGACTCCAGAAATTGACATACCGCGGGGGTAGTGACCAGCGCGATACACGCCCGTACTGTGAGCTATATACTATGATTTACCAGAGTGGTTAAAAGCCCATATGCCTAATGATTGTCCTCTCATGATACTAGGTGTCAAGTATGTGTCAACATATCTAATATATATATAATGACTAAACGAACTACACATACAATGAATATACAAAAATGAAATAATTATACAGAAATATACTAAACATGCAAAATACTGTAAGCAATTTGACAAGGTATCTTGCTTGGTAAGAAAGCTGCAAGGTATAATGTCCAGAAGTCAAGCACACAGGATCAGAAGCTACAGCCTCAGAATGAACGTCTCTGGATGCTGAAATAAACATCACCAACGTTTCCAGAATAAGCAAAATAGCTAAAAAAATACTACCCTTTCATCCAATTTGGACACAGGGGCAAACGGTAATTTTGGGTAAAAGCGGGCACCACATGTGGGCCACATTGCACCGAAAAGCGTGCCAGGGGTAAAGGTCTCTAAATGGGACAAATTATAGGTCAAACCAATTTTAAACGTCAATATAAACTCAATGGTATGTCCAAATGTGGATTCCGGTGAGCCGAACACAATTTCGCCCAAAAAGTCAACAGTGGGGCCCGCCAATTGGCGACTTGGTCAACTGTCTCAGAATTGCGTAAAAATTGGGTCACAGAACCAGCGCGTTATCACGAGCCCATTGGCACAAGTTTTGTCGTATTCTGACGAGCGTGCACTAAATGCACAGGGCTTTTGCAAAAATTACGATACGAAAGATTTGCTGCGGATACGGGCTGATTCCGACGCGCACACTGTAAACTCCCTCACCCAAAATAGGTATTTTGTGTATATTTTATATTATTATAGATGTTGAATTTATTTAGAGTATTCTCTTAGTTAATTAGAAAATAAATTTTTTTAGTCTATTTACTTATATAATTATTTATTTAGAATTATTTTTAGGCTATTTTAGATTATTGGGATTTTTCCATAATTTTTAATTAATTAAAAACTAGTAACACTAATTTTCTAAGACTTTGAAAATTTTATTTTATGTTCAAACTTAATTAAAAATATCCCAAACTTTTATTTTAGGTTCTAAATAATAAAATATATTTTCTATAATTTTTTGGGAATTTTTTGATTATTTTTAGCATTTATTTTGAGTTAATTATGAAAAACTGAATTAAAAACTAATTTCTGAAAAAGAAAACCCAAAAAGTAATTAATTCTGCCCAGTCAGCAAACAGGGGGCCCACCTGTCAGCCTCCAGCAGTGAGCAGTGCCGGGCCCGCCTGTCAGTGACCGCGGGGTGGGTGCGAGCCGAGCCGAGTCGACCTCGAGCCGAGCCGAGACCGAGTTCGACTCGGACTCAGCTGAGCCGAGCCGCATCGAACTGCGACCGTTCGATCTGGGCGGGGATGCACAGATCGCTGCCACGTGGCGCTCTCCGAGCCGCGGCTGCACTCTCTCTCCTCTATATATATATTAGTTTAGTTATTAATTTTTAGGGTTTTCTTTGAGCCGATTTTTGGAGAATTGCCATCTAGGATTTCTTCATCTTCCAGAAGCCATTGCGCATAGCTCCGGACTCCAAATGAGGCCTAGTTTTTTTTTGTTAGAACGATATTGAGGTTAGCTTTCTGTTTATATAAATTTTTTTTACGAAATTATTAGTATTAAATTCTGGAAAATTCGTAGAGCACAGCATGTCCGAAAATAGACGTATTTCGATGTTTTCGTGATTCCGGGAGAACCAGGAATCAAAATCATGAACTGTTTAAAGTTTCGGAAAGCTAATGTCGAGATCATCGACATATATTTTTCTCAGAATTTAATTCGAAGTATTTACATACTGTTAATTCTGTAGAACTTCTAGGTTAGAATTTAACCATCGGTGCACAATACAAAATTTGTATGTGCCATAATTCCCAAACAAATTTGAATTCGGACGAGTCGTAAATTCCAGTATGTTTTTGATGCTGAAATCTACAAGAAATCATACATAAAAGTCGAGTTTGTGTCGGTTGACTTTTCGGTCAACAGATCGCCTCGATTTGCGTGCCATGAGTCTCGAGTTGATAAAATTTAGTTTTTTTGGAAAAAAATTTAGGAATTAACATAAAAATCAGAATAATAAGATTAAAATAGGATTTTAGAGTAATTATTCCAGAATTAAATAAATTAAAATAAATTGATGGTTATATTATTATATAGTTATATGAATATATATGTAAGTAAATGCTAATTGATAATTATGACTAAATATTCAGACTGTACGACCCTAGGATACCGTAGACTATCCCATACTTACCTTGACCATGTTGACCCTAAGAACTTGTGAATTTGTCCGCCTTGCGTACATTAACGTACTGGCATAGACACCTGTTAGTTGACTGACTGATTTCGTACAGTACTTGAAGACGCGACACCCGTGTAATTCAACGCATAAATTGACCGTGTTAGATAACTAGTGTTACCCCTAGTATACCCCCTGAGTCCAGTGTAATTGTGGTTGAGTATGTGCTAGTGTAATGACTAATGATTCTATTGTATTATATTTATGTGTACATAGGATATTGGATTTGTTCTGCGTGATTTCTGGAGCAGGTTATTGGTACATTGCAGCTTCCTTGCCAGGCAAGTATACCTTGCCATTGTACTGTTATTTATATTCTATATGTTGCATGCATCTTTATTTTCTGTCTTTAGTTCATATATTTTAACTGTTATATAAAATGCGCGTGACGGTATCGTCGCGATATGTTTTATTTATGTATTTGCATTGACCTTGTTCATGAGACTACCCCATTATCATGTAGCATCATTAGGTTCATTGGCCGTGACACAGTTGTTACACGAGTGTGAGTCTCATATAGATCACGGACTGTGTAACAGATCTGGCCTCCTGTACGTATGGGCCGTGCGTTAGGGATAACTGCTGTTAGAAACTTTGCATGCTAGTGGACTTGGCAGTTATTAGAGGTATTATCGTATCATGGATGTGACATGCTTAGAGCATGGGGTGGGAAGAACAACAAGTAAGGCGTGTGGTCTCCGTTGCACTTTTCTTGTGTAACCCGTACGCTCCGCCGGAGATGCGCGGTCATGATGACCACTATATATTATATTATTATCAGGCGGGCCTCCGGCGTTCGAAAGTCGTCGTGCCTTTGTAGGCCCCTGGATCTCCAAGAGAACTATGCCAATCCCATTTTAGCCAGATAGCCCACGCGTTGGGAAAGTTGTTCTTAACTGCATACACTTAGACGGTTAGGCGACCCCTTTAGATATTTATTTCAGTACTTTATTGGCATGTGTTTAAGTATCTTGTTATGTCCCTTTGAGGACCTGGTCCCCTGCCAGGTGTATCTGTTCTTGAGTATTTGCAGGAGCGCAGATTTGGATGGTTCTATATGATTCGAGGATGTCTTCTCTTCGAGCCGTGATTGCTAGCTGGTATACTTATATTTTGTTTAATTGTGTTGTACTTATATTGTATTTACTTTTCCCATTCGAGTTGGTAGTGAATTTGTTTCCATCCAACTATCATCCTTAGATACTTCTTATTGAGATCTAGTTTCATAGATACTGGTTATTTATTTCTATATGATTTTGGTGGATGAGATTTAGATTTTACCCTGTGACTTGTATTACATTTATACCACTTGTGGATTTGATATTCATATTACAGCGTACGTGTGGATTTGGTTTCCATATATTGGAGTTGCCATATCCATGCGGCTGGCATGCTTACGTGTCCTAGTTCTACGTATTTTTGGGACTGGGGCGTGACATATTTTTGTGGTGGCCCATGCAGGTCAAGAGCATATTGTCTCGATTATGTTATTGTATCGAACAAGCCTGCACCTAGGAATAGAGTATAGGATCTCATCCACAATTGACTATTATTCATCTTCCTCCTATCTGTTCTATCTGAATAATTGCATCATGCTTGATTCCTGTACTTCCCTAATAATTCTTTGAGTATAGCCTTCTGCTAGAATATAGGAGCCCCTGTTATTAGGATAATAATTATGGTAGCACACCTATTAAGAATATAACGAGAATATAGACACACCACTAAGTTTAGAATATCTAGTGAACCCTAGAATTCCTTATCTCTAGAATTGGTTTACCATTACCCCTTGAGGTAATATGAAGACTTGAGAGTAGTATAGACACTACTAGAGTTAGTTAGAAGTTTGACCATAGTGTTTGACCCTAGTATTGAGGAACCAATAGAAATCCAGGGTTAACTATTAGGGCTGGACCTAACACTTATGGTGAGATAATATTATAACTATAAACTTAGATCATTGTCTTATTAGTAGCAGACAGTACCTTAGAAAGCCAAGAGCAATGAATATAACGTTTCTCTTGATCATACCTCGAACATAGCAACTAGCATACCACTCTCCCTTAGAAAACCATGATGCTATCTAGAGCCCCTATTTTAATTTCATATGTTGTTCCTCTGTGACCTTAACGTTCACTAGTTGTGCGACGACTAAAAATTATGTTCTTCTTTTCTTTCTCTTTCAACTCGTGCCATCTGACACTTCTGATTATAGACCAAGTAATTTTATTCTATTTTAGGATATATATAGCTTGCTAGGATTTTGGTTGTTACTCTTAAATTTTTGAATTATGTGATTGGTAATTAGAACTTGACAGTTTAATTTATTATTATAGATTATGACCTAATGATTACCCCTTAGTTTTAAGTCGCGTAACTTGTACCCCACCTCAATATAAGTTATATCCCCATTTTCCTTGAGGCAAGTAACTCTTCTATCCTTACTATTGACACTTGTTCTATAAGCACTATGACTAAGGCTTAAGACGACCATGACCTATATAATTCAATAGGAGACCCTAATAAGTACCAAGATCTTTTCTCACATACCCTAATAAAGAGTTTCTGTTTTATTTACATGTGCAAGATTATTTTGTAGGATCCTCTTAAGACTGTCACAGAATTAGTTTAATTCTTTTAAGTTGGGTAGTATACCTCACAACCTAGTATCACATAGTCCACTTGACCCATCAAGGTAGTGTAACTGAATGACATTAATTGCATGCTAGCAAAAGATGACAGTGTTTATTCAGACGATAGAATTTAGAGGTCCTTGCCCCTAATTGGTCGACTAGTGACTTAGACAAGGAGGTTGTATGATAACTGTAGGGATTGTAGAGTCTTTTATTATTGTTGCTTAGTTGTTTTTGTTTTGTGAACTTGAATTAATTTGTACCTCCTTTCATCATCATCTAGCGTACTTATATTTGCTGCACTACCTTGACTTATGCTGCTATTATAGCCTACTTTTGCAAGCTTACTCTTTTATCGAGCTTGATCATGAGATATGTATTATTGGGGACGCCTACTAATACATTGTCTAATCAGAATCAGTGTATTACGGTCTGATCAACCATAGTGCGCTTGATTCGCCCTTCGCAATACTACCTTACGTGGATTGAGATATATAGTTGACTAGTAAACACCTGTACTTGCCCCTAGATATGTCTGAGCGGATCGTATCGGTTATATAACTGTACTAATATGAGCATGCGAACAAAGAATTACCAAAATAGAATTTTAATCCACAACTGCTTTGACAATTCCCATTTGAATTCCTTAAACTCCTTGATCCCGATACTTCTATTCTATTACCTCACCCTTGAACTCTTTATTATTGGTCTCCGTCTTCCCTTATTTCGGAAAGACGAAACCTCATGCTTGGTATAAGTTTAATACACAAAGAGTACTAGATATACCCCGTAGGTCGATCACATACTTGAGGATTATTCTTTCGTAATTAAGGATATATCATACATGATATAATCGGCGTTGAAGTCTTGAGGATTGAATGACATGAGTAAATAAATTAAGGAATATTTGTTTCTTAAAGTATATAGCCTTCTGTGAAAGATGGATAAATTCTAAGTTGGGTAGCAGTGCATTTTCAACTTGAGAGGAATTTCTTTTAGATTGTGATCAAGTAAGATTCGATTGGGAGATTCAAGTCATTTTAATTTTGAGAAATTTTAAAAGAAGGATTAAGATAATGAGGATTTAACGAATTTTAAAATCTTGATATTGAGGACCCAATATTTATACCTTAAGTACATAATTTAAATTTTTGAGTATTGAAGGTAAAATCATCAATTTGAATTTGAAGGATAAATATATAATTTCAGACTTGAACATTGGTGGACTATATTTAAATTATTTTCAATTTGATGATTTAAATTAAGAATTAAAATTTGATGGTTGGACTACCTATTTGAAATATTGAGGATGTGAATAGAATTTAAAAAGTTGAAGAATATAAAAATTTATAAGTGAAAATAGGAATAATATTGGACTCGAATTACTTCTAGAGGAGATTATGATAGTTGGAGATCGTGAGGTAAATTTGATATGGGTTATTTAAATCTTGAAGATATTATATGGATTCAATTTAAATTTGGATATTGATGATTTGGAAAAGTGAGAAGAGATTACAATAGGTTGAATTTTGATTTGAACAATGATTATCTTAATTTTGAAGTGATCGCAATAGATTTGAATAGATTTTGTTATTTAAATTTTTGGAAGAGATTGCGACTGACGTACCTTATGTACGAATGTGAAGGATAAAAAAAAAATTATGCCTTATTTTAATTTCGAGGACGAAATTGTTTTAAGTTGGGTAGATTGTAAACTCCCTCACCCAAAATAGGTATTTTGTGTATATTTTATATTATTATATTTATTATAGATGTTGAATTTATTTAGAGTATTCTCTTAGTTAATTAGAAAATAAATTTTTTTAGTCTATTTACTTATATAATTATTTATTTAGAATTATTTTTAGGCTATTTTAGATTATTGGGATTTTTCCATAATTCTTAATTAATTAAAAACTAGTAACACTAATTTTCTAAGACTTTGAAGAATTTATTTTATGTTCAAACTTAATTAAAAATATCCCAAACTTTTATTTTAGGTTCTAAATAATAAAATATATTTTCTAGAATTTTTTGGAAATTTTCTAATTATTTTTAGCATTTATTTTGAGTTAATTATGAAAAACTGAATTAAAAACTAATTTCTGAAAAAAAAACACAAAAAGTAATTAATTCTGTCCAGTCAGCAAACAGGGGGCCCGCCTGTTAGTGACCGCGGGGTGGGTGCGAGCCGAGCCGAGCCGACCTCGAGCCGAGCCGAGACCGAGTTTGACTCGGACTCAGCTGAGCCGAGCCGCATCGAACTGCGACCGTTCGATCTGGGCGGGGCTGCACGGATCGCTGCCACGTGGCGCTCTCCGAGCCGCGGCTGCACTCTCTCTCCTCTATATATATATTAGTTTAGTTATTAATTTTTAGGGTTTTCTTTAGCCAATTTTTGGAGAATTGCCATCTAGGATTCCTTCATCTTCCAGAAGCCATTGCGCATAGCTCCGGACTCCAAATGAGGCCTAGTTTTTTTTGTTAGAACGATATTGAGGTTAGCTTTCTGTTTATATAAAAAATTTTTTACGAAATTATTAGTATTAAATTCTGGAAAATTCGTAGAGCACAGCATGTCCAAAAATAGACGTGTTTTGATGTTTTCGTGATTCCTGGAGAACCAGGAATCAGAATCATGAACCGTTTAAAGTTTCGGAAATCTAATGTCGAGATCATAGACATATATTTTTCTCAGAATTTAATTCGAAGTATTTACATACTGTTAATTCTGTAGAACTTCTAGGTTAGAATTTAACCATCGGTGCACAATACAAAATTTGTATGTGCCATAATTCCCAAACGAATTTGAATTCGGATGAGCCGTAAATTCCAGTATATTTTTGATACTGAAATCTACAAGAAATCATGCATAAAAGTCGAGTTTGTGTCGGTTGACTTTTCGGTCAACAGATCGCCTCGATTTGCGTGCCATGAGTCTCGAGTTGATAAAATTTAGTTTCTTTGGAAATTTTTTTAGGAATTAACATAAAAATTAGAATAATAAGATTAAAATAGGATTTTAGAGTAATTATTTCAGAATTAAATAAATCAAAATAAATTGATGGTTATATTATTATATAGTTATATGAATATATATGTAAGTAAATGCTAATTGATAATTATGACTAAATATTCAGACTGTACGACCCTAGGACACCGTGGACTATCCCATACTTACCTTGACCATGTTGACCCTAAGAACTTGTGAATTTGTCCGCCTTGCGTACATTAACGTACTGGCATAGACACCTGTCAGTTGACTGACTGATTTCGTACAGTACTTGAAGATGCGACACCCGCGTAATTCAACGCATAAATTGACCGTGTTAGATAACTAGTGTTACCCCTAGTATACCTCCTGAGTCCAGTGTAAATGTGGTTGAGTATGTGCTAGTGTAATGACTAATGATTCTATTGTATTATATTTATGTGTACATAGGATATTGGATTTGTTCTGCGTGATTTCTGGAGCAGGTTATTGGTACATTGCAGCTTCCTTGCCAGGCAAGTATACCTTGTCATTGTACTGTTATTTATATTCCATATGTTGCATGCATCTTTATTTTCTGTCTTTAGTTCATATATTTTAACTGTTATATAAAATGCGCATGACGGTGTCGTCGCGATATGTTTTATTTATGTATTTGCATTGACGTTATTCATGAGACTACCCCATTATCATGTAGCATCATTAGGTTCATTGGCCGTGACACAGTTGTTACACGAGTGTGAGTCTCATATAGATCACGGACTGCGTAACAGGTCTGGCCTCCTGTACGTATGGGCCGTGCGTTAGGGATAACTGCTGTTAGAAACTTTGCATGCTAGTGGACTTGGCAGTTATTAGAGGTATTATCGTATCATGGATGTGACATGCTTAGAGCATGGGGTGGGAAGAACAACAAGTAAGGCGTGTGGTCTCCGTTGCACTTTTCTTGTGTAACCCGTACGCTCCGCCGGAGATGCGCGGTCTCCGCATACCAAAAAAAAAATTGAATTCGGATCTTTGTGGTGGGAGATACGAATCCGTGAACATAGATAGTCACCGCAGTTTTCTGCGATACCCAAAAGTTATCGTTTTTCGTCAACTTGGGCACTATTTTTGCCTAGGGTTACGCACTGTTCGAGGTCAACTATCATACAGATAATAAAGGGGGTTAAGTGGTGAACGTACCGGTGAAGACGGGGTCGACTTTGGTTGAGCGAGGTGACAAAAAATAGCACGTGAACACAAGTACTTCGCTGTCCAAACTGCAATTGCAGTTGTGCGGGGGGTCGCGACCGTCGTGCAGGCAGTCTGGCCGGCTTGGCTGGGAGCGCAGCGGCTGGCGGCGGCGCTCTGGTCTCGTGGGGAAATATAAAAATGATCTAGGGTTAGGGTTTGGTCGAATGAGATGAATATTTATAGGGAGAGAACGAGAGATCGTGAGAGGGGGTTCTCGTATGGGCCGCGAGGGGGGGTGTGGGGGTCTCTGCGCGGGTTGAGAAATTGTTGCTGCTGATGATTCTTAGTATACGCGGGTCGGGTAATGGGGGTAGCGGGTTTAGGATAGGGTTTGGGTAGATCCAATAGGAATAATCCATTAAGGAATTTTATTTTATTTTTTTATTTTTATTTTTATTTTTATTTTTCTTTCCTTTTTCATTTCTTTTTCTTTCTTTTTCTTTTTCTATTTAACTATATATATATATATATATATATATATATATATATATATATATATATACGTCACGCCCCAGTCCCAAAATACGTAGGACTAAGAACACGTAAGCATGCCAGCCGCATGGATATGACAACTCCAATATATGGAAACCAAACCCATACGTACGTTGTAATATGAATATAAAATCCACAAGTGGTATAAACATATGTCACAAGTCACAGGGTACAATCTAAATCTCATCCACAGAAAATCAATATAAATGAATAACCAACATCTATATAACTAGATCTCAACATAAGTATCTAAGGATGATAGTTGGATGAAAACAAATCCACTACCAACTCGAATGTAAGAGCAAATACAAAATAAGTACAACACAACAACACCATATAAGAATACCAGCTAGCAATCACGGGCTCGAAGAGAGGACATCCACGAAATATATATAACCATCCAAATCTGCGCTCCTGCAAATACTCAAGAACAGATACACCTGGCAGAGGACCAGGTCCTCAGAGGGACGTAACAAGATACAGAAAAATGAGCCAATTTGAATACAGTAAACATGCATATTATTTGAAAATAAATAAGTACGTTGTACAAGACATCTATATGAATGCAAATGTGGACAACTTTTTGACGTATGGGCAAGTGTAGACTACTCGATCTACCTCACAACTCACACACACATCAATGGACATCAGAAATCGACATACCGCGGGGGTAGCGACCAGCGAGACTCCAGAAATCGACATACCGTGGGGGTAGCGACCAGCGCGACACACGCCCATAGTGCGAACTATATACTACTGTTTACCAGAGTGGTTAAAAGCCCATACGCCTAATGATTGTCCTCTCATGATACTAGGTGCCATGTGTGTGTCAACATATCTAATACATAGTAATGACTGAAGGAAAACTACACATGCAAGAACTATACAGAAATGTAATAAATATACAGAAATATACTAAGCATACAAAATAATGTAAACAATTTGGCAAGGTATCTTGCCTGGTCTGAAAAGGATGAAGTCCCAACTCAAGGTGTCGTCCGATCTACCCGTCACATAAATTAAACAAGTTAGGTTACAAAAGTAGGTAAATAGGTTCCTCCATTTAATCTATTTTAATTCTGAATAAAATAACCTAAAATAGTATTTTAATCTTATTATAATCTAATTTTATTGTTAAACCCTAATTTTGTCCAAAGAACTAAATTTTATCAACTCGAGACTCATGGCACGCAAATCGAGACAATCTGTTGATCGAAAAGTCAACCGACACAAACTCAACTTTCATGCATGAATTTCTATAGATTTAAGCGTCAAAAATATGCTAAAATTTATGGCTCGTCCGAATTCAAATTCGTTTGGGAATTATGGCACATACAAATTTTGTATTGTGCACCGATGGTTAAATTCTAACCTAGAAGTTTTACAGAATTAAAAGTATATAAATACTTCGAATTAAATTCTGGGAAAAATATATGTCGATGATCTCGACATTAGTTTTCCGAAACTTTAAACGGTTCATGATTCTGATTCCGGGTTCTCCCAGAATTGCGAAAACATCGAAACACGTCTATTTTTGAACATGCTGTGCTCTACGAATTTTCTAGAATTTAATACTAATAATTTCGAAAAACAATTTATATAATCAGAAATCTAACCTCAATATCTTTCTAACACAAGAAACTAGGTCTCGTTCGGAGTCCGGAGCTATGCGCAATGGCTTCTGGAAGATGAAGGAACCCTAGATGACAATTCTCCAAAATCTCTCTCTCTAAAATAATGAGATAATTAGGGTTATCATATTATATATATAGAGAGATGTACCTACAGCTGAATGGATATATATAGGCTGACACGTGTCAGAATCTGATTGGATGGTTTTATTTATATTATTTATTTTTGATTTGCCTTTATCAAAATATTATTTAAGTCGTTTTAAATCTAAATAACTCCAAATAAATATTAAAAATAATCATAAAAATCTGGAAAAATTACAGAAAAAATATTTTGAATCCAGAAACTCTAGAAAATATTTGGGATACTTTTATGTTCATAGGTTTTCTACTATAATTAGGAGAAGCCTAAACATTAGTTTTACCCATATAACTAAAAATAAATACTAAAATTATTCCAAAAATTCTAAAATAATTCCAGAAAATAAATAATAATATTATAAACCTTAGAAAATAACATGGGTCTATTCTATATTCCTGGAATTGCACAATAAATTCTACAAGTCCTAAAAATTAGTTATTAGCCTAATTACTCCCAATAAATACTAAAATTACTCAGAAAATTCTCAAACAATTCTAGAAAATATATGTGACTATTTAGAACCTAAAATAAAATTTTGGGATATTTTTAGTTAAGTTTTAACATAAAATAAATTCTTCAAAGTTCTAGAAAATTAGTGTTACTAGTTTTTAATTAACTAAAAATTATTAAAAAATTCCAATAATCTAAAATAGCTAAAAATAATTACAAATAAATATTTATATAAGTAAATATACTAAAAAAAATTATTTTCTAATTAACTAATAGAATACTCTAAATAAATTCAACATCTATAATAAATATAATAATATAAAATATACACAAAATACCTATTTTGGGTGAGGGAGTTTAGAATATATATATATATATATACATAGAAAAATTCTAGAATTATATTATTGCATACCATTAAGCTAGAAACTGTCCAAAGGGTCTCCTATATGAAATAAATTAGAAAAAATTTATACCGGCTCCATAAATCTCCTAAATTCACAAACACCTAAAATAAAAATTAAATAAAATCTATTTCTCCTAATTATCTCATAATTACTATAATTCAATTATTAATTAATTAAAAAGGGTAAATACGATTTTTAGGATTAGGGGTTTTACAAAATATCTCTAATAAAGTGGAGAGGGGGGTTCTAACTATAATGAATCCTTTGTGGTCGGAGATATTAAACATTATCTCTCTTAAGAATAAAAATGTTGGGTCTGTTGGGAAAGAACTAAGGAGGTATAAAGAAAACAAAAAAATGCATATAGAGCATTGAAAGATTGTAAAACTACGTTCAGAGCATTGAACTTTGTAAAATTTTGAGAAGATCATCAAAACGTCCATAAAAGGACATTTTTGAACAATTGTCCAAAAATGTCATTTTAAGGACGTTTTTGAGCAAACTGGGTATTAATACACCGCTTCTAAGTCATTTTTGGACAATTTATCTTCAAAGAATTATACGTCGCGAGATTTCGATGATATAATTTGACTCAATATCAAGGAACCTCCGAGCATTACTCTTCTCAGCATATCCCAGGAAGATTGTCTTCGTAGTCCTCGTTCCTAGCTTTTGAATTTCAAGTCTGAAAGATTCACATACGCCAGACACCCCCACACTCGAATGACATTCAAGTTGGGTCTGACTTTGAATCAGATTTTATGAGGAGTGATATCGGATGTTGCATACGGCACTCTATTCAGGATGAACCTAGCTGTCAGCATAGCTTCTCCCCAGAAGCAGTTTGGAAGACCCACATTTAATAGTATTGACTTCATCATCTCTATCAACATTTTGTTCTTCCGTTCATCTACTCTATTTGATTGAGGAGAATTCAGAGCAGTCATCTCATTGACAAATCCATGTTCTTTGCATAGCGATGTGAATTGAATGGACCTATACTCTCCGTCTCGATCACTTCTGAGTCTCTTGAGTTATTGTCCTATTTGACGTTCAGCCTCAATCCTGAACTTCTTGCACTTCTCGAATGCTTCATATTTTGTCTTGAGCAGATAGACGAACGCGTACTTCGAGTATTTATCGATGAAGGTAATAAAATACATCATCATGGCCTTTGTGGAGAACTGTTTAAAGTCACCGATATCTGAGTGTACCAATTCCAGAAAATCTATACTTCGATTTACCCGTTTGAACGATTTTCTTTTAATCTTTGTCTGCGCACAGACCTCACACTTCTCCACCTCCTTACACCCACATTTGGAGATAAGCCTTAGACTAGACATCTTGCGGTACAGAGTACATGTCCTGGTCTTGGTGTCCCACAACTCTTGTAATGAGGCTCTACTCACATGCAGAAGCTCGAACATCCATTTGATACTGAAGCCTTGTTTCAAAGTATGTCTCATGCCAAGATATCACCATCTGGCAACCATGGATATTCACCCTCAAGTCTACAACAGACTACCTGAGATCAGTTCCTTGGTAATTGTAACACCCTGTTTTTTTTAAAATTTTAAAAATAATTTTCTGGATTTTTTCAGAAATTTTTAATTAATTATTAAAAATGTCCTTCATGGATTAATTTTTTTATGGATTAAATTAAGTATTATAATATTACAAAAATTATATTTTTTGGTGTATTATTAATTATTGGATGTTGTATAATTTTTCTAGAATTTATTGGGCTCAAAAACTATTTTTAAATAGCTAAAAACCAAGTTTTAAGTGAACCAGGCTCAAACCGGACTGAACCGGACTGAAACCGGGCCAACTGAACCGGACCGGACCAACCCTGCTAACCCAAACCGAACCCAACCCTAACCCTAACTGGTCGGGTCCTACCCGAACCCGACCCAAACCCGACCCGCCCCCAAACCCTCTCTTCCGTCCCCACGATCCCCCGCCCCGCCCTGAGTTTCCCGGCCACGACCGTGCCTCCGCCGGACCCGCCCCCCGCTCCACCGGCCACGACCCTGCCCCACGACCCCTCTCCCCGCATCTCTCTCTCCCCTTCCCTATTTAAAACCCCCTGGATCTTCACCGCCACCGCCATCACCAAACCCCCTCTACTGAGCTCCGCCGTCACCCCGACGCCCCTCCACCACGAGCCCGACGCCCTCGCCGACGTTCCCGTTCGCCGTCGACCCTCCCCGAGCAGTCCAGCACCGCCGCAGCACAGCAACAGCGCCGCCGCCGCCGTGCCGCGTCCCTTTGCAACAGCAAGGTACCTGTCTTCCCAGCCTTGTATCTCTCTGTGCATAGACCAATTTTCTATTCTGTCGAATCCTGTACGAAGACTGCGTGACCCTCTCGAAATTCCGTATAACTCGTTCGGGGTATTGCGTTCTGTGTCGGTCGTAAATCGCGACGCAAAATCAGAAAAAAATTTCCATTTCTGAATATTCAGAAATTTGTTCCGAATTCGCAAGTTCACGACCGTTTTGCGTGCAACCTGTTAACTGTTTTCAAAATCCACATGAACAGTAATTTAGATCTTATGACCAAGTTTTAAAACTTTATTTTTGTTCAATTTATTGTGTTGTATGTTGTGTTTTATTTGAGGGTGAAAATGGCCAAAAACTTGGTTAATTAATACCCTAATTTTTTCCTGAACTGGGTGCGCCCCGCTAAACGAGGCAACTTGGTCGTGTGCGAACTTCACCGATAGGTGTGCGCCGTTAATACGGATGTGTGGGATTTCGTAGAAGTTGATTTGGATGTACGTGCACACCAGAATCAACGCGTATCCGTCGACAACGTCCCGTATCGACCATGTTCTGAAACTCATTGTAACTTTGTGTGTGTTCATCGTTTCGAAACAAAACTTGTGCCATCAGACTCCTAGCATTTTTTTGGTCATGTGACCCAAGTTTGGTTCGATTCGGAGAACGTTGACAAAATCCCGTATCGTGGGCCCCACGACTCCACTTGACGGACGATTTTGTGATCGGCTCATCGGAATCCAATTCTGAATATTCCGTTGGGTTTGTATCGTCGTTCTGGACTTTTTGACACTAAGTTTGACGAATTTGGAGAACTTTGTCTCTGGCACATTTTTTGGTGCGAAGTGGGCCACATGTGGACCCCACTTTGACCAGAAACTGTCAATTTTGCCCCTGGTCCAAATTAGACTTATGGACAGACAATTCTAGCTATTTGATGTCTTCTGAACATGATGGTAATGTTTATTTCAGCAAACAGAGGAGTACCTGCAGATTCCGCTGATACCAGAGCAACAGTTGAAAACCAAACACCAGGCAAGTGTACCTTGCCAAACTTGCAGTAGTTATCTGATATTGTTTCTTGAGTTATTCATATATATACTTCTGTGATGTACATAGTCAACCCAGGAACATGAGACGTTGCTTAATGTCCGAATAATATTCGGGTGTCGACGCCGTACGCGGAGTCGTGTAACGTCACTAGATATTGATATCGCAACCCTATATATCTTCGTGCTTGCATTATCAAGTACGTCATACCATAGGACACCTGACACTATTCATATGATAGAATCATCTATCACTCGTTACCATACATTACCGATGAATGTCTGCACTCGGTTGTGACTCGGACGCGAAGTAACGATTCTAATAAAAAATACATATAATAAATAAATAAATATCTGGTAACTGAAATACATGATGGCAAGGTACAGTTGCCTGGATCCGGATGCTGAAGATGGGGCTCCGATATCGTCCAAGTCCGCGGGTCCCGCAGTACCTAGAGACGAGATACAAGCTCAATCAATAACTATCACTAGGCTAAAATAAGAGGTGACGCACGTCCAAGTCCGCAGGTCCTGCATATGTATAAAACCTTAAAATCTTTCATCTAGCATTCATAAACCGTAAACTCATCTATATCATTCACAACAATTAAACCTGCTCTGCCACAACCATCAAATGCATACAATAAAAATATAATAACTCCTAAAATCTCATATGGCATTTAAACCCTAAACTCATTATATACACACATCTTAAACTCTAACCCTAACTAACTAAGTTACATGTAACCCAAAAATAATATATTAAACTACACTACATAAAGAGAGGGGGAGAGTTCACCTTGGCGGTGTGGTGGTGGTGCTGGCCGGTTGGCCGGAGTGGCTGGTCGATCTGGAGATGGTAACTCGACGGAGGAGGTGATGGCAGCGAGCACGGGTGGAGGTTGGTGACTTTTCGAAAATGGGGGTGGTTCATGGGGAAGGCCGACTGCGGTGGAAGGGATACAAGGGTGTATGGCTCCGGCATATTGGCCGATCAGGAACTCGGGAAATGATATTAGAGACAGCGCACGGTGAGCTCGTGTGGGAGGCGCTAGGCTCCGATGTCGAGCGGAGGAGGTTAAGGATTGGTGGGTGATGACAGTGATGGTTGTGGAGCAGCTGAGCTCGGTCGGTCGGGAATGACGAAAGTGGGCTCGATAAGGTGGGGAACGGTATTCAGGTTCGAGGCGAGGGGATCTTGCCGGAGTAAGGTGGAGGTGCTGGTGATGTTGATGAGGAGAGGAGGTTGAGGTGGTGGTTGGAAGCAAGGTGAACGGGATGGACGGGTCGAGGTACAGCGGGTGGAGGAGACGCGGTGGTTGGTCGACTGGAGGTCAGAGGAAGGGAGGTCGGTCGGGGAGAAGGTGAAGGTGGTGGAGATGTTGGTAGTGGTGGTCACGGTGGTGAGGATGATGGCGGAGGTGGCATTGTAGTGGAGAAGGGGAAGTTGGCCGGAGGAGTCGGGTGAAGGAGAAGAAGAAGAAGTGAAGGAGAATAGTGAAGAAGAAGAAGAAGAAGAAGAAGAAGAAGAAGTGAAGGAGAATAGTGAAGAAGAAGAAGAGGAAGTGAAGAAGAAAAAGAAGAAGAGAATAGAGAATTCGGCTGTGGGTGTGTAGGAAAGAGGGAGGAGAGAGAGAGGGGGTAGAGTTTTCAATGTTCTTAGGATTAGGGCCGGCATGGGGAAGAGGGAAGTGAAGAGGGATTAAATAGGAGGGTGTGTGATGAGTGTGTGGTGAGGATGAGCTCCAATTTAAATGGATGGCTCAGATTTCTCATGGAGGAATTTTGCATCCCAAGGGGAGAGTGGGAAGTGATTAGACTGGTCAATGGGTGAGGATGAGGTTTCTTCATTGGCTTGGACCAATGAGGAGATGACACCTATTACCACTTTTGCAAATGAGCCCCTTAACTTTGGATATTTGCACAAACATGTAAAATGATGGAAAAATAGTATGGAAAGTGGTGTTTGGTATTTTGTAGGATGAGGGAGTGTTGTGGGTTTTGCATAGGCTTAATAAATGGGGTATTGGGTTAAATTGGGGTTAAGTTGGTATTAGTCAAAGTTGGTATCCCCAATTTAATTAAAATAAAATTTTATGTGCTCTTAAATTAAATGGGGGCATATGGGGTCTCAATTAGGAGTAACACAAAGATCATGAACGGTGTAGACTTGGTGTCAGTCTTGGACCCTTTAATTGGTCCGGCTAAACGGGTTGATTTTGTGTCTCAAAATTGATGGCAACGGCAAAGGTACGCGACACAGATTAAAGAATGGATTTCGGGACCGGGAAGTTGTGCAATTAAATCAGAGCACAAGAGATTGTGATTGTGAGTGACAGAAAAGTCCAGCGCCTAAGTTGGCTTGTCAAGTCAAGAGTACAATAATTAGTTGGAAATTATGGGCTATTGTTAGGCTCCGAATATTGCACCAAGGGTTAAAATAAATAACTAGACAACTGTAACACAAATTCTAAACCTCAAACATCAGATGCTAAACTAAAATTTCTAACCCAAAATTAGTCTATCTATAAAAATAAATAAGGGGGTTTATATCCTTCCCAACTTAGAAAAATTTCGTCCTCGAAATTAAAAGTAAAGCACGACTAATAGCTATAAGAATTTAAAAGTAAACTGGTAATCGAATGCAGTACGTAAATTCGTACCTTGGTCCTCAAATAAATACGGGAAAGACTGTCGAATGGAATTCTCGCGCTCCCAGGTAGACTCGTCTGGCGAATGATGCTTCCATGCAACCCTGAGCAGTCGAATAGTCTGACCCCTCAAAGTCTTCTCACTGCGATCGAGTATCCCCACTGGCTGCTCTGTATATGATAAACTGGGTCCGACTGTAATCTTCGAATGATCAAGCACGTGGCTAGGGTCTGCCATGTATCTCCTCAACTGTGATACGTAAAATACGTCGTGCACTCCTTCTAATGATGGAGCAATGCAAGACGATAAGCCACTTCGCCAACTCGTTCCAAGATGTCAAAAGGTCCAATGTACCTCGGACTCATCTTGCCTCTGCCTCCGAATCTGATGGTACTAAGAGTAGGCGATATCTTCAGAAATACATAGTCACCTTCCTTGAACTCCAAAGGTCTGCGGTATGCATCTGCCCAATGCTTCTGTCTGTCATATGCTGCACGCAGGTGGCTCTGAATCTATTTCACTTTTTTCACTGTCTGTGTCACCAACTCTGGACCCAGTATCTGACGCTCTCCTACGTCACTCCAACATACCGGTGACCAACACTTCCTGCCGTGCAGTGCCTCATAAGGTGCCATCTGTATGCTGGCCTGGTAGCTGTTGTTGTAGAAGAATTCTACCAAGTGTAGATGGTCCTACCAAGATCCTCCAAAGTCGATCATGCACGCTCTCAACATATCCTCTAGTATCTGAATCATGTGCTCTGACTAACCATCAGTCTGTGGATGATATGCAGTGCTAAACTTGAGGTGAGTGTAACACCCCGTTCCGTTCCAGCGGACGACTGACTCAAACGGCAAAAGTGTAACTGTCCCGACCCGCTTTGCCTCAAACGAGAAGCAAAGGATATCCAGACTTGCCCCTACAGGAATTCAGCTTAGGCTTTCAGAGGCTCGCTTGACGTATCGCTCTACCGAGGCGAATCATCGCTAAGGTGGGTGGCTACGGTGAACTTGTCTTTGCTTAGCAAGCACACATAAAATCTGGAATGTTCATGCTAGTCGCTAGGTGATTCACCCCCTGCATGCTAATAAGAATCCAACGCACCTAGATAAGAGAATAATCCCAACTTGTATTGCTTATGCTAGAACTTGGAAATTGAAATACTGCTTATATTCAGACCCTCGCATGCCAAGTCCCCTAACGATCTAACTCTCGGTTTACCTTCGGGCCCGAGCAAACGTGCCTGCTTATGTTCCTTAGAAATGCATGCTTGTCTGCTTGAATGTTGCCTTATTTTCATCCAAACCCCGGGAGACTACTAAGTAGTCGTTCCGTGCATGATTGAACCTGCAAGTATCCGGGACCGTTAGGTCACCAGGCAGCCCCGAACCAGGGGAATGCATCAAGGCAAGATATTCACTGTACAGAATCAAGATTCAAGTATCCCGTGTACTCGTGTACTCGTGTTCCCGTACACTCGTGTTCTCGTGTTCTAGTGCACGTGTGTTCTCGTGTTCTCGTGTATCTCGTGATAATTGGAAGACCCCAATTATGCATGTCGCGAACTAGTTCCACGGACGGTCACCGGGGCACTGGGGCCGATTCGGTCCGAATGGAGCTCGTGTGTAGTCGTCATGTTCGGGACTGGATAGCTTGCAGCGCATCGTGTACTCTCGTAGCATGCTATCCTTGTCCTCGACTATGTCCATAAATGGCTATGCCAGCGACTCGTGTTCATATAGATAAGTCATCCTTGCTTAGCGGCTACCCGCGTGCGAGTCATTGCATCGCATCAAGAACAACTGAGCACACCAAATATTGGCCCGTTTAATGACTCTCGTGTTGCATATGCTATAACTTGGGTTTTATAATGTATGCCTCTGAATGTTTATACTTGCCCGTGCATGAATTTATAATGTTTGCCTTAGACAGGGAAGGCTAAATGGTAAGTCTCGTCGTGTTTCCTCTCATGTTGCACGGCGCACTGCCACACGGATTAGGCTATTCAATATTTGCATGAAACTGATTCTAAGGCAACTAGAAAGATAACTTAATAGTTGTGCACGGAACCTGTATTACGTGTTTGGATTTGTCGAGCGGGCGAGCAGCTTCCCCACCAGTGCATTCAATGTACTGATAATCCACCAGTTTATATGCAGGGTGCGGGAGAACCTCGTTCAGTGCGGATGTCTCCTTCATACGTACTGAGGTGTGGAGATCACTCCGAAGCAACGGTGCATCCGGAACTGAAGCACATATACAAGACATAATGTTGTGAACATCGTTCGAACATCGCCTGATCATCGCCTGTACAATCATTCCAAAATTATAGCCACTTGGCACGCTTTTACTGTTTCAGAGAGAGAGGCTTGAGAGACTTGTAATCTCGGCTATACGCCGCCTGTAATACTTGTTCATATCAATAAAGAGTTGCTTTACTTCAACTTGTGTTTCAATGCTTTCGCTATATTGTCGACTCAGTGAACCTGTTATCAAATCGCTATGCGTTTATGACTCCGCTGTACTCGGACAATCTGTGCGACTCTGTGGCTTAGAACTCTTGCCGCCAGCCAATGAACCATGGCCTTGCACGGGCGTGGATCATGCTCGTGCGGCATCACGCCCGGATGGGTCAAAGCGATCGTCCCGCGGGAGCGCTGGCGAGGGTGATTCCCGCCTAGCAGGGACGGTCGATTAGCCTGCGGGAGATCGGGGTGTGACATGTTGGTATCAGAGCCTGGCTTCTACGCCTTTGGACTTCCATTCGATATCTATGTTTTGAAAACTCGTTCTTGGGTTATGTGCACGCTCTCTCTCAATGCCTCGATGGGATATTCCAACAATAATTCTAAATACTTTCAAAATGTGTTTTGAATGATATGCTTACTTGTATGATATAGTGCTGCGAGTGGCCTTTTTGCCAACCTGTGTGAACCCTTGAGAGTATCGCTAGTAGCTTGTCCGATTTTACTAACTCTAAGTTTGGTTGAATGCATCTATTCGAGAGACGCCTTGAACTAGTGCACCATCCAAGACTTAAGAAAAGGTAAAACTCGAGTGCTAAGACTTCGCTATCACTAAGCTGGTTGACGTGCTCACGCTAGAAGTGCACTTCAAAAGTGCACACGATCCAGACTAAGCGATATGCTGATTTCGACGCTTGTGCAAGTGAATATCCAAATAAGCAAGTACAACGACTTGTGTAGGTTTGCCTCAGCCTTGTATGGTTAAATCAAAATTGATTGAAACGTACTGCTTGTCCTTAATAAGTCTCGAGGATGAGACTTTTTCTAAGTTGGGTAGGATGTAACACCCCGTTCCGTTCCAGCGGACTACCGACTCAAACGGCAAAAGTGCAACTGTTCCGACCCGCTTTGCCTCAAACGAGAAGCAAAGGATATACAGACTTGCCCCTACAGGAATTCAGCTTAGGCTTTCAGAGGCTCGCTTGACGTATCGATCTACCGAGGCGAATTATCGCTAAGGTGGGTGGCTACGGTGAACTTGTCTTTGCTTAGCCAGCACACATAAAATCTGGAATATTCATGCTAGTTGCTAGGTGATTCACCCCCTTGCATGCTAATAAGAATCCAACGCACCTAGCTAAGAGAATAATCCCAACTTGTATTGCTTATGCTAGAACTTGGAAATTGAAATACTGCTTATATTCAGACCCTCGCATGCCAAGTCCCCTAACGATCTAACTCTCGGTTTACCTTCAGGCCCGAGCAAACGTGCCTGCTTATGTTCCTTAGAAACGCATGCTTGTCTGCTTGAATGTTGTCTTGTTTTCATCCAAACCCCGGAAGACTACTAAGTAGTCGTTCCGTGCATGATTGAACCTGCAACTATCCGGGACCGTTAGGTCACCAGGCAGCCCCGAACCAGGGGAATGCATCAAGGCAAGATATTCACTGTACAGAATCAAGATTCAAGTATCCCGTGTACTCTTGTACTCGTATTCCCGTGCACTCGTGTTCTCGTGATCTCGTGTTCTAGTGCACTCATGTTCTCGTATTCTCGTGTATCTCGTGATAATTGGAAGACCCCAATTATGCATGTCGCGGACTAGTTCCATGGACGGTCACCGGGGCACTGGAGCCGATCCGGTCCGGATGGAGCTCGTGTGTAGTCGTCGTGTTCGGGACTGGGTAGCTTGCAGCGCATCGTGTACTCTCGTAGCATGCTATCCTTGTCCTCGACTACGTCCATAATGGCTATACCAGCGACTCGTGTTCATATAGATAAGTCATCCTCGCTTAGCGGCTACCCGCGTGCGAGTCATTGCATCGCATCAAGAACAACTGAGCACACCAAATATTATCCCGTTCAATGACTCTCGTGTTGCATATGCTATAACTTGGGTTTTATAATGTATGCCTCTGAATGTTTAGACTTGTCCGTGCATGAATTTATAATGTTTGTCTTGGACAGGGAAGGCTAAATGGTAAGTCTTACCGTATTTTCTCTCATGTTGCACGACGCACTGCCACACGGATTAGGCTATTCAATATTTGCATGAAGCTAATTCTAAGGCAACTAGAAAGACAACTTAATAGTTGTGCACGGAACCTGTATTACGTGTTTGGATTTGTCGAGCGGGCGAGCAGCTTCCCCACCAGTGCATTCAATGTACTGATAATCTACCAGTTTGTATGCAGGGTGCGGGAGAACCTCGTTCGGTGCGGATGCCTCCTTCGTGCATGCTGAGGTATGGAGATCACTCCGAAGCAACGGTGCGTCCGGAACTGAAGCACATATACAAGACATAATATTGTGAACATCGTCCGAACATCTCCTGATCATCGCCTGTACAATCATTCCAAAATTATAGCCACTTGGCACGCTTTTACTGTTTTAGAGAGAGAGGCTTGAGCGACTTGTAATCTCGGCTATACGTCGCCTGTAATACTTGTTCATATCAATAAAGAGTTGCTTTACTTTAACATGTATTTCAATGCTTTCGCTATATTGTCGACTCAGTGAACCTGTTATCAAATCGCTATGCGTTTATGACTCCGCTGCACTCGGCCAATCTGTGTGACTCTGTGGCTTAGAACTCTTGCCGCCAGCCAATGAACCATGGCCTTGCACAGGCGTGGATCACGCTCGTACGGCATCACATCCGGATGGGTCAAAACGATTATCCCGCGGGAGCACTGGCGAGGGTGATTCCCGCCTAGCGGGGACGGCCGATTAGCCTACGGGAGATCGGGGCGTGACAGCGAGTTTCTAGACTCTCCTGCATACTCCGCCAATAATGTGACATGAATCTGGAATCACGGTCCGATACAATGCTGACAGGCACTCCATGTAGTCGTAGTATCTGCCTCATATACATGTCAGCTAATATCTCCGTGGAGTGCCCAACTCTGAAGGGCAAGAAATGTGTAGACTTGGTGAGTCGGTCTACGACAACCCAGACTGCATCATTCTCGCTAGGGCTCCTTGGGAATCCAGTGACGAAGTCCATGTAATGTGTTTCCACTTCCTCTCGGGAATGGGAAGCGGCTATAATAGTCCTACAGTCCTCTGATGTTCAGCCTTGACTTGCTGACAGACCAAACATCTCGCCACGAATCTCGTAATCTCCCTCTTTATCCCATGCCACCAGTAGTATTGTCTCAAATCTCGGTACATCTTCGTACCCCCGAGATAAATAGAAAATTCGAGCTATGAGCCTCGGTCATCAACTCCTGGCATATCTCGTCACTCGAAATGTATAGGTGATCTCCATACCTCAATGTTTCATCTTCATGAATCCTGAGTCTCGTCTGCATGCCGGCCTCTGTCCTCTCTCGCAGTCGTCGGAATCTCGTATCTGTAGGCAGGGCTGCCTTGATCTTCTCAATCAATGTTGACTGAACCTCGAGACTGGCCATCTGTCCATCCATGCGAGGCAGTACAATCTTTATCCCGAGCTCCTGAAGATCCTCTAATAATTGCCGCTGAGTCGTCAAAAAGTATGCCATGGGCTTCCTGCTTAAGGCATCTGCTACTACATTCGCCTTACCAGGGTAGTACTACAACTCTATATCATAGTCTATCATCAACTCTATCCATCGCCTCTGTCTCATATTGAGCTCCTTCTGAGTGTAGACATACTTCAGACTTTTGTGATCTGTGTAAATCTCAACACGCTCTCCATAAAGGAAGTGCCGCCATAGCTTTAGTAAAAATATCACTGTAGCTAGCTCTAGATCATGCGTCAGATAGTTCTTCTCATGAACTCTCAGCTGTCTCGATGCGTAGGCTATCACTTTGCCGTGTTGCATCAGTACACATGCTAATCCGCTCCCAGATGCATCACTATATACTACAAATCCTCCCGATCCTGAAGGAAGTGTCAAAATCGGTGCTGATGTCAGACGCTTCTTCATCTCATCGAAAGCTGTCTGACACTCCTTAGTCTAGATAAACTCCTCGCCTTTACGCGTCAGTCACGGTATAGGCGCAGCAATCCTCGAGAAATTTTCTACGAACCTCCGATAATATCCGACAAGTCCGAGAAAACTCCTAATCTCTGTAACTAATGTAGGGGTAGGCCACGTCTCCACTACAATGATCTTCTTTGGGTCAACTGATAATCCATCTCAGGTGATTATGTGTCCCAGGAATGGTACTCTATCCAAGTAGAACTCACATTTGCTGAGCTTGGCATAAAGCCTCTCCTGCCTCAGCATCTCCAACACGTCCTGAGATGTCTCTCGTGCTCCTCCGGCTCTTGGAATATACCAAGATATCGTCGATAAATACCACCATGAACTTATCTAAGTACTGGTGGAAACATTGTTCATCAGACTCATAAATACTGCTGGCGCGTTGGTTAAACCAAACGGCATGACTAGAAATTCATAGTACAAGTACTTCGTCCAAAAAGCCGTCTTCGGAATATCCTCTCTTCGTACCTTGATCTGATGATAACCGAATCTGAGATCAATCTTCGAGAATACACATGCGCCACTAAGCTGATCAAATAAATCATCGATGTGCGGCAAAGGGTACTTGTTCTTGATCGTTACAACATTTAACGTCCTGTAATCGATACACAAACGTACCGTCCCGAACTTCTTCGGCACCAATAAGATGGGTGCTCCCCATGGAGAAATACTATCTCGAATGAAACCCTTGTCTGAGAGATCTTCTACTTGGACCCTCAACTCATCCAACTCCTTCGGTGCTAGTCTGTAGACGGGGAAAGTAACTGGCTCGGCTCTGGGAGTCAACTCAATAGCAACTCTATCTCTCTGTCAGGTGGCAGGCCTGGAAGATCCTCTGGAAACACATCCTCAAGCTCTAATATAAAGTGAGGGTACACTGGTTCACCTTCTGCAATGTGTATCTCAAAGGTAGGTTGGACACCATGCTCACGGGCTCCCCGAAGAAACTCAAACTCAGGGTAATCTAGTAGTCTAAATATAATGCAACTACGTCGAAAATCTAGCGTCGCGTGGTATTGGCTCAACCAATCCATGCCCAGGACAATGTCATAGTGTAAACTTAACCTAATAATAAATTTACTCATCTCCTCGAATTTCTTCCTAAAATTGTATTCCTCAAATTTTATCTTTCTGTTATTTAGTGCTCCGAGTCACATAATGCAATTATAATAATGGTATCACCCAAGCACACGCTAGAATTTTTGGTATCAGATAATCATCTTCCAGGTGAGAGCCTAAAATTTTATCTTCTCCAGTTCATAATATCGTTTCGGCTATCGCCATCATATACTACGACTAATTTCTAGTATTTGGATATGCATTCCCATAAATTATTCTAGAGGGGTAGGATCAACGATCTTTCTAGCTCCCAGTACTTCCCAAATTACTGCTATCTCAAGTAAGGGTAGGGTTTTACCAGTTCTAAGAACATACTTCTAGGTTCAATTATCTTGCTAATAATCTATACTAGTTCTAGAATCTAAATAGATCCTATCAACCTACCCTGCTAAGGGTAACAATCTTCTTAGAGAATTTTACACAAACCATGTCTTCTGTCGTTTGGACTACGATCTTCCTCTGGAGGGAACCATCAGGCATAAGCATTCTTCTTTCCGAAATAAAGGAGATGAAAAACAAGGATAACGATATTTATAAAATAAACGAATACATTTAGGAAGTCCAATGGCAATAATCAAATACGAAGGGAGTTTTAAAAATTGATTATGGATAGAGATCTTATTCAACATTGTAAACTCCCTCACCCAAAATAGGTATTTTGTGTATATTTAATATTATTATATTTATTATAGATGTTGAATTTATTTAGAGTATTCTCTTAGTTAATTAGAAAATAATTTTTTTAGTATATTTAATTATATAAATATTTATTTAGAATTATTTTTAGGCTATTTTAGATTATTGAGATTTTTCCATAATTTTAGTTAATTAAAAACTAATAACACTAATTTTCTAGAACTTTGAAGAATTTATTTTATGTTCAAACTTAATTAAAAATATTATAAAATTTTATTTTAGGTTCTAAATAGTCAAATATATTTTCTAGAAATTTCTGGGAATTTTCTGAATACTTTTAGTATTTATTGGGAGTTATTTAGACTAATAACTAATTTTTAGGACTTGTAAAATTTATTGTGCAAGCCCAGGAATATAGAATGGACCCACGTTATTTTTTAGAGTTTATAATATTATTATATATTTTTTGGAATTATTTCAGAATTTTTGGAATAATGTTAGTATTTATTTTTAGTTAAATGGATAAAACTAATGTTTAGAGCTTCTCGTAATTATTGTAGTAAACTTATGAATATAAAATTGTCCCAAATATTTTTCTAGGGTTTATAGGTTCAAAATATATTTTATGTAATTTTTAAAGATTTTTATGATTATTTTTAATATTTATTTGGAGTTATTTAGATTTAAAATGACTTAAATAATGTTTTGATAAAGGCAAATCAAAAACAAATAATATAACAAAAATTATCCAATCAGATTCTGACACGTGTCAGCCTATAAATATCCATTCAGCCGTAGGTACATCCCTATATATATATATATATATATATATATATATATATATATATATATTATTATAACCCTAATTATCCCATTATTTTAGAGAGAGAGATTTTGGAGAATTGCCATCTAGGGTTCCTTCATCTTCCACAAGCCATTGCGCATAACTCCGGACTCCAAACGAGGCCTAGTTTCTTGCGTTAGAAAGATATTGAGGTTAGCTTTCTGATTATATAATTTATTTTACGAAATTATGAGTATTAAATTCTGGAAAATTCGTAGAGCTCAGCATGTCCGAAAATAGACGTGTTTCAATATTTTTGCGATTTCGGGAGAAACAGGAATCAGAATCATGAACCGTTTAAAGTTTTGGAAATCTAATATCGAGATCATTGAAATATATTTTTCCCAGAATTTAATTCGAAGTATTTTTATACTGTTAATTCTGTAGAACTTCTAGGTTAGAAATTAACTATCGGTGCACAATACAAAATTTGTATGTGCCATAATTCCCAAACAAATTTGAATTCGGACGAGCCATAAATTCTAGCATATTTTTGATGCTGAAATCTATAGGAAATCATGCATAAAAGTTGAGTTTGTGTCGGTTGACTTTTTGGTCAACAGATCGCCTCGATTTGCGTGCCATGAATCTCGAGTTGATAAAATTCAGTTTCTTTGGAAAAATTTTAGGAATTAACATAAAAATCAGAATAATAAGATTAAAATAGGATTTTAGAGTAATTATTCCAGAATTAAATAAATTAAAATAAATTATCTTTTGACGTGATAAATTTGTAATACATAGGCTATTTGGACTGTGACTTGGACTCTGATTCATACCAGCAGCAGGACCCCAGGCAAGATACCTTGCCAAATTATTTACAATATTTTGCATGCTTAGTATATTTCTGTATATTTATTGCATTTCTGTATAGTTCTTGCATGTGTAGTTTTTCTTCAGTCATTACTATGTATTAGATATGTTGACACACACATGACACCTAGTATCATGAGAGGACAATCATTAGGCGTATGGGCTTTTAACCACTCTGGTAAACCGTAGTATATAGTTCGCACTACGGACGTGTGTCGCGCTGGTCGCTACCCCCGCGGTATGTCAATTTCTGGAGTCTCGCTGGTCGCTACCCCCGCGATATGTTAATTTTTGATGTCCATTGACGTATGTGTGAGTTGTGAGGTAGATCGAGTAGCCTACCCTTGCCCATACGTCGAAAAGTTGTCCTCATTTGCATTCATATAGATTGTCCTGTACAGCGTACTTATCTATTTTCAAATATGATGCATGTTTACTGTATTCAAATTGGCTCGTATTTTCTGTATCTTGTTACATCCCTCTGAGGACCTGGTCCTCTGCCAGGTGTATCTGTTCTTGAGTAATTTCAGGAGCGCAGATTTGGATGATTACTTGTGTTGCGAGGATGTCTTCTCTTCGAGCCCATGATCGTTAGCTGGTATTCCTATATTGTATTTGTTGTGTTGTACTTTTCCATTCGAGTTGGTAGTGGATTTGTTTTCATCCAACTATCATCCTTAGATATTTATGTTGAGATCTAGTTATATAGATGTTGGTTATTATTTATATCTGATTTTCGCAGATGAGATTTAGATTATACCCTATGACTTGTGATACATTTTATACCACTTGTGGACTTGATATTCATATTACAGCGTACGTGTGGATTTTGTTTCCATATATTGGAGTTGCCATATCCATGCGGCTGGCATGTTTACGTGTCCTAGTCCTACGTATTTTTGGGACTGGGGCGTGACATGTTTTTGTGGTGGCCCATGCAGGTCGAGAGCATATTGTCTCGGTTACGTTACTGTACCGAACAAGCCTGCACCTAGGACTAGAGTATAGGATCTCATCCACAATTGACTATGACTCATCTTTCTTCTAATCTATTCTATTTGAATAATTGTATTCTGCTTGATTCCTGTACTCCCATAATAGTTCCTTTAGTATAGTCTCTCATAGAATATATAAGTTCATGTTGTTAGATGATAAGTAGGGTAACCTTCCTATTAAGAGTACAACTAGAGTGCTGACACACCACTAAGTTTAGGATGTCTAGTGAACCCTAGAATTCCTTATCTCTAGAATTGGTTTACCATTACCCCCTGATGTGTTATGAGGACTTGAGAGTAGTATAGACACTACTAGAGTTAGTTAGAAGTTTATCATTATGGTTGCCCATAGCATTGAGAAACCAATAGAAAACCAAAGTGAATATTAGGACTGAACCTAACCCACGCCGTTAGATGAGTATTGGAGAACCATAAATTTAGATTCTTGTCTTGAGATAAGCAGACAGTACCTTAGAAAGCCAAGAGCAATGCATAGAATATTTTCCTAATTATACCTCAAACACAGAGACTAGCATACCCCTTTCCCTTAGAAAACCATGATGCTATCTAGAGCCCCTCTATTTTCATATATTATTTCCCTATGACCATAGCGTTCGCTAATTGTGCGACGACCAAAATTACGTTCTTCTTTCTTTATCTTTCAACTCGTGCCACCTGACACTTCTGATAGTAGGCCAAATAATTTATTTCTTTGTTAAGGACACATAGTTTGCTAGGATTATAGTTGTAATATTGAATTTTGAAATTGTGTGCTTAGTAGTTAGAACTTGATAGTTAAGTTATTCTTGTAGATTGAGACCTGGTGCTTATCCCTTAGTTTTAAATTGCGTAACTTGTACCACACCTCAATACGAGTTATATTCCCTTTTCCTTGAGGCCAGTAACTGTCCCATTCTTACTATTGACACTTACACTATGACTAAGAGTTAAGACGACCATGACCTATGTAATATAAGAGGATACCCTAACAAGTACCAAGACCCCTTCTCGAAGACCTTAACAGGAGCTTCTACGGTACCCTTAAGACTGTCACAGTATTAGTTTATTATTTTAAGTTGGGTAGTATACCTCACAACCTAGTATCACATAGTATTTTGACCTATTATTGAAGTATGATTGAACAACATTAATTGTATACTAGCATAAGACGACAGTGGTTATTTAGACAATAGAAGTTAGAGGTCCTTGCCCACATTTGATTGACTAGCGACATAGACAAGGAGATTGTATAATAACTGTAGGGATTGTAGAGTCTTTTATTATTGTTGCTTAGTTGTTTTGTTTTGTGAACTTGAATTAATTTGTACCTCCTTTCATCATCATCTAGCATACTTATATTTGCTGCACTACCTTAACTTATGCTGCTATTATAGCCTAGTTTTGCAAGCTTACTCTTTTATCGAGCTTGATCATAAGATATGTATTATTGGGGACGCCTACTAATACATTTTAGAATCAGTGTATTAAGGTCTAGCTAACCTTAGTGCGCTTGATTCGCCCTTCGTAATACTACTTTACGTGGATTAAGATATGTAGTGATTGGTAGACGAATATACTTGTCCTAGTCATGTCTGAGCGTATCGTATCGGCTACATAACTGTACTAATACGAGCATGTGAAAAGGAATTACCAAAATAGGATTTCAATCCACAACTACTTTAACAATTCCCATTTAAATTCTTTAAACGCCTTCATCCCGATACTTCTATTCTATTACCTCGCTCTTGAACTCTTTATTATTGATCTTCGTCTTCTCTTATTTCAGAAAGACGAAACCTCGTGCTTGGTATAAGTTTGATACACAGAGAGTACTAGATATACCCCGTAGGCCGATCACATACTTGAGGATTATTCTTTTGTAATTAAGGATATATCATATATGATATAATCAGCGTTGAAGTTTTGAGGATTGAATGACATGAGTAAATAAATTAAGGAATATTTTTCTTAAAGTATATAGCCTTCTGTGATAGATGGGTAAATTCTAAGTTGGGTAGTAGTGCATTGCCAACTTGAGAGAAATTTCTTTTAGATTGTGATCAAGTAAGATTAGATTGGGAGATTCAAGTCATTTTAATTTTGAAATTTTTTAAAAGAAGGATTAAGATAATGAGGATTTAACGAATTTTAAAATCTTGATATTGCGGACCAAATATTTATACTTTGAGCACATGATTTAAATTTTGAATGTTGAAGGATGAATCATCGATTTAAATTTTGAGGATAAATATAGAATTTTAGACTTGAACAATTGGTGAATTAGATTTAAATTTTATAATTTGATGATTTGGATTAAAAGTTCAATTTTGATTGTTGGGTCACCTATTTGAAATATTAAGGATGTAAATTGAGTTTAAATATTTGAAGAGTACAAAATTCTTAATTTGAGAATAAGAATAAGATTTGATTAGAATTATTTATTGTTCAAAGTCTAGAGGAGATTATGATAGTTGGAAATGGTGATATAAACTTTGATGTGGGATGTCATATAGACTTGAGTTAGATTTGAATGTTGATTATTTAAAAAAAAATCGAGAAGAGATTACGACAGGTTGAATTTTGATTTAAACAGTAGTTATCTTAATTCTGAAGTGATCGCGATAGATTTGAATAGATTTTGTTATTTAAATTTTTGGAAGAGATTGCGATTGACGTACCTTATGTACGAATGTGAAGGATTTAACAAATTATGTCTTATTTTAATTTCGAGTACGAAATTGTTTTAAGTTGGGTAGATTGTAAACTCCCTCACCCAAAATAGATATTTTGTGTATATTTAATATTATTATATTTATTATGGATGTTGAATTTATTTAGAGTATTCTCTTAGTTAATTAGAAAATAAATTTTTTAGTATATTTACTTATATAAATATTTATTTAGAATTATTTTTAGGCTATTTTAGATTATTGAGATTTTTTCATAATTTTAGTTAATAAAAACTAGTAACACTAATTTTTTAGGACTTTGAAGAATTTATTTTATGTTCAAACTTAATTAAAAATATTCTAAAATTTTATTTTAGGTTCTAAATAGTCAAATATATTTTCTATAATTTTCTGGGAATTTTCTGAATACTTTTAGTATTTATTGGGAGTTATTTAGACTAATAACTAATTTTTAGGACTTGTAGAATTTATTGTGCAAGCCCAGGAATATAGAATAGACCCACATTATTTTTTAGGGTTTATAATATTATTATATATTTTCTGGAATTATTTCAGAATTTTTGGAATAATGTTAGTATTTATTTTTAGTTAAATGGATAAAACTAATGTTTAGAGCTTCTCATAATTATTGTAGTAAACTTATGAATATAAAATTATCCCAAATATTTTTCTAGGGTTTATAGGTTCAAAATATATTTTATGTAATTTTTCCAGATTTTTATGATTATTTTTAATATTTATTTGGAGTTATTTAGATTTAAAATGACTTAAATAATGTTTTAATAAAGGCAAATCAAAAATAAATAATATAACAAAAATTATCCAATCAGATTCTGACATGTGTCAGCCTATAAATATCCATTCAGCCGCAGGTACATCCCTATATATATATATATATATATTATTATAACCCTAATTATCCCATTATTTTAGAGAGAGAGATTTTGGAGAATTGCCATCTAGGGTTCCTTCATCTTCCACAAGCCATTGCGCATAGCTCCGGACTCCAAACGAGGCCTAGTTTCTTGCGTTAGAAAGATATTGAGGTTAGCTTTCTGATTATATAATTTATTTTACGAAATTATGAGTATTAAATTCTGAAAAATTCGTAGAGCTCAGTATGTCCGAAAATAGACGTGTTTCAATATTTTTGTGATTCCGGGAGAACCAGGAATCAGAATCATGAACCGTTTAAATTTTTGGAAACTAATATCGAGATCATTGACATATGTTTTTTCCAGAATTTAATTCGAAGTATTTTTATACTATTAATTCTGTAGAACTTCTAGGTTAGAATTTAACTATCGGTGCACAATACAAAATTTGTATGTGCCATAATTCCCAAACGAATTTGAATTCGGACGAGCCGTAAATTCTAGCATATTTTTGATGCTGAAATCTATAGGAAATCATGCATGAAATTTGAGTTTGTGTCGGTTGACTTTTCGGTCAACAGATCGCCTCGATTTGTGTGCCATGAATCTCGAGTTGATAAAATTTAGTTTCTTTGGAAAAAATTTAGGAATTAACATAAAAATCGGAATAATAAGATTAAAATAGGATTTTAGAGTAATTATTCCAGAATTAAATAAATTATCTTTTGACGTGATAAATTTGTAATACATAGGCTATTTGGACTGTGACTTGGACTCTGATTCATACCAGAAGCAGGACCCCAGGCAAGATACCTTGCCAAATTATTTACAATATTTTGCATGCTTAGTATATTTCTGTATATTTATTACATTTCTGTATAGTTCTTGCATGTGTAGTTTTTCTTCAGTCATTACTATGTATTAGATATGTTGACACACACATGACACCTAGTATCATGAGAGGACAATCATTAGGCGTATGGGCTTTTAACCACTCTGGTAAACCGTAGTATATAGTTCGCACTACGGGCGTGTGTCGCGCTGGTCGCTACCCCCGCGGTATGTCGATTTCTGGAGTCTCGCTGGTCGCTACCCCCGCGGTATGTCGATTTCTGATGTCCATTGACGTGTGTGTGAGTTGTGAGATAGATCGAGTAGCCTACCCTTGCCCATACGTCGAAAAGTTGTCCTCATTTGCATTCATATAGATTGTCCTGTACAGCGTACTTATCTATTTTCAAATATGATGCATGTTTACTGTATTCAAATTGGCTCGTATTTTCTGTATCTTGTTACATCCCTCTGAGGACCTGGTCCTCTGCCAGGTGTATCTGTTCTTGAGTAATTACAGGAGAGCAGATTTGGATGATTACTTGTGTTGCGAGGATGTCTTCTCTTCGAGCCCATGGTCGTTAGCTGGTATTCCTATATTGTATTTGTTGTGTTGTATTTTTCCATTCGAGTTGGTAGTGGATTTGTTTTCATCCAACTATCATCCTTAGATATTTATGTTGAGATCTAGTTATATAGATGCTGGTTATTATTTATATCTGATTTTCGCGGATGAGATTTAGATTATACCCTGTGACTTGTGATACATTTTATACCACTTGTGGACTTGATATTCATATTACAGCGTACGTGTGGATTTTGTTTCCATATATTGGAGTTGCCATATCCATGCGACTGGCATATTTACGTGTCCTAGTCCTACGTATTTTTGGGACTGGGGCGTGACAAACATAGATCCTAAATTGCAGGCTCGTTCGGTACAGTAACATAACCGAAATGATATGCTCTGACCTGCATGGGCCACCACAAAAATATGTCATGCCCCAGTCCCAAAATACGTAGGACTAGGAGGATGTAGCATGCCAGCTACACATTCGACCAGACTCTGGTCTGACTCAAATATGCATAAGCTGTATAAGAATGGCCACTATCTAAATAATCCAGTAAATATAAACATCTATGTCTCAATCCACAATGAACAGAAATACATAAGAATGAGTTATATGTGCTATAGTCGGTCGCCCAATAACACACAAACTCGAATAGGCTCGAGAAGAAATATGAGTCTATAAAAACTAGGCTACAATAGCAGATGAATAACAATATGAATAAATATAACCATAACACCAGTAGAAATGATATAAGTACCTGGTACCAATGTCTGCAAGACAAGAAACTCCATCAGCAACTCCAAAGGCTCCGTAATTGTCTATGCTGCAAAACTGGCAGGAGACCAGGTACTCAGAAGGACGTAACAAGGTACAAAAATAGTATGCCATAGTATAACAGAAAGAATCAAGTGCAACGCCGGTGTAATCTAGCATAACCACCTAAGTGAGACACAAATTTGAAGTCAATATTCGACGCGTGGGCTGTCCAAAATAAAACTGTAGCTCCGAACACAGAGACACACGGGACGTACCGTAGCTCCGGGCACAGAGTCACACGGGTGATACTACTAATCCGGATACAGGAATACTACAAAAATAGAACATATAAATAGCACGTGCAGAGGAGCCCAAACATCTAGTAACTGTCTTCCCCTTCCCAAGCGGTCAACTAGTGTGTGCTGAACCTGAACCTCTATCTAGCAGTCTCGTCATACTGAAGTAACTATCAATGATCACGACCCTAAAGTCGTCCTAGTTTTCGGTCACGTTGACAGTATCAGGATACAGGAAATCTGGCACGATGACAGTGTATGGATGTGTCCTAGGGTTATGATGTAAACAAGTAAGTACATCAAGGTATTGCGAATCATCTATCACTCGTTACCAGACGTTACCGACGAACGTCTGCACCCGGTTGTGACCCGGACGCGAAGTAACAGTTCTAATCAAAAATGAATATAATAAATAAATAAATAAATATCTTGTAACTGAAATACAGGGTGGCAAGGTACACTTGCTTGGATCCGGATGCTGAAGATGGGGCTCCGGTACATCGTCCAAGTCCGTGGGTCCCGCAGTACCTAGAGACGAGATACAAGCTCAATCAATAACTATCACTAGGCTAAAATAAGAGGTGACACACGTCCAAGTCCGCGGGTCCCGCATATGTATAAAACCCTAAAATCTTTCATCTAGCATTCATAAACCGTAAACTCATCTATATCATTCACAACAATTAAACCTGCTCCGCCGCAACCATCAAATGCATACAATAAAAATATAATAACTCCTAAAATCTCATATGGCATTTAAACCCTAAACTCATTATATACACACCTCTTAAACCCTAACTAACTAAGTTACATGTAACCCAAAAACAATATATAAAACTATACTACATAAAGAGAGGGGGAGAGTTCACCTTGGCGGTGTGGTGGTGGTGCTGGCCGGTTGGCCGAAGTGGCTGGTCGATGTGGAGATGGTAACTCGCCGGAGGAGGTGATGGCAGCGGGCACGGATGGAGGTTGGTGACTCGCCGAAAATGGGGGGTGGCTCGTGGGGAAGGCCGACTGCGGTGGAAGGGATACGAGGGTGTATGGCTCCGGCATGTTGGCCGATCAGGAACTCGGGAAGTGATGTGAGGGACAGCGCACGATGAGCTCGTGTGGGAGGCGCTGAGCTCCGGTGCCGAGTGGAGGAGGTTAAGGATTGGTGGGTGATGATAGTGATGGTTATGGAGCAGCTGAGCTTGGTCGGTCGGGAATGACGAAAGTGGGCTCGGCAAGGTGGGGAATGGTATTCAGGTTCGAGGCGAGGGGATCTCGCCGGAGTAAGGCAGAGGTGCTGGTGATGTTGATGAAAAGAGGAGGTTGAGGTGGTGGTTGGCAGCAAGGTGAAAGGGATAGACGGGTCGAGGTACAGCGGGTGGAGAAAACGCGATGGTTGGTCGATTGGAGGCTGGTCGGGGAGAAGGTGAAGGTGGTAGAGATGTTGGTAGTGGTGGTCACGGTGGTGAGGATGATGGCGGGGGTGGCGTTACAGCGAAGAAGGGAAGCTGGCGGGAGGAGTCGGGTGAACGAGAAGAAGAAGAAGTGAAGGAGAAGAAGTGAAGAAGAAGAAGTGAAGAAGAAGAAGAAGAAGAAGAAGAAGAAAAGAAAGAGAATAGAGAATTCGGCTGTGGGTGTGTTTGGAAGAGGGAGGAGAGAGAGAGAGAGGGGCTAGGGTTTTCAATGTTCTTGGGATTATGGCCGGCATAGGGAAGAGGGAAGTGAAGAGGGATTAAATAGGAGGGTTTGTGATGAGTGTGTGGTGAGGATGAGCTCCAATTTAAATGGATTTCTCATGGAGGAATTTTGCATCCCAAGGGGACATAGGGGAGGGATTAGACCGGTTAATGAGTGAGGGTGAGGTATCTTCATTGGATTGGACCAATGAGGAGATGACACCTATTACCACTTTTGCAAATGAGCCCCTTAAATTTTGTGTAATTGCACAAACATATAAAATAATGAGAAAATGGTGTAGAAAATGGTGTTTGATATTTTGTAGGATGAGGGGGTGTTGTGGGTTTTGCATAGGCTCAATAAACAGGATATTGGGTTAAATTGGGGTTAAGTTGGGATTAGTCAAAGTTGGTATCCCTAATTTAATTAAAATAAAATATCATGTGCTCTTAAATTAAATGGAGGCACATGGGATCTCAATTAGGAGTGACACAAAGGTCATGAACGGTGTAGGCTTAGTGTCAGTCTTGGACCCTTTAATTGGTTCGACTAAACGGGTTGAGTTTGTGTCTCAAAATTGATGGCAAAGACAAAGGTACGAGACACAGGATTAAAGAATAGATTTTGGGACCGGAAAGTTGTGCAATTAAATTAGACCACAAGAGATTATGATTGTGAATGACGGAAAAGTCCAGCACCTAAGTTGGCTTGTCAAGTCAAGAGTGCAACAATTAGTTAGAAATTATGGGCTATTATTGGGCTCCGAATATTGCAACAACGGTAGGGTGCACCAAGGGTTAAAATAAATAACCAGACAACTGTAACACAAATTCTAAACCTCAAACATCAGATGCTAAACTAAAATTTTTAACCCAAAACCAGTCTATCTATAAAAATAAATGAGGGGGTTTACACGTCTAGTATCGATTGTTAGATGTTTCTTGATACCTTTATATACCTAATTGGTTACATCGGAACCCTAGGACACATTCAAACATTGTCATTGTGCTAGACTTCATGTATCCTGATAGTATCAGCATGACCGGAACCTGTGATGACTATAGGATCATGATTGGTGCTAGTTATTTTAGTATGACGAGATTGTTTAGATAGAGGTTCAGGCACAGCAAGCTGCAGATACGTCTCGTTGACCATATTTAGAGAGAAAGACAGTTACTAGACGCTTGGGCTACTTCGTATGCACTATATATATATCTATATTTACGTAGAGATCCTGTATCCGGAGTCATAGTACTTACTGTGTGTCTCTGTGTCCGGAGCTACGGGTACGTACAGTGTGTCTCTGTGCCTCAGAGCTACGGATTTATATTTGGAAAGCCCACGTGCCGAACGTTGTCTTCAAGTTGTTCTCACTTAGGTGGTTATGCTTGATTACACCGGCGTATCACATGTTTCCTTTCTGTTTTACTATGTCATGTTATTTTTGTACCTTGTTACGTCCCTCTGAGGACCTGGTTCCCTTCCAGGCATAGACGAGGAGGAGTACCCGGAGGAGTACGGACCGGGTGTATATCCAGGAGCAGGAATTGTAGCAGAGGACGAGATCCTTTTTGAGAACTTCGCTTGATCACCGGTAGTGACTTCACCTTGGGTCCGGTATCATTATCTAGTTAGCAGATATCGACCCTAGTTATCTTATTTTTTTCTTTCATTCTGTACTTGTATTAGCGGGTTTATCCCCGTGTGACTCTATCCGTATTATATTATGATACATTTTCAGACTTATTTTCTCCCTGCACATTAGTAGACTTGTTTTCTCTATGTGTTTTATATTCTTATGTCTGTGGATGAGATTAGGTACATTGCTTATATTTTAAATATTGGGTTATATTATTATACTTTACAACTGAGGTGCACTCCATCGGGTCTATTAGATTTGGATGCCCGTCGGAGTGTACCCGCTGGCCAAAGTCACGTGGCTCAGTTCCTTATATTTAGAACTGGGGCGTGACAGTAGCTACTCCCACCAAGATGACACAATCTTCTACGTTGGGGGTAGTATCCTCTCCAAATTCGAGGAAGACACAACGGCTCCCGCCCTCCTTGAAGACTACTCACTACAAGGGTATGAAATAGGAAGCACGACATCCACTACCCCCTCCATTTATCCCTGTGTGAGGATGGTATACATGGCCGGAGACGACCATAAAGGCCCCGGTGACCGGCAGTGCCTGAAGAATCTCGAAGCCATGATGCATACAATAAGTGCATCAATGCAAGATTTGACCCAGCCAATGCTGGAGATCAAGGCAAATATGGCCTCCCAGCCGACAAGAGCCTTCGAGCAAGCAAACCTGGACCCCGGGACCAATGAGGATTCAAATACGACCGCTCCACCTGCAGGCGGTGATCCTCTCCTATCTGGCTCGTCGGCGCCCTCAGCGGAAGATGAAGCTAAGGAAGCTAGGAGGGAAGTCCAAGAACTTCGAGCTCGCCTGGAATCCATAAGGAATCGGGACTCACTCCGTGATCTCGGGGTGCATAACCATACCCCATAGAGTGGAGGGATGTATCGTATTTGTCCAAGTACAAGCCCTTCAATATTAACATATTTGACGGGAAGTCTTCCCTTCGCCGCTTCATGAGCTACTTCGAGATCACCACGGAACACTTATCCCACAACAATGTTATCCATACCAGGCTCTTCGTCGGGTCATTAGCAGGGGTAGCTTTCGATTGGTTTTACAGTCTCAAAGATAACTGCATCTCATCGTTCGATAACCTTAACCGTATGTTCCATAACATATTCTATGAGACATGAAATAATATGACGAAGTCTTCTCTGATGGATGTCGTCCAGGGGAAAAAGGACTGACACGAAACTACATCGAATGGCTCTGACAGGCCGTGCTAAGGAAACCTCCTGGCAATCCCGAGGCCACACTCGGAGATATGCTGGAAGAACATGCTCCCGGCAGTCAGCCGCTGGATGGACGAGAGCTAGTTCAAAAATTGGACAACGTTTATTGTCAGTGATGTCAACGCTGAGAAGAAGCTCAAGGATGCTCGACACTTGGGGATCCATATCCCTATTGCCGAGAAAAAGGGAAAATGTTCCAGCAACAACAACAACAACAACAACAACAACAACAATAGCGACAATAGAAGCCGCGACGGAAAGGAAAAATAGGCTATGGTCGCTACCTTGACCAAGAAGCCTGAGCAAAAGCCGACGGAGCCTCCAAAATCGAAGGAGACTTAATCTTTCGAAGATGGTGATGTCAAACCTATCTTCGACATGCTGATGCAGGGAGGCAAAATTTGGCTCCCCGACGTCAGACGTCAGTCTGCGGCGGCAGAGATTGCCAACCCAAAGTACTGTCACTTCCACCGCTACGTCCATCACCCGATGCATGAGTGCTATACCCTGAAGCGGTACATCCAATGTCTGATAGACACCAATGCTCTTTTCCTGGACTTTGATGCCGTGGCGGTCGCCGCCAACATGGTGTCCCTTCAGTTGGGTAACTTTCTACCGACGGAGTAGTCCCGGTCCCTGAGGCGACTATGGAAGTGGTCAACCTTCCACCAGCTCGAGACTATACGGCCGGACTAATACCTCTTGCCACACCATATGGGAAGGTCATATGGGTCCATCCGGGCCTCGTGCCAGACTTGACGTAGCTGGCGGCATCCTCCACTGCCAAATCCAAAGGCAGGAAATCTAAGACATGTTACACAGTTTCCTCCTCGGCTGAAGAGCTGGTAGTAGGTGCGACAAGGTCAGGAACAATATACCAACCGATGCACGGCGATAATCCCCCGGTTGTTGCGCCTACAACCACTGGTTTCGGGATATCTCAGCCCCCACCGGTGGACAAGTCCAAACAGAAATAGATGTGCTTCGATAAGCCGTTGCGCAAGTATGCACCGTAAGGGCTGGAGAGGTCCTATAATTTTGACATCTTAGCACAATTAGCCTACATTCTGGCAAAATTGTCACTATTTAAGATTTTACGACTCTCTTTAGATACTCGGGCTGCCCTGAGTGAGGCTCTGCAGAATACCGAGGTCTACCTAGCGCATGTCAAGCCGCTAACCGAAGATCCCGCTACTTGTCCATATTGCAACAATGACATGGATGCGATACCCAATATCACCTTCTCGCAACAAAAAAATATTGCTCAAGAATAATAGGCACGATCAGCCCCTGTACTATACATGATATATTAGTGATATCAAGGTGGACCGAATGCATATTGACCCAGGATCGTCGATCAGCATCATCCCGAGAAGTTTGCTTCAGACCCTGGGGATCCCGATGCATCGTTTGGAGGCCACCAATACCGCTATCAGTAGCTTCAATAAGGAGCTATCCTCTGGGCAAAATTTGCCTAAAATACCAGATCAGCAACTTAAAAATAGATGTCACCTGCTACGTCATAGACGTAGATACACCCTACAACGTCTTGTTGGGTGTCCGTGGATACATGAACATAGGATCATGCAATCCACCCTCCACCAGTACCTAAAATATGTAGACGAATATGGTTTTGTCAAAACGGAGTTCGCTGACGTCGATCTGTTTAAGGGTATCAAGATCTACTACTCTGACTCGATCCTCTACAAGAAAGTCCGCCAAGATGAAGGTGGCAACGAAGCCGGCAATGAACTTGATGCCTCAATTTTTGCGTGCCACTGTTATCTCCTTGGGAACTGCCGCCTAGAGCCCCGCCTCAGGAGATGGTGCAGAATCCGAACAAAATTCGTCCAAAGTTCAAGGCAAAATCTGACAGTTAATGAATAAGGGACAACCTGGCAGCATTCGCCCATGCGGCGCAATAACCATGCGGTCAGAATATACCCCATCCATACTTCTTATTCAAAGTATTTCAAACTTATCAGTTTGAAAACTTTGAAGGATGTCTTATAGAAGCATGGAAAATATGCAGCCATGCGCCCAACGTCCATGCGCCCTAAATCAAACTCAACAAAAGATTTGACCGTATGGACACCATACAGCCCAGAAAAGGGTCACCCAGGCGATCCAAATAAGCGTCCTGACAACTGGTCGCAGATCGACCTGACATAACGTCCTAACAATAAAGATGGCGCCTGACACAAAATCCTGACAAAAAGAACTTTCTTGGTTGCCTCGAAGGACGAGAACATACCAAGAGGCAGAAGTCCCAAGGATGGTGCTGAGCCACATGGACAACCCGACAAAAAGATCCCATGCGGCTCTGTCCCTTGCGTCTCAGACTCCATACGGTCCATGGGTCTCTGGCCCATGCGTCCCAGACTCCATGCATCCCATGCGACTCTGGCCCATGCGTTCCAGACTTCATGCGGTCCAAGAGTCTCTGGCTTCGTGCGTTCCAGACTCTGTGCATTCCGTGCATCTTTGGCCAGATGTGTCCCAGATTCCACGTCGACCAAGTCTTGCTGTTACAACTAAGCGGTCCTCTCCAACCAAATAGCGGCCACGTGTCCAGTTGACTAAGTCACGCCCACAATAGATGAGAACCATCCAGATATTCAGCAACAATTTTTTTTAACAAATCTACGTGACAGCTGAAGCCCGGTCTTGTGCACAGTTGTAACTCCCTTCTGTTAGGAGGGGACATGTGGCAACCCCCAACGTCCATACGGCCCAAAATCCATGCGGCTACTAAACGGCTATAAATAACAAGGTATTTGTCACATCCCAGTCCCAAAATTCCATGGGACTAGCCACGTGACAATGGCCAGCAACACAACTCTAATGGACAATCCCAATTTAATGGACCCGTTAGAGTGCACTTAAGCTGTAATACATATAAAATGGTCTACAAATACCTGTCACGGTTTATATATCTAATATCATCCACAATAAGTGTCACGATCCGCACCCGAAAAATCGGGCATGAGTCGTGGGTACGTCCAGCCTACGCCGCAACATCAACGATAGAACGCTGTCTAGGTCTACTATCTAGCTAACAATCTCACGCAATAATATATATACCTGTCAAGATCTCAACTCCAAACGGAGAAGCAATATCATAATGATAACGCAAGTACTCAATCACGAATCTAAGCACGATAAGATAACACAGAAATCTAATAACTACAAAGTCTCAACAACTGCTACTAAAACAACAACAACATCAATAATAATAATACAATATCCTGAATCATATACAATACAAAGTCTCAATCCAAAACCGGGGACAAATCCGGTACCAAAAACTAATAAATACAACAATTGAGGTCCTAGTGATCCCGGCTACCAACCCGAAAATCTCTCCTAAACTAGGGGGTCCCTGTTTGCACCATCGACAGGCTGAGGTCCATAAAACGTTGGACACCAATCCTCCGGATCCTCTGAAAAATATATCCAGTCAGGATTGGAGCAAGTACACCTCTAACAGCAGTTCCAGTTAAATGATAAAAACTATAAAGCAGTTGTAGCAAGTAGCAAGGAGAATGAAATAAAGTATGAACAAGAAATATATATATATATATATATATCACTGGTGCATAAAGGTAAAGATGCATGAATATTAGAAGCAATATAGTAATGACTGCAAGATACAAGAAGTCTAAACTAAGATCAAGTGTGTGCACAAGAACGTGTAGTGAGTCCAGCAAGAGTACATGTAATGAGTCAAGTCCAAAAACTATAAGTGAGACCAGCAAGAAATCCAGACTAGAAAGAATAAACTCGTGTCTTTGAAATACCTATCTCGATATGTAAACGGCTAGGGGTAAGTATGGCTCACCGTGCACTGGGTGCGCGGCTGCTATCATTCCCGATTAGACCAGAGGGGGTGATTCCAGTTATTTCAGTTGAGAATGTTTACATGTCTACTCGAGTATTTCCCTGCCCCGACTAGTACAAGTGAATCCAAGACCCGACATGTAAATCAAGTATGAGTCCAGCCAGAAACATGAGTGATGCCTGTAGTGATGCCTGTAGTGATGCCAGTAGGTGATTCCAGAAAAGAGGCCAAAAAAATAAAATATATGTGTCGCAAGTAAATAAATCCAGAAATATTGGTCAGTGTCGTGCCAGAAAATCAGATGATACTATACTAGAAGCTGAATCATAATAATCATCAGATAATAAAAACTATCAGAGAATGTACTCGCCAGACGTCCTGAGCAACTGGCGATCCGAACTGGTGTCGTAAGGACCTATTGCAAAAAGCAAGGTTAAACATGGTTCTAAAGAGTTAAAAAGATATAAAATAGCTAAAAATAAGCTTCTAGGGCCGTTCTAGGTTTAACGGATCAAACCGGTAAATTTTGGGTCAAAAGTCAACTCTGAGTCCAAAAAGTCAACTCTTGGTCAAATCTAGGTCAAAGGTTGACTTTGGCGGTCAACCAGGTCAACTACGGTCAACTCTAGGTCAAACTAGGGTGCCCTAAAATTCTAGGTCAAAACTAGGTCATTAAGCTAATAAACCCTCAAACTCGCCTCCTTGAGATACCGGGATATCCTCGATATCCGATATCTCAACCTACGCGGTACGTCCTGTCTATACCCTCTAAAATATATACCAGTACGTATATATTTATATATAACTTTATATATAAAAGCATCTCTAACCTCAATCCTGGGCTAAAAGTCAATACCATGCCCCGACGCTCAATACCTTGAGTATCTCAAGGTATTGAGATACTCAAGCCTTACCCCTCACTAACACTAGTTAACTAACTAACTATCTATATATATATTACCATATACTAATATATATATATATAATATATATCTAACTATATATATATATATATATATATATATATATATATATATATATATATATATATATATATATATATAACCTAGTGTATAGGTAAACACCTCAATACCTTACCTCCGATACCCAACTTATCTCAATACCTTGGTATCTCAAGCTATTGAGATACCTTACCCTCTAATTCTAGCTAACTAGCTAGCTAGCTAGCTATCTATCTATCTATATATATATATATATATATATATATAACTTAGTATTATGCTACCTTAATACCTTACCTCACTACCCTCAATACCTTGGTATCTCAGGGTATTGAGATACCTACCTTACTCTAACACTAACTAACTAGATAACTATCTATATAAATATATACACCTAGTTATATATCTAAGCAAATATATATATACAAACACATATGCATATATATCTACTTATCTATATATATATATATATATATATATATATATATATATATATATATATACTAATACCTACATATCTATCTATACTAATATCTATGTATTTATCTATATATACTAGTATCTACATACATATACACACCTCTAACTATTTATATATATATATATATATATATATATATATATATATATATATATAAGAAGGGGGAGAAGAACTAGCTGCGAATGCGCGCTGCTTGTAGAAATGCGCTGATGCTGCTGCCATTGTTGGCTGTTATTGCTGCCGCTGCTGCCACGGCGTGCTGCCGCTGCTGCGCGGCACTGCAGCCACTGTCGCTGCTCTGTTGCTGCTGCTGCTGCACGCAACTGCTGCTGCTGCCGCGGCCCTGCCGCGGCGCTGCTGCTGCGGCTCGCCCTCTCGCTCACTCTCCCTCGCACTCTCTCTAACACTCACTCTACACACAACTCGACACACCACACACACAGACACTGAAACATATACACGCGCACACACTTACATATATACAAACACACACACACATATATATATACATACACACACACTCATACATATATATAAACACATATATATATACACACGCACACGTATATATACACACACACACACACACACACACACACACACACATATATATATATATATATATATATATATATATATATATATATATATATATATATATATATATATATATAAATATATATATATATATACATACATACACATACACACACTCATACATATATAAACATATACAACTACACACACCTACACATACACAAACACCAACACACACACTCAACCACACTCACCCCCACACACAAAAACACACACACACATATAAATATATACTCGAGAACTCTAGCATACACTCCCCGAAGCTAAACCAACGTGCGCACAAGCCCGAAACCTAGAAACCAAGTCAAAATGGTCATTCGGTCATTTCGACGAACACGTGGAGTGCGGTTCACGAAACCTCATGAAACGCACACCAAACATACTCGGAATCGGTCCAAAATTTATCCACGAGTTCTAATCGATGTCTAGAACCTAGAAAAAATGCTAACTCGCCAATTCTAGGTCCGTGACAAAAACGCGCACGCAAGTAGAACCTACAACGACGAAAACTCCCAAATCGCCCGAAACGTCCAAATCTTCGCGACACGACTTCACGTGTCCGAACGGGGACACGTACTTATCCTCAAGACACCCAAACACGTCTACCTAGGTCCGTCTAACCTAGGACAACACCAAAAATTAGGCCAATCTCGGATTTCACCCAAAATTGACATAAAACCTAATGTCAAAGTCTCCAAACACATCCAAACAAGCTCCAACTTCTTCCACGGGTAGCCCTAAGGTCTAAGAAGGTTCTAAACTACTAATTACACTATATTAGAGTAATCAAAAGGGGAAAAATTATGGTTTACCTCTTGGGAGTTGGAATCCCAAGCCAAAGTCTCCAAAAAGCTCCAAATTTACCACACCAAGCCTCCAAGCTTCCAACCCAAGCTCCAACACCAAATCTAAGCTTTACACATCTAGGTTAGGGAAAAACAAAGGGTTAGGCTTGTATTGATGGAAGAAAATAGAAGAAGGAAGAGAAAAAAGTGAAGAAAACTTACTTAGATGTAGAAATTGGAAGAAGGAAGAAGAAAAAAAGAGTGGAGAAGAATAAGAAGAAGAAGAAGAAAAAGAAGTGAAGAATTTTATGAAGAAATGAAAGGGGGGCTGCGGGTTTTATCCAGCCAGGGGGGGTTAAGGGTTAGGGTTGGGTTTGGGTTAAGTGAAATGACTAAAATGCACTCCAATTTAAGTCATCCTAATTGGGGTTTGGGTTTGAGGTTCCAAAAGCACTCTAATAAATTCATAATCACTCCAACTAACTAATAAAAATATAAATAACTATTCTAAGCCAATAAATAAGTCTAACAAGGGTGTTGGTTGGGTCTGGCATGGGTCCCCTAGGGTCTGACATGGGTCCCCTAGGGTCTGACATGGGTCCAGGCTAGCCAAAACACCAAAATAACTAATAAAAAATAATACAATCAATATTAAATATTAATACAAATATTTATGATAAATACACAGTTAACCCAATTAAAATTAAAAAAATACCCTGCTCTGGAAATGGGGTAGTGATAATAAGTAACGAAATCAAAAAAAGACAAGTCCAGTCACAATAATATAAAATGATCTGTCCAACCAAAGCAATATAAATAATATCACGGGAAACAACCCGCCATCAAAATGGAAAGAAAAATAACTCTAAGTACAATATCCAGAAGTCATTATAAGATCAAATATCTAAGAACACTAAGCATAATAAATGAATGGTGAGAATACTGTGTGCTCAAGAGAAGTCCTTCGGAACAACCTCGTCATCTGCAACCAGTACATCTCTAATAGCAGCACCTGCCCAATAAACCTCGGGATAGCTCTCCTCGTCTACACCTGGGGACATAATCCAGATCTAGGTCCTCAGGGAACATAGCAAGGTACAATAAATACTCAAGAAAAATGAAATACAGTAAGTAAAAACTGATCCTCAGGGCAAGCTATGTAACCAGCTAAGTGAAATGCAAATGAGAGCATCACTAGTACTCAGGCTGAGACCACTACAGGCTCTGTGTCAGGGAGCCCATAGTAGCAAGTAGTATCTCGTAGGGCCAATAAATATGCCAAGCTCTGTTACAGAGACTAAAGCACATCCAGTAATATATATATATATATATATATATATATATATATATAAACATAATCAGTCTGTAGCAGGTGCGTCTCTTCCCACCCAATGTAACCTCACGTCTCATGTCCACAATGTCTCATATCCATAACATGCAAGATCATGACCTCTAGCTAGTACAACGAGTCATACTGATATCTATATAATATGCAAGTCTCATATCACGAATCCTGTAAGCCTATACAGAATCACCATGAATAACTCAAGAAAGATTCTGTCACATGAAATAGTGTAAGTGTTCTACGGTATGGCATACTTAGTATAGCAAGCACGTAAAAATAGGATCGTGGAATCAACTGTCTAAGTGACGTTACACGACTCCGCGTGCGGCGTCGACACCCGAACCGTTGTTCGGACGCTAAGCAACGTCTCATGGTCCTAGGTTGAAAAGATACATCACAAGAATATATATATATATATATATATATATATATATATATATATATATATATATATATATATATATATATATATATCAAAAGAAACAAAAGCAGATAATATAATAGGATCTACTGCAAGTTTGCCAAGGTACACTTGCCTGGGTCTGCAGTATGTAGTTGCAAAGTTGGTTCCGCATCTACTCCTCCGGAATCTAATTAACCTAAACAATAAATTTTCTACTTTAAGTATCTAATCAAAAATGTTGTAACCGCAACTAAATTTTATAATTTATTATAAAACATTAATACCCAAGTCCAACCTCATCCTAACATATAAATTCTTGACACAACAACTTACACTTTTTACGAGATATTAGAACCTAGTTTCATGGTTTACGACTTCCAAAATTCACGGTTAAGTCCCCAATCGAAGGACATGAACATAAATCATAATAAATTATATAATCTTGATTTAAACCTGATTTATATTAATTTTTAACCATTAAATTCTAGAATTGACAAAATAATCATAATTCAAGATTATGGCTACTTTAAGTTGATTAGTTTTGTCCGAAACTTATTCGGAGCATTGCCAGTCCATGTGTATAGTTTATATTCATAAAAAAATATTTTATATCATATTTTATTCTTTTTTTAATCTTTTAAAATAATTATCTTTTATTCAATCCAAAATAACCACTAATCACGAGCAAAACAATGCCATAAAGCCACCTGAAACCTAGGCTAGTGACCCTTATTTTTAGGGTTCAGAATTTTGATGAAAATACCATAAAAATAATTCTAAAATACTTATTTAATAGTAAATAAATAGAATTAAATTCAGTTTTAAGAATTAACAACAAAATATCCAAGAACCGTGTCACAAAGTTTAAAATTAGCCCTACTTTTGTCCAATCTATCATCAATCTAACATGAAATTTCTCATAGATTTTTATGGTGAGAAAAGATGGCAAGGGAGGGTTCTAGAACATTAAACTTACATAAATCTAAGAGAGTCATTCCATGGTGATTTGAGAAGGAAAGTTTGAATCCTTACCCGAAAGCTTTGAAGGTTTGGATGACGGTGCCTCTTCTTGTTCAATAACAACAACAGCAACAGTGCCAGGGAGCACCGATGGGTTGCACTTACTGTGGCAAGGGAGGCCACACTAGAGATGTGTGTAGGGCAGCCAATAGGTTGTGTATGAGGTATGGCAGTCTAGATCACCAAATTTCTAATTGTTCGATGATGCAGAGGCCAAGAGGGCCAGTCCAACAGTTACCAGCGCTGCCAGCACTAGCGGCAGTTCAGCAGAGAGGGCCAGCAATAGAAGTGAGGCTATTAGCTCAGCATCCGCTACTGATGCAAGATCAGATGTACCAACAGCAGAATCAGCAGTAGAGCCAGCAGAGGCCACAACAGTGTGTCCAAGGGAGGCAACCGCGAGGAGCCCAGCAGGGCCAAGGGCAAGCTTTCACTTTATCTCTTGAAGAGGCTTTGGCATCTGGCAATGTGGTGGCAGATAACATCTTTGTCGCATCTTATCCTGCAGTAGCATTATTTGATTCAGGTGCATCTCATTCATTTTTATCTACACGATTCGCAGCACGCATTGGATAGGAGTTCGAGGCTTTGCCATATAGGTTGAATATACTCACTGGTAATAGGCTCGTAGGAGTTAGTAGAGTATGTATAGCGTGTCCGGTCGTAGTGTGTGGGCGTTCACTACCAGCATAATTGATCGAGTTTCTAATGGGTAACTTTGATGTTATCTTAAGCATGGACTAGCTGAGAGACAGTCATGCTATAATAGATTGCCATAAGGGTAGGGTATTATTTAGTATCCCGGGTACGAAAGGTTTTGCCTTTGACAGATCTGTGGGAGACCAGCATGAAGATAGGATCGCAATAACCATGATAGCAGAAGAACAACTTTCCAAGATAGTCAAGGATTTCTTAGACGTCTTTCCAGAAGAACTTCCAGGGTTACCAACAGTAAGGGACATAGAGTTTTGCATAGAGTTGATCCCTGGAGCAGGGTCAATATCTTGCAAAGTTTACTAAATAACACCATCATAATTAAACAAGCTATACCAACACATAGAAGAGCTAAAGGAAAAGAAGTTTATCCGAACAAGTGGATCACCTTGGGGAGCGCCAGTGGTTCTAGTAAAGAAGAATGATTGATTATCACGGTTATATATCGATTACAGATAATTGAATGCAGTAACAGTGAAGAAAAAGTATCTATTACCAAGAATCGATGATTTGTTTAATCAATTAAGCAAGACTAAGGTTTTCTCTAAGATCGACCTCCAATCAGGGTATCATCTAAGAGTTCGGGAGCAAGACATACCCAAGACAACATTTAGGTCACGATATGGTATTACGAATTCTTAGTTATGTTATTCGCACTGATTAATGCTCCAGCGATATTTATGGATTTGATGAACCGCATTTTTATGCCATATCTAGATCAATTCATGGTGGTCCTTGTTTATTCCAATAGTGAAGAGGAGCACGAAGAGCATCTTTGAAAGGTCTTACAGATTTTGAGGGAACACCAGTTATATGCAAAGCTCAGCAAGTGTGAATTTTGGTTGAATCACGTATCATTCTTGGGTCATATCATCTCGGGAGCATGAGTGGCAGATGATCCGAAGAAGGTTGAAGCCGTAGAGGGTTGGCCAGATGTAAAACCCCTCAATTAATTCTATAGATAGTCGGGTATGGGTTAGAAAATTTTAGTTTAGCAGCAGATGTTCGAGGTTTAGAGTAGGGTTGCATATGTCTGTTATTTATTAATTAAACCCTTAGCGCGCCCTACCATTGTTGAATTATTCGGAGCCCAATATCAGCCCATAAAATTACAACAGTTATTGCCTTCTAGACTTGACACGCCAATTTAGGCGCTGGACCTTCCCGTCCCTTAAAATAAAATTCGTTGTGCCCTAAATTAATTGCACAACTTCCCGTATCCAAATCCCTTATTTATTCACGTGTCGGACACCTGTGTCGTTACCTTCAATTTTGAGACACCAACTTAACCCGTTGATGTCACGACCCGATTCCTTAGAATCGTTGGGGCGTCCCCCGAATCGTGATGTCGTGCGGGCCTGGGGTTGCGCCCGCACAAGGCTAAATTATTTTGCATAGCAAGCACATATTCAGAGTACGCAGATAAATTAAAAACATATTTGAAACATGGAAAAGTTCTCTTTATTGATAATGAACATCTATTACAAACTCCTGAACGAGTCAGCTAATATGCCGAACGGCTTACAAAAGTGTTAACTCAAAATAAGATAGCAGTCATGTACATTATATCCCTTTATAAACTTCAAAAGATATAGACCTCCAGGCTGGAGGACGGCTTTGCCACGGAGCTGCATTTGTGTATGAAGAGTTGCAAGCTCCGTCTTCAAAATACTTCAAGGGGCGCGGTGAAGATGCGCCAACAGCTGGACTGGATCGGGAAGACGACTTCGGCTCCTCGCTCGGTTTGCCTTGGTGCGGAGAACCTGTTTCAACAAGGGTCAACATGTCGAAACATACTAGTGAAGGCGAGCTAACCGAACTATACCAATCAACACATTGTTTTAATGAAGCATGCATATTTGTGGGTTTCTATCTTGCCTTAGTTCATTTACAAGTAAGCAGCATATAGAATTTACTGAAATGAACGTGCCACCGTTCGGTGAATTTTACCTGCCCGTCTGAATTACCTGCACAATACTTACCATGCCTTCCCTGCCACGAAGACACAAGTTAGTTTGCAACGGGTTTAAATATACAGTGGATCACTGGCGGGATGCCAAAATGGACGATTTAGTCTTGAACGAGGATGGAATGCAGCAAAGATGCAGTAGTGGCTACAAACCATCCCGTCCAGATGCAGTAGACTACAGTGAAGTTCCGTCCGGACTGGATCGGTGTCAGTGCCCCAGCGACCGTCCGCAGGAACCAGTGACCTTGTGCACAAGTTGTCCGTGATCGAATCGGTATTGTTTATTAAGGCAACAGTTCATGCAGTTGAGGCAACACAGTACAAGACAAGCAGTATTTTCATGATTCAGTTGCATAGCCTCTCGGTTCAGTATATTTCATAGCACAATTTAAAGGAGAACAAACATTCTAACTTGTACTTATGCATATGATAAATATTCCAAACGAACAAGCATGCGAGTAAGTAACCGTTCACAAGTTTGGATGACAAGCAGTAATAACCAAGTATATTCTCTTTTATCTTGGTTTCTTTTATTATTACTTGGTATCGTTTGATCGGGGCAAGCACGAACACAAGATTCAGATGTGAAGACTAGCAAGAAGGGCTAGCTAATCGGGTTGGTAGCCACTCACTTAGATTGTTGGAAGGGAGAAGGAAAGAGGCGCTTCACGACTCCGCTCGCAAGCCGCCTACTGCTCGTTCACCTGCAAACGAACAGCTCGATTAATACTTCTTCCTCTCTTTCCAATCTCGGAATAGAAGTGCAAGTCAATGAACGAAAACAATAAAAACCATCCAAACTGTTCAAGGAAAACAAGCAAATTCCAAAACCAACTCAAAGCACGAAAGCAACAAGCGACATCGAAAACCGAGATAATAAAAGATAGCAGCGGAGAGGTCCCTCCTGACTCTGCCGCTAAGCCGATCCCGGGGGCACGGTCCACTGAATATGGGAATCGATTCCGAAGAAACAAATCCATAACGAGGACGAGTTCTTAATTCAATCTATCCCGATCGAACGATACCGTCTTGTGTTTCTTAGCCGCGCTCTCCGCACCGGGACAACGGGGCGCTACAGTTGAGCCGGACCAACTAAAGGGTCCAAGACTAACTCCAAGCCCACACTATTTTTGACCCTTGTGTCACTTCCAAATTTAGACCCCAAGTGCCCCCATTTAATTTAAAAGCGTGGGATACTTTTATTCTAATTAAATCAGGGATACCAACTCTGACTAATCCTATTTTAATCCCCATTTAATCCCAATGCCCATTTAATTAAGTCCATGCTAAACACACAACACCCCTCTCACCCTACAAAACACCAAACACTAATTCCCCCATAATTTTTCTATCATTTCATGTGTTTGTGCAATTACCCAAACTTAAGGGACTAAATTGCAAATATTGGAACATGTGGTACACCCTCATTGGTCAAGGCCAAATGGAGAGGCCACCCTCTTCTTTGACCGTAGTCAAATCTTCTCCTCCCCTTATTTTTTATGAAGAAACCAATTCCCTTCATGTAACATCCTCACCACTCATTTGATTTGGGAACATCACCACCCTCCATTCAACACACCCCTTCCTATAAAATGTCGCATTACCTCCCTCTTCCCCATGCCCTAATCCCCAAAAACCTAGGAAAACCCCATCCCCCCTCTCTCTCCTCCCTCCTCCACATAGAAAACTGAGCCACCCCCTCCATATTTATTTCTTTCTTCTTCTTCTTCCTTTCTTCTTCTTCCTGGATAGCCTAACATTCGGCCAACTTTGCTCCGGCCAACTGGCTATTCTCCGGCGGGCTACTGACAGCTCCAACACCTGGCGGGCTGCATCCACCACTCCAGAGCTCTGGCCGGTCCTCACAGCCCCACGAGCTACCACCACCCCACCCGAGCTCCGGCGGGCTACCAGTCCGGCGCAGCCACCGCAGCTCCACCCACATCCGGCCTACTGCTGTGCAATCGCCACCCTGCTGACCGTTTCCACCACTTCCGTCCAGCCACGAGCCCCCGCGGCTGCGGCCTGCTACAACCCGCACCGAGACACCCTGCCACTGCTCCGGCCTACTGCTTACAGCTGCACCCCGCGGCTCCGGCACTGCCCCCCCACCCCCCGACGAGCCCGCATCCAGCCTTCCACAGGCCAGCCGATCCCCCTCCGGTCACCACCCTACTGATCCTCCACCACCACCATTGCACCATTACCTCCACCACCATTGCACCATCACCTCCACCACTATTACATCACCACCTCCACCTCCGGCTTGTTCTCCGGCCAACCCCCGGTCGACGCTGCCACGTCGAGGTCGACTCTATCCCCCTCTCTTTGATTAATAGTTATGTTGAGTTATTTAACTAGGGTTTAAGTATTAATGTTTATATAATTTTTTTTGTTGATAATGAGCATGGATAATAACTTGAGATTAGGTTTAATGAGGTTTAATGTGTTTAGGGTTTATGTAGTGTAGTGTAGTATTTTCTTTAAGCTTATGTGTATGTATGTTTGATTAGGGTTAATGTAGGTCAGGGTTCATTGTTTACATGAATTAAAATAAATTAAAATGTTTTGCATAGAGGTTTAGGTTTAGTGTTTGCATAAATAAATTATAAAAATAATTAGGATTTTTCATGGAGGTTTAGGATTTGATTTTAAATAAATATCCTGGATATATTACATGGTGGGAAAAATGCTAAATCAATTAATAAGGATTAAATTATGGAGAAATAAGATTCTGATAATTTGAACGTTGATGAACACCGAGGAGCGCGTGGTTGATTGTGGACTAGTGTGTAGTGTAAAACCACTAATCGATAATTTGGGGACTGGAAATTAAAGATGGTTAAATTAGAGTAGTACTTTATGATTTGGTAACAATGATATGAAACGAAGGGTTAATAATCATTAATTGTGTTTTGAGGATGGTTTGATGATATGGTACATATGACTAGTTGGTTTGATGTATCGTACCAATAGTCAACTGTGGTTAGTCCCCTAGCGTCTTGTCCCTGTGAACCATAGCTGAGACTGAGCATATATATAGATGTGTGTCACATCCCTGTGCCGTGTGATAGATTTTGATTGGGTTTGTATCTCATCTTTAGGTACTACGGGACCTGAGGACTTGGACGTGGTACCGGATCCCCGTCATCAGCAGCCGGACGCAGGCAAGTGTACCTTGCCACCTTGTATTTCAGTTACAGATATTTATTGTTTTATTATGTACACTGTGCGCGTGTTTGATTTAGATCGTTGCTTCGTGTCCGGATCACAACCGGATGCAGACGTTCGTCGTAACGTCTTGTAACAAATATTAGATGTTCGTAACACCTCGATATACGTACCTGAGTATATCATCACCCCAGGATACATTCATACACTGTTATCATGCCAGATTCTTGTATCCTGATACTGACATCATGACCAGAGATTGGGATGACCTTAGGGTCGCATCTGTTGAGTTATTTCTGTGTGTCGAGACTGTTAGATAGAGGTTCAGGTTCAGCGCACCATCGTTGACCGCTTGGGAAGGGGAAGACAGTTACTAGATGTTTGGGCTCCTCTGCACGTGCTTATATATGTATATGTAGTGATCCCGTATTCTAGATAGTGTATAACCCGTGTGACTCTGTGCTCGGAGCTATGGTACGCCCCGTGTGTCTCTGTGTTCGGAGCTACGGTTTTATTTTGGACAGCCCACGCGTCGAACATTTTCTTTAAACTATGTCATACTTGTTTGGTTATGATAGATTACCCTGTCGTTGCACTTGTAATTTCTGTTATACATGGCATGCTGTATTTTTGTACCTTGTTACGTCCCTTTGAGGACCTGGTCCACTGCCAATTTTGCTGCATAGACGATTACGGAGCATTGGAGTTGCTGATGGAGTTGCACGTCTTGCGGGCATTGTACCAGGTACTCATATCATTTCTACCGGCATTATGGTTACATTATTCTTATTGTTTATTCATCTGCTGTTGTAGCCTAGTTTTTGTAGACTCATCTCTTCTCAAGTCTATTCGAGTTTGTGTGTTATTGGGCGGCCGACTTTAGCACATATAGCTCTTTCTTGTATACTGTTGTACATTGTGGATTTAGACATAGAAGTTTATATTTATGGGATATCTAGATAGTGCCCTTTATATTTTATAGCTTATACGTATTCGAGTCAGACCAGAGTCTGGTCGAGTGCGTAGCTAGCGTGTCACGTATTCCTGGTCCTACGTATTTTGGGACTGGGCGTGACATATTTTTGTGGTAGCCCATGTAGGTCAGATTTAAATCGTCTTGGTCACCTGACTGTGCCAAGCGAGCCTGCAAATTAGGAATAGATATTATGATGGTTGAATAGGATCTCAATCCATAATCGATTTTAAAAACTCACTTTGTATGTGATTATCGCCCTTGGACCTCCAATTTGTATTCGTTCAATTTTCGTCAATATCGTTATCATTGTTTCTCATCCCCTATTGTTCGGGAAGGCGAACGCTTGTGCCTGATGATTCCCTCCAGAAGAAGATCGTAGTTCAGATGACAGCAGATAGATTTCGTATACTATTCTCTGAGAAGATTGTTACCTAATTAGGATAGTTGGATAGTTTTTTTTTTAGATTCTAGAACTAGTGTGGAAGGGTAGCAAGAGAATTGGAACCAGTAGTACCCTATTCGTACTCGAGATAGCAGTGATCTTGGAAGTACTGGGAGCTGGAAGGATTGTTGATCATGACCTAGAATAATTTATGGAAATGCATAGCCTGATGATGGGAACTAGTGGTTGTATATGATAGCAATACTAGGAACGAAGATTATGAGCTAGAGGAGATAAAACTTTTAGGATCTCACTTGGAAGATGATGATCTAATACCAGAAATTTTAGTATGTGCTTGGGTGACATCATTATTATAATTGCACTATGTGACCCGGAACAATAAATAATGGAAAGAAGAAATTTAAGGAATAAAATTTTTTTGGGAAAATTTTGAGGAGGAGAGTAATTATACTTTAGGCAGGGAAGAATTTTTCTTTGGGAGGATTAGTATGGTAAACAGAATAGGAGAATTTATTTTGAGGTTAAGTCTGGACGATGACACCGTCCTAGCATGAGTTTATTGAGCCAATACCACGTGACACTAGATTGTCGACGTAGTTGCATTATATTTTTAGGCCACCAGGTTACCCTGAGTTGGGTTTCTTCAGGGAGCCCAGGAGTATAGTGCCCATCTACCTTAGGGGTATACAATGCAGGAGGTGAACCAGTGTACCACCGTATTATATCAGTGTTTGAGGATATGTTTCTAGAGAATCTTCCAGGCCTGCCACCTGACAGAGAGATAGAGTTGTTATAGAGTTGACTCCAAGAGCCGAGCCAGTTATTTTTCCCGTGCACCGATAGAGTTGGTTGAGTTGAAGTTCCACAGTAGAGGATCTCTTAGACAAGGGTTTCAGTCGGGCTAGTATTTCTCCATGGGGAATACCCATCTTATTGTACCAAAGAAGGACGGAACGGTACGTTTGCGCATTGATTACAGGGACGGTATGATTGTATATCGATTACAGGGCGTTTAATAATGTACCCATTACCGCGCATCGATGATTTATTTGAATCAACTAAGTGGCGCATATGTATTCTCGAAGACCGATCTCATATCCGGTTATTATCAGATCAAGTTACGGAGAGAGAAAATTCCGAAGACGGCTTTTCGGACAGAGTATGGATGCTATGAGTTTTTAGTCATGCCGTTTGGTTTAACCAACGCGCCAGCAGTATTTATGAGCTTGATGAACAATATTTTCCACCAGTACTTAGATAAGTTAGTGGTGGTATTTATCGACGACATTTTGGTATATTCCAAGAGCCAGGAGGAGCACAAGAGACATCTCAAGATCGTGTTGGAGACGCTGAAAAATGAGAGGCTGTATGCCAAGCTCAGCAAATATGAGTTATCTTCAGATAGAATAGACAGTCTACGCATCAGGACAGATGAGAGTTCATGAGAAGAACTATCTGACGCATGATCTAGAGCTAGCTGCAGTGATATTTGCACTAAAGCTATGGAGATACTACCTTTATGGTGAGCGTGTTGAGATTTACACAGATCATAAAAGCCTGAAGTATGTCTACACGCAAAAGGAGCTCAACATGGGACAGAGGCGCTGGCTAGAATTTATGACATATTATAATATCGAGTTGCAGTACCACCCTGGCAAGACGAATGTAGTAGCAGATGCCTTGAGCAGGAAGCCTATGGCATATTTTACGACTCATCGCCAGTTGGTAGAGGATTTTCAGGAACTCTGGATTGAGATTGTATTGCCAGGCATGGATGGACAGATGGCCAGTCTCGAGGATTCAGTCCACATTTATTGAGAGGATCAAGGCAGCCTTGCCTACAGATACGAGATTTAGATGACTACGAGAAAGGACAGAGGCCGACATGCAGACGAGACTTAGGATTCATGAAGACTGAACATTGAGGTGTGGAGATCGCCTATACGTTTCGATGGCGAGCTACGCCAATAGTTGATGATCGAGACTCATAACTCGATTATTCTATTCATCCCGGGGGTACGAAGATGTACCGAGATTTGAGGCAACATTACTGGTAGCATGGGATGAAGAGAGAGATTACGAGATTCGTGGCAAGATGTTTGGTATGTCAGCAAGACAAGTCTGAATAACAGAGAACTGCGGGATTATTACAGCTGCTTCCCATTCCCGAGTGGAAGTGGGAACACATTACCATGGACTTCGTCACAGGATTCCTGCGGAGCCCTAGCGGGAAGGATGCAGTTTGGGTTGTCGTAGGCAGACTCACCAAGTCTGCACGTTTCTTTCCCTTCAGAGTTGGGTAGTCCACGGAGATATTAGCTGACATATATATGAGGCAGATAGTACGACTACATGGAGTGCCTGTCAACATCGTATCGGATCATGATTCCAGATTTACGTCATATTTTTGGCGGAGTATGCAGGAGAGTCTAGGAACTCGTCTCAAGTTTAGCACTACATATCATCCATAGACTGATGGCCAGTCAGAGCGCACGATACAGATATTAAAGGATATGTTGAGAGTGTGCATGATTAATTTTGGAGGATCTTGGGAGGACCATCTACATTTGGTGGAATTCTTCTACAATAACAGCTAGCAGGCTAGCATACAGATGATACCTTATGAGGCACTGTACGGCAGGAAGTGTAGGTCACCGGTATGTTGGAGTGACGTGAGAGAGCGACAGATACTTGGTCCAGAGTTGGTGACACAGACAGTGGAGAAAGTTAAGCAGATTCAAAGCCACCTGTGTGCGGCACAGGACAGACAGAAATATTGGGCAGAAGTGCACCGCAGACCTTTGGAGTTCAAGGAAGTTGACCATGTATTTTGAAGATATCGCCTACTCGTGGTACCATCAGATTCGGAGGCAGAGGCAAGCTGAGTCCGGGGTACATCGGACCTTTTAACATCTTGGAACGAGTTGGCGAAGTGGCTTACCGTCTTGCATTGCCTCTATCATTAGAAGGAGTGCATGACGTATTTTACGTATCACAGTTGAGGAGATACGTGGCAGACCCTAGCCACGTGCTTGATCATTCGGAGATTACAGTCGGGCCCAGTCTATCTTACGTAGAGCAGCCAGTAGAGATACTCAATCAAAGTGAGAAGACTTTGAGAGGTCAGACTATTCGACTGGTAAGAGTTGCATGAAAGCATCATTCGCCAGGCGAGTCTACCTGGGAGCGCGAGGATTCCATTCGACAGCATTTTTCGTATTTATTTGAGGAGCAATGTACGAATTTATGTACCGTATTTGATTACTAGCTTGTTTTTAAATTTCTTTTAGCTATTATCGTTTTTTACTTTTAATTTCGGGGACAAAAATTTTTCTAAGTTGGGAAGGATGTAAACCCCCTCAATTAATTCTATAGATAGTCAGGTATGGGTTGGAAAATTTTGTTTTAGCAGGAGATGTTTGAGGTTTAGAGTAGGGTTGCATATGTCTATTATTTATTAATGAAACCCTTGGCGCGCCCTACCATTGTTAAATTATTCGGAGCCCAACTTCAGCCCATAAAATTTCAACAGTTATTGCCTTCTAGACTTGACACGCCAATTTAGGCGCTGGACCTTCCCGTCCCTCAAAATCAAATTCGTTGTGTCCTAAATTAATTGCACAACTTCCCGTATCCAAATCCCTTATTTATTCACGTGTCGGACACCTGTGTCGTTACCTTCAATTTTGAGACACCAACTTAACCCATTGAGCCAGACCAACTAAAGGGTCCAAGACTGACTCCAAGTCCACACCATTTTTGACCTATGTGTCACTTCCAAATTTAGATCCCAAGTGCCCCCATTTAATTTAAAAGCGAGGGACACTTTTATTCTAATTAAATCATGGATACCAACTCTGACTAATCCTATTTTAATTTTTATTTAATCCCAATGCCCATTTAATTAAGTCCATGCCAACACACAATGCCCCCCTCACTCTTCAAAACACCAAACACCAATTCTCCCATAATTTTTTCATCATTTCATGTGTTTGTGCAATTACCCAAACTTAAGGGACTAAATTGCAAATATTGCAACATGTGGCACACCCTCATTGGTCAAGGCCAAATGGAGAGGCCACCCTCTTCTTTGTCCGTAGTCAACTCTTCTCCTCCCCTTATTTTTTATAAAAAAACCAATTCCCTTCATGTAACATCCTCACCACTCATTTGATTTGGGAACATCACCACCCTCCATTCAACACACCCCTTCCTATAAAATGTCGCATTACCTCCCTCTTCTCCATGCCGGCCCTAATCCTCAAAAACCTAGGAAAACCCCATCCCCCTCTCTCTCTCCTCCCTCCTCCATATAGAAAACCGAGCCACCCCCTCCATATTTATTTATTTATTTCTTCTTCTTCTTCTTCTTCTTCTTCCTTTCTTCTTCTTCCTGGATAGCCCAACATTCGTCCAGCTTTGCTCCGGCCAACTGGCTATTCTCCGGCGGGCCACTGATAGCTCCAACACCCGGCGGGCTGCATCCGCCACTCCAGAGCTCCGGCTGGTCCTTACAGTCCCACGAGCTACCACCACCCCACCCGAGCTCCGGCGGGCTACCAGTCCGACGCAGCCACCGTAGCTCTACCCACATACAGCCAACTGCTGTACAACCGCCACCCTGTTGACCGTTCCCACCGCTTTCGTCCAGCCACGAGACCCCGTGGCTGCGGCCTGCTGCAACCCGCACCGAGACACCCGGCCACTACTCCGGCCTACTGCTTACAACTGCACCCCGCGGCTCCGGCACTGCCCCCCCCCCCCGACGAGACCGCATCCAGCCTTCCACCGGCCAGCCGATCCCCCTCCGGTCACCACCCTACTGATCCTCCACCACCACCATTGCACCATCACCTCCACCACCAGTACATCACCACCTCCAGCTTGTTCTCCGGCCAACCCCCGGTAGACGCCGCCACGTCGAGGTCGACTCTCTCCCCCTCTCTTTGATTAATAGTTATGTTGAGTTATTTAACTAGGGTTTAAGTATTAATATTTATATAATTGTTTTGTGTTGATAATGAGCGTGGATAATAACTTGAGATTAGGTTTAATGAGGTTTAATGTGTTTTAGGGTTTATGTAGTGTAGTATAGTGTTTTCTTCGAGCTTATGTGTATGTATGTTTGATTAGGGTTAATGTAGGTTAGGGTTCATTATTTACATGAATTAAAATGAATTTAAATATTTTGCATAGAGGTTTAGGTTTAGTGTTTGCATAAATAAATTATAAAAATGATAAAGAATTTTTCATGGAGGTTTAGGATTTGATTTTAAATAAATATCCTGGATATATTACATGGTGGGAAAAATGCTAAATCAATTAATGAGGATTAAATTATGGAGAAATAAGATTCTGATAATTTAAACGTTGATGAACACCGAGGAGCACGTGGTTGATTGTGGACTAGTATGTAGTGTAAAACCACTAATCGGTAATTTGGGGACTGGAAATTAAAGATGGTTAAATTAGAGTAGTACTTTGTGATTTGGTAACAATGATATGAAACGAAGGGTTAATAATCATTAATTGTGTTTTGAGGATGGTTTGATGATATGGTACAGATGACTAGTTGGTTTGATGTATCGTACCAATAGTCAACAGTGGTCAACCCCCTAGCGTCATGTCCCTGTGAGTCGTAGCTGAGACTGAGCATATGCATAGATGTGTGTCACATCCCTGTGCCGTATGATAGATTTTGATTGGGTTTGTATCGGATCCCCATGGACGTGGTACCGGATCCCCGTCATCAGCAGCCGGACGCAGGCAAGTGTACCTTGCCACCCTGTATTTCAGTTATAGATATTTATTGTTTTATTATGTACATTGTGCGCGTGTTTGATTTAGATCGTTGCTTCATTTCTGGGTCACAACCGGGTGCAGACGTTCATCGTAACGTCTTGTAACGAATGTTAGATGTTCGTAATACCTCGATGTATGTACCTGAGTATATCGTCACCCCAGGACACATGCATACACTGTTATCATGCCAGATTCCTGTATCCTGATACTGACATCATGGCCAGAGATTGGGACGACCTTAGGGTCGCATCTGTTGAGTTATTTCTGTGTGTCGAGACTGTTAGATAGAGGTTCAGGTTCAGCGTACCATCGTTGACCGCTTGGGAAGGGGAAGACAGTTACTAGACGTTTGGGCTCCTCTGTACGTGCTTATATATGTATATGTAGTGATCCTGTATTGTCACGACTCGCACCCGGTATAGGGGCACGAGTGCGTGGGTACGTCCAGCCTACGCCGCAGCATCGGTGGTAGAACGTTGTCGAGGTCATGATACTATCTAATCAATCTCACTTGAATATCCAACTCCATAAGGAGACGCAGATATCACAAAATAATATGGAAATACTCAATCACATAAACTAGAGCACGATGAGATATCGAAGCAAGCAATAAAATACAAGACAAGTCTAAACAATAATAAATAGTCTAACCTGCAATCAATACATCCAAGTCTCCATGTATGTTGGAACAAGTCCTCTATGTCACAGTCTGAAAAAAATATCCAGTCAGGATTGGAACGAAATACACCTCTAACAGCAGTTCCACATATATTGATAAAAACTATAACACAGTGTAAAGAAATACAAGACAGATAGGAATACTGGAAATAAGAAATACTGACGAGCATGGATATACTAGAAATAGAAATACTGGAATAAATAGAATACGGGAGCATATGTCATCATCAATGTACATCTAGCAATGAAATAGAAATCCAAGTACACGCAAGAACAATGAACTGGTATGTAGGTGTGTACAAGAACAATAACTAGAACATGTGGAGATGCTAGATCAAAATACTAGAGATACATGTCAAGAATCATCTAACTAAGTGTATGAAATATCAGCATATCATGTGATCGGCTTGGGACTATATGACTCATTACATTGATTAGCGATCATCCCCAACAAGTAAGGCTAACCATATGTAACAGCGATGAGGCATGTAAGGGTCAGGCAGCACCGACGTGAGGTGTGGGTGAGCTATGATGTATGTAAAGTTGGGTATGATCACATAAGCTACTAATATTTCCCTATTTATCCCCAGCTAGCACGATGGATTCCAATTACGACTCATCGTGACAGGTCTTAATGATGCCAACTCGTGTAAACAATAGTGTCAGAGTCATGTACGCTATACAACAAGAGTTATAGAGATAATCAACATAATAAAAACTATCAGAGAATGTACTCGCCTGGGGTCCTGCTGCTGGTATAATCAGAGTCCAAGTCACAGTCCAAATAGCCTATGTATTACAATTTTACCATGTCAAAAGATAATTTATTTTAATTTATTTAATTCTGGAATAATTACTCTAAAATCCTATTTTAATCTTATTATTCTGATTTTTAGGTTAATTCCTAAATTTTTATCCAAAAGAACTGAATTTTATCGACTCGAGACTCATGGCACGCAAATCGAGGCGATCTGTTGACCAAAAAGTCAACCGACACAAACTTGAATTTCATGTATTATTTCCTGTAGATTTTAGCATAAAAAATATGCTAGAATTTATGGCTCGTTCGAATTCAATTTTATTTGGGAATTATGGCACATACAAGTTTCGTATCGTGCACCGATGATTAAATTCTAACGTAGAAGTTCTACAGAATTAAAAGTATATAAATACTTCTAATTAAATTCTGGGAAAAACATATGTCAATTATCTCGACATTAGCTTTCCGAAACTTCAAACGGTTCATGATTCTGATTCCTGGTTCTCCCGGAATCGCAAAAATATCAAAATATGTCTATTTTCGGACATGCTGTGCTCTACGAATTTTTCAGAATTTAATACTAATAATTTTGTAAAAAAATTTATATAATCAGAAATCTAACCTCAATATCGTTCTAACACAAGAAACTAGACCTCGTTTGGAGTCCGGAGCTATGTGCAATGTCTTCTGGAAGATGAAGGAACCCTAGATGGCAATTCTCCAAAAATCGGCTCAAGAAAAATCCTAGAATATAACTTAAACTATCATATATATATAGAGGAGAGAGAGAGCAACCGTGACTCGGAATGCGCCATGTGGCAGCCATCCGTGGCTGCCCGCTCAGATCGAACGATCGTGGATCAACGCGGCTCGGCTCAACTGAGTCCGAGTCGAACTCTGACTCGGCTCGGCTCGAGGTCGGCTCGGCTTCACCCGCGGTCGCAGACAGGCGGGCCCCGCACTGTTGGCTGCGGGAGGCTGACAGGTGGGCCCCATGTTTGCTGACTGGGCAGAATTAATTACTTTTTGGGTTTTCTTTTTCAGAAATTAATTTTTAATTCAGTTTTTCATAATTAACTCAAAATAAATGCTAAAAATAATCAAAAAATTCCCAAAAAATTCTAGAAAATATATTTTATTATTTAGAACCTAAAATAAAAATTTGGAATATTTTTAATTAATTTTGTCCCTAAAATAAATTCTTGAAAGTCCTAGAAAATTAGGGTTACTAGTTTTTAATTAACTAAAAATTGTGGAAAAATTCTAATAGTCCCAAATTAACCTAATAATAATATTTAAGCAAGAATTTCAGGATACGGAGGTTACATGTATTCTAGAGTAGTGTATCACCCGTGTGACTCTGTGCTCAGAGCTACGGTACGCCCCGTGTGTCTCTGTGTTCGGAGCTACGGTTTTATTTTGGACAACCCACGTGTCGAACATTGTCTTTAAACTGTGTCACACTTGTTTGGTTATGATAGATTACCCTGTCGTTGTACTTGTACTTTATGTTATACATGGCATGCTGTATTTTTGTACCTTATTACGTCCCTCTGAGGACCTAGACCCATGCCAGTTTTGCAGCATAGACGATTACGGAGCATTGGAGTTGCTGATGGAGTTGCACGTCTTGCGAGCATTGTATCAGGTACTCATATCATTTCCACCGGCATTATGGTTACATTATTCTTATTGTTTATTCATCTGCTATTGTAGCCTAATTTTTGTAGACTCATCTCTTCTCGAGTCTATTCGAGTTTGTGTGTTATTGGACGGCCGACTTTAGCACATATATTTATTTCTTGTATACTGCTGTACATTGTGGATTGAGACATAGAGGTTTACATTTATGGGATATCTAGATAGTGTCCTTTATATTTTACAGCTTATACGTATTCGAGTCAGACCAGAGTCTGGTCGAGTGTGTAGCTAGCGTGTCACGTATTCCTGGTCCTAGGTATTTTGGGACTGGGCGTGACACCAGTTCCTAAGATAGTAGCTGAAGTACGTAGTTTTCTGGGATTGGCAGGATACTACAGAAGGTTTATGGCAGACTTTGCAAGGGTTTCAACACGGCTGATTTGATTGACGCGCAAGGAAGCTAAGTTTGATTGGTCAGCAGAGTGCCATCCATCATTTGAAGAATTGAAGAAGAGATTAATTTTAGCTCCGATTCTCACGCTTCCAGTAGGTTCTGTGTCACGCCCCGATCTCCCGCAGGCAATCGGCCGTTCCCGCAAGGCGGGAATCACCCTCGCCAGCGCTCCCGCGGAACGATCACTTAACCCATCCGGGCGTGATGCCGCACGAGCGTAAACCGCGCCCGTGCAAGGCCGTGATTCATTGGCTGGCGGTAAGAGTTCTAAGCCACAGAGTAGCACAGATTGTCCGAGTGCAGCGGAGTTATGAACGCATAGGCGATCGGTAACAAGTTCACTGAGTCGACAAATATAGCGGAAGCATTGAAACACAAGTTTGAAGTAAAGCAACTCTTTATTGATATGAACAAGTATTACAGGCGGCGTATAGCCGAGATTATAAGTCGCTCAAGCCTCTCTCTGAAACATAAAGCGTGCCAAATGGCTACAATTATGGAATGATTGTACAGACGATGTTCACAATATTATGTCTTGTATATGTGCTTTTGTTCCGGACGCACCGTTGCTTCGGAGTGATCTCCATGCCTAAGCACGCACGTTGGAGGCATCCGCACCGAACGAGGTTCTCCCGCACCCTGCATATCAAACTGGTGGATTATCAGTACATTGAATGCACTGGTGGGAAAGCTACTCGCCCGCTCGACAAATCCAAATACGTAATACAGGTTTCGTGCACAACTATTAAGTTGTCTTTCTAGTTGCCTTAGGATCAGTTCATGCAAATATTGAATAGCCTAACGTGTCGGGCAGTACGCCATGCAACATGAGAGAAAACACGGCGAGACTTACCAACTTACCATCTCCTTCCCTGTCCAAGGCAAACATTGTTAATTTAAGCAGGAGCATGTATAAGCATTCAGGAGGCATAACATATGCAAACACGAGTACTTATTTCAAGATCGTTCAGGTATTCAATTAATTGTTTCATGCGATACAGTATCTCGCACGCGGATAGCCGCTAAGCGAGGATGAATTATTTATCCATCGTTTACAAGTTTTTCTTTCGTTTACAAGCAAGCATGCAACAAGTTAAATACAAGGCGATCACTGGCGTATGCCATAATGGACGGTATAGTCTTTGACGAGAATGGTATGCAACAAAATACAAGGGGCGCTACAAACCATTCCGCCGAACAAGAGACTATATAGTCTTTGACGAGAATGGTGTGCAACGAAAGTACAAGAGGCGTTGTATGCCATTCCGCCAAGAACAAGAGACTAAAATAATTGGTCTCGCCCGGACCGGGACGATGCCAGTGCCCCAGCATCGCCCGCTAGACTATCCCTGTGCACAAGTTGTCCGTGATCGAACGGCGTCTCGGGTAAGTTATCCATTTACATGATTGGGGCAACAAGCGTACAAGACAAGAGTACAAGACAAGAGGCAAGCTGTTAAGGCAACAATAATACAAGACAAGATGCATTGCCTGTTTCGTTGTTCAGTGAACGACTTTTGCCTTGATGCAATTCTCCTTGGGCGGAGATTGCCTTAGTGACCTAGCGGTCTCGAATACTTGCAGGTTTATTCAGGCACGGAACGACTACGTAGTAGTCTCCCGGGGTTTGGATGAAAACACGATATCATTACAAGCAGACAAGCATGCGTTTCTAAGGAACGTAAGCAGCACGTTGCTCGGACCCGAAGGTAAGCCGAGAGTTAAAACCGTTAAGGGACTTAGCATGCGAGGGTCTGAATATAAGCAGTATTTCAATTTCCATGTTCTAGCATAGCAATACGAGTTGGGATTATTCCCTTAGCTAGGTGCGTTGGATTTATTAGCATGCATGGGGTGAATCACCTAGCGACTAGCATAAATATTCCAGATTTTATGTGTGCTGGCTAAGCAAAGACAAGTTCACCGTAGCCACCCACCTTAGCGATGATTCGCCTCGGTAGAGCGATACGCCTGAGGGAGCCTCTGAAAGCCTAAGCTGAATTCCTGTAGGGGCAAGTCTGAATATCCTTCTCTTCTTGTTTGAGGCAAAGCCGGTCGGGACAGTTGCACTATTGTCGTTTGAGTCGGCAGTCCGCTTGAACGGAACGGGGTGTTACATCCTACCCAACTCAGAAAAAGTCTCGTCCTCGAGACTTACTGAGGACAAGTAGTAATCTAGGGTTGAGGCAATCCTAGACAAGTCGTTGTACTTGTTCATTTTGGATATTCACTTGCACAAGCGTCGAAATAAGCATATCGCTTAGACTGGATCGTGCGCACTTTCGAAGTACACTTCTAGCGTGAACACGTCAACCAGCTTAGTGATAGCGAAGTCACTACACTCGAGTTTCACCTTTTCCTAAGTCTTGGATGGTGCACTAGTTCAAGGCGTCCCTCGAATAGATGCATTCAACCAAACTTAGAGTTAGTAAAAATCGGACAAGCTACTAGCGATACTCTCAAGGGTTCGCACAGGTTGGCACAAAGGCCACTCGCAGCACAGCATACACAAACAGACATATCATTCAAAATGCATTTTGAAAGTATTTAGACTTATTGTTGGAACATCCCATCGAGGCATTGAGAGAGAGCGTGTACATAACCCATGAACGAGCTTTCGAAACAGAGATATCGAATCGAAGTCCAAAGGCGTAGAAGCCAGGCTCTGATACCAACATGTCACGCCCCGATCTCCCGCAGGCAATCGGCCGTTCCCGCAAGGCGGGAATCACCCTCGCCAGCACTCCCGCGGAACGATCGCTTAACCCATCCGGGCGTGATGCCGCACGAGCGTGAACCACGCCCGTGCAAGACCGTGATTCATTGGCTGGCGGTAAGAGTTCTAAGCCACAGAGTCGCACAGATTGTCCGAGTGCAGCGGAGTTATGAACGCATAGGCGATCGGTAACAGGTTCACTGAGTCGACAAATATAGCGAAAGCATTGAAACACAAGTTTGAAGTAAAGCAACTCTTTATTGATATGAACAAGTATTACAGGCGGCGTATAGCCGAGATTACAAGTCGCTCAAGCCTCTCTCTGAAACATAAAGCGTGCCAAATGGCTACAATTATGGAATGATTGTACAGGCGATGTTCAGGCTATGTTCACAATATTATGTCTTGTATATGTGCTTTTGTTCCGGACGTACCGTTGCTTCGGAGTGATCTCCACGCCTAAGCACGCACGTTGGAGGCATCCGCACCGAACGAGGTTCTCCCGCACCCTGCATATCAAACTGGTGGATTATCAGTACATTGAATGCACTGGTGGGGAAGCTACTCGCCCGCTCGACAAATCCAAACACGTAATACATGTTTCGTGCACAACTATTAAGTTGTCTTTCTAGTTGCCTTAGGATCAGTTCATGCAAATATTGAATAGCCTAACGTGTCAGGCAGTGCGCCGTACAACATGAGAGGAAACACGGCGAGACTTACCAACTTACCATCTCCTTCCCTGTCCAAGGCAAACATTGTTAATTTAAGCAGGAGCATGTATAAGCATTCAGGAGGCATAACATATGCAAACACGAGTACTTATTTCAAGATCGTTCAGGTGTTTAGTTAATTGTTTCATGCGATACAGTATCTCGCACGCGGATAGCCGCTAAGCGAGGATGAATTGTTTATCCTTCGTTTACAAGTTTTTTTTCGTTTATAAGCAAGCATGCAATAAGTTAAATACAAGGCGATCACTGGCGTATGCCATAATGGACGGTATAGTCTTTGACGAGAATGGTATGCAACGAAATACAAGGGGCGCTACAAACCATTCCGCTGAACAAGAGACTATATAGTCTTTGACGAGAATGGTGTGCAACGAAAGTACAAGAGGCGCTGCATGCCATTCCGCCAAGAACAAGAGACTAAAACAATTGGTCTCGCCCGGACCGGGACGATGCCAGTGCCCCAGCATCGCCCGCTAGACCATCCCTGTACACAAGTTATCCTTGATCGAACGACGTCTCGGGTAAGTTATCCATTTACATGATTGGGGCAACAAGCGTACAAGACAAGAGTACAAGACAAGAGTATAAGACAAGAGGCAAGCTGTTGAGGCAACAATAGTACAAGACAAGATGCATTGCCTGTTTTGTTGTTCAGTGAACGACTTTTGCCTTGATGCAATTCTCCTTGGGCGGAGATTGCCTTAGTGACCTAGCGGTCCCGAATACTTGCAGGTTTATTCAGGCACGAAACGACTACGTAGTAGTCTCCCGGGGTTTGGATGAAAACACGGCATCATTACAAGCAGACAAGCATGCGTTTCTAAGGAACGTAAGCAACACGTTGCTCGGACCCGAAGGTAAGCCGAGAGTTAAAACCGTTAAGGGACTTAGCATGCGAGGGTCTGAATATAAGCAGTATTTTAATTTCCATGTTCTAGCATAGCAATACGAGTTGGGATTATTCCCTTAGCTAGGTGCGTTGGATTTATTAGCATGCAGGGGGTGAATCACCTAGCGACTAGCATAAATATTCTAGATTTTATGTGTGCTGGCTAAGCAAAGACAAGTTCACCGTAGCCACCCACCTTAGCGATGATTCACCTCGGTAGAGCGATACGCCTGAGCGAGCCTCTGAAAGCCTAAGCTGAATTCCTGTAGGGGCAAGTCTGAATATCCTTTGCTTCTTGTTTAAGGCAAAGCCGGTCGGGACAGTTGCACTATTGCCGTTTGAGTCGGCAGTCCGCTTGAACGGAATGGGGTGTTACATTCTGGAGGGTTTATAGTGTATTGCGACACATTAGGCAAAGTACTTGGGTGTGTATTAATGCAACATGGAAGAGTGATAGCTTATGCATCATGATAACTTCGAGATCATGAGAAGAATTATACGACTCACGATTTATAGTTAGCAGCAATAGTATTTGCACTTAAGCTGTGGAGGCATTACTTGTATGGTGATCAGATGGAGATATTTAATGATCATAAGAGCTTAAAGTATGTATTCACCCAGAAGGACCTGAACATGAGGCATAGGAGGTGGCTATAATTGATAAAGGACTATACCATCCAGACAAGGCAAAGGTGGTAGCAGATGCTCTTAGCAGGAGAGGTAGTACATTTATGTTGACATCGCAACGGTATATCTTAGAATATATTCGAGAGATGGGTGTCGAGATAGTACTTCCGTAAGACGTAGGATTATTGGCTACTTTACAGATTCAGTGTTGAGAGAATTAAGGCAGCTCCGACGGAGGATCCGAAAGTTCAGAAGCTTCAGGCGGAATGTGAGTCTGCTCTCAGGAAGGAGTTGCTGATTCATGAAGATGGAACTCTTAGGTTTGGAAACCATATCTGTGTACCACTGGAGATATCCGACAAGAAGTAATGGCCAAGGCACACAGTTCCCAGTATTCAATTCATCCAGGAGGTACCAAGATGTTTCAAGACATCAAGCAACATTTCTGGTCGAACGGATGAAGAGGGGGATATCACGATTCATTTCTCGGTGTTTGGTATGTCAGCAAGTGATGGCCGACCAACAGAGACCAACATGATTATTGCAGCGGCTTCCTATTTTGGAGTGGAAGTGGAAATATATTACCATAGACTTTATGACCGGTTTACCTAGATCCCCGACTGATCGTGATGCAGTTTGGGTAATAGTAGATTGTCTCACAAAAGTAGCTCACTTTCTTCCATTTTAAGTAGGGCAATCCACAAACCAGTTAGCAGAGATGTACATGCGACAGATAGTAAGACAGTACGGTGTCTCAGTGAGCATTTTATCAGGTCGAGACACTCAGTTCACTTTAAATTTTTGGAAGAGCTTGCACCAGAGTTTGGGCACCAAGTTGAGATTCAGTACTGTCCACCATCCTCAAACGGAAGGAAAATCAGAGAGAACCATCCAGACCTTGGAAGATATGCTGCGAGCTTGTACTTTGGATTTAGGAGGGTCTTAGGAAAATTATCTTCATCTCATTGAGTTCTCATACAACAACATTTATCAAGAAAGTATTCATATGGCACCCTTCAATGCATTATATGGGACAAAGTGTAGGTTACCATTGGAATGAGATGATATAGGTGAGCGAAAGATGTTAGGCCCAAAGATGATCACGCAGACAGTAGAAGTTGTCAAGCAGATCAGAGAGTGACTTCGGATTGCGCAAGATAGGTATCGATATTGGGCAGATCAGCATCGTAGGCCTTTAGAGTTTTATGTCGACGATCACGTGTTCTTACGGATTTTACCGACCCATGGAGTTATTAGATTCAGGGTTCGCGAGAAGCTTAGTCAGCGATATGTTGGTCTGTTCGATATTCTCGAGCGGGTAGGCGATGTTGCTTATCGTCTTGCCCTTTCGCCTTCGCTACATGAGGTACACGATGCATTTTATGTGTCTCAATTGCGTAGGTATGTCCCAAATCTGAGTCATATCCTCGACCATTCTGAGCTATTCGTTGGTACCGACTTGTCTTATGAGGAATAACCCGTATCCATTTTTGACAGAAGGGAGAAGGTACTTAAGAATCTGACTATTCATCTTGTTCGGGTTGCTTGGGGTCATCACCCTCTGGGAGAGTCGACGTAGGATCGAGAGGATGATATCCAGTCTCGGTATCCATACTTATTCGACTCGGAAGATATATTCGTCCTTATGCCTTCGTATCTCGAATCTCGTGATTCGATTACTTATGCTATGTGACATTGCTTTTCTTTATTTCATGCTCGAATTTGATTTCATGTGTAGATGAGCTTGTAGTTAGCGTAGTACTTATTCTGATTTCTCTAGCTAGACTTGGGTTTGAATTCCGAGGACAAATTTTTTAAGGTGGGCAGAGATATCACTCTCCGTTCCCGATATACGTATTTAAAATATATTATTTTCCTGCCTATATTATTTATTTATTTCATGTTAATTAGGTTGCATGTCATGGAGACTAGACCCATTCTTTGGTTCAATTAGACTCATGGTTTAATTGTTGGGTTGATTTGGTCATGAGTTAAACCCATGGTCTAAACCTCAAACCCTAGCTATATAAGCTAACTTATTTCTCTCTCTTCCCTCATTTCTCTCATTTTTCTCCTCCTTTCATTTCTAGGCAAGTACAACTTGCATGAGATAGAGAAACTCTTTGATTTTAGTTCTTTCTCTTTATTTACATTTTATTAGTATATTATGTGTACATTATGATTCTTAACACTTTTAATACTTGGATTTTTTTGTTTTGATGGATAGATTCGTGTAGATCTACATTTCTGTTAAGGGTTTTCATGGGTTCCAAAAGATTTTCTTGGTTTTGCTCTACTAAAATATGGTATTTTAGAAACCAATTTTTGTTGTTGATAGAGCATTCTATTTCAGGAGTTTTAGGTTTTAGTTCACTTGATTTGGAGTTAAAATAAAGTTTTTATGGAGAAAATAATCTTTGAATTTTGGAGCTTTTTCGTCATGGCTGAACTTGCTGTCTGGAGAAGACAAAGTTCTCATACGGCCAGCGCAATATGCGGCCGAGACTTCCATGCCGCATGATCCTTATGCGTCTGGACTCTTTACTGCATAGCCGACCAACATGCGTCCATTTTGTTGATGATTGACCATTACAAAAAGTGTTCTGGAGCTAAGTGACAGAACTCCTTGTGTTTTGCTCGCTGAACGAATGAGAAATTCTCTAAGTCCAAGAGACATCTATGCGGCAAGCATAGCATGCGACAACGATTATGTGCCTCTTCTCTTCTGGACGCATAACCCTGTTTCACTCTTGTACATTTTTCTTTGAGTTTGTCTTTTCTTCCTGATACACTTTATGGCTGGTCACATCCATCACTTCAGTCACTTCTCTGACACATATTAAATGCACGTCACTCAACACTTATCCCAAGGAGTGGACTTTGCCCTGTCTCATGCGGCACTGATCCCATGCAGCACCGACCCATATGCGACTGACTTCCTATTCGGCACCGACCCATATGCGGCCAATTTCCAATGCGGCACCTGTCCTATGCGACACAGACTCTATGCATCCCTGATCCTCATGCGGCCTATGTGCACGTTTTACTATTTTGCTTGGTTTGGATGCTTTATTAAATTTTTGTGATTCCATGTGTTATTTTAATGATTGCTAATGTATGTGAGCTAAGTGACCATGTGTTAGACCTGACTATGTGCTAGAACCCATGCGATTTACCAATGATTTGTAACTTGACTCGACTATTGGTATACGTGATGATATACTTACTACGTGTTATGTGTTCCTACGTGCTAAGTGCTTCTACGTGATTATGTTACATGTTTCATACCGAGGTGTGCCTACGTGCGAAGCGACATGTGATATGATACAATTCCTCTAGCAAGGACATGATAGTTGGTCAATAACCAAGCGTGACTATGATTTGTTTGACTATTGCATCATGTTGGGGTGAATTAAATTGAACTGCAAAGTGACAAGGCGGATTCGTATCTAGCGTGCCCGTACTATGGTACGACATATAAGGAGAGTAACATGTGACCACGCTATATGATTCCAACTAACCCTACGACATATAAGGGGAGTAACATGTAACCACGCTATGCGATTCCAACTAACCGTAGGGTTAACTAGGCAACTAAAATATGTAGAGCATTGGAAGGAACGAAATTTTGAGATCGTGCTTAACTAGCCATCCTCAATCATTATATAGGGAGTGAAGGCTAGCCCCCATGGATATTGTTTAAATCCTTATTAGTGGATGGCAATATCCGACTATTATATTGTACTATGTGTTCTATGTGATCTTAGGACGGTGGCCTTACGAGGGACCGGTGCATACTACTATATGATATACGGTGATTCATGGCTCGGCTAGCCCATGCTAGAACATGGTTCGATCTGGTGATTCAGGCGGATTCATATTTAGTTTCTTTACATGATTGTAATTAATCAGACTGTAGCTGATCATGGTCATGTACTTTTGCTACTCTACCAGCTTTCTTATTTTGTACAGCTGGATTCCATAATATTTTGGCAGGGCGTTTGAGATGCCTTACTTTCTTGTTATATATGTTATATGTTTACTATCCTTACTTGATTGATTGAGACAATAGATGTGTTGTGCGACCCTAAGTGACTTGCTTGTAGTATGCACCCTCTTGTCTAGTTACAACCGTGATCGTCGTACGATGTTCTATACCTTGTACGAGGGAGCTGGCCATGTCTGTCTCCGTATTGCGGTACTGGAGCATGAAAAGACCTCTATGCGGCCTGCATGATTTTGCATGCTTCTACAGTCCTTATATGTAAATTCTTATAAAGAAGATGAAGATGACTCTTCATCTAATTTTTAATTTTAGAATGGTGGAAGAGACACGAAAAAACGTATCATGTACTTTCTTCTATAATACGCGATATTCTAATGATCCCGATGTCCACTGTAGAATCAAAATATTATTTTAGTGCAGGTTCAAGGATGCTAAGTAAGAAGAGGAGTCGGTTGCTGCCAGATATTTTGGAAGCTTGTGTCTGCATTCAATATTGGGTCCGTGCTGAAAAAAGAACTCAAAACTCAAGAGATGAAAGTGTCGATATCACTGAGCTGGACTTTCAGTCTCTTACTTTGGATGACGCTACTGAAGGAGGAGCTGAGCAATAAAATTCAATGGAAGACGGACGACGGAAGATAAAAAAAAAAGACTTGTACATTTTTCTTACAAGCTTTATGCTAATAAAATATCATTTACAAGTTTCTATTTTTTTGTTACTCAAGGTTATAATACATTTATAATTTTATTGACATTAATAAACAAATTCAACTTTTTCTTACTTAATGTTGTTAGTTTTTTACATTTAACTTATTTATGTTTATATAAATATCTATATAAAGAAATTAAAGTTATATAAATATCTATTTAAATTTCAAGTTATAATATTATATATATATATATATATATATATATATATATATATATATATATATATATATATATATATATATATATATAAAGAAATTAAAGTAACAAATCTATCTATTTTAAAAAAAATCTTTACACATTTGTTTTATAAGTTATTGTTATTCAAAAAAATATAAAAAATTTATTTCAACTTATAAATATTAATATTAATATTAATATTTATATTTAAACTTATATATATATATATATATATATATATATATATATATATATATATATAAAGAAATCAAATAAAATTTTCTTACTTATTAATGTTGTTATAAATTTTTATATAACATAAAAGTTGACATAAATAAAAAAAAAAAACTTAGTATCAAATAATTTATAAATTTTAAATTATACAAAAATAACTTACTAAAAGAACAAATAAATTTTAACTTAAATTTATTAACTTATTATTTATATCACATAACTTGTTGTCAATATTTTAAAGTTTATATATTATATATAAACTTAAAAAAAAATTGAACCAAGCCGGCTCGGCCAGATCGTGAACCGGTCCGGAGCCAGTCCGGTTCGACCCGGTCCTCTTCTGACCGGGTCATGGGTCCGGACTGGATCAAGATAATTTTCGACCGGGCCGGACAGTCCCAAACCGTTCTCTCTCTCGGGTTCGATTCGGTCCGGACCGAATCCAGTCAAATTCAGTCAGCACGGACCGGTCGAACCTGACCCATTAACACCATGAAGTCCAGCATGTAAAAATTGTGGTACCTCTTACTAACTAACTATTGTAGTGTCATGTCTTTGAAAAACAACTGCCAAACCAGCATTTTTTTTATGTGATCCAGTATTTCGTATGAAACTTTGTGTATACTGCGTAGCACGTTTTGTGAGTCTACTGTCCTTAACTTTCACCATGTTACTAAATGGAAGGAATTAGCCCCCGGTTCGATCTACTGATCAAACCAGCAGTTGAACTGCGCAGTGACTGAACCTCTCTTCTCCGTTCATGTATATATACGGATTCCAACGGTTGGGAAAAAAAATGAAAAAATTCCTTTCTTATTCCTTCGTTTCCTCGACTTCTTTTCCTTCCCTCCATCTCTCTCCCCATCAAAACCCCAAATTCTGCGCTCGCCGGAACCTAATTTCCGGCAGACATGAACACGAACGAGTTCCGGTTCTTCCTCTCCTGCGACATCAACCTCCCTGTCACCTTCAGAATCGACCGATTGGAAGGGAATCTCCCCCAATGCCCTTCCCGACCTAAATCCGGTAAGATTTCCCTTTCTAGGGTTTAGATTAGGGTTTTTATGATGTGATTATAGTCGCCATCAGCGGAAGATCGTTTTTTTGGGGTGAAATTAGGGTTTCTGAATTTCTTAGTGATCCGGCATGAAACAGTAATAGTTACTTAGGGATTGACTTTGGTGAAGATTCATTCTCATGGTTACTCTTCTAGTGTTTTATTAATATTTTGCTACAACAATTGATGCCAGAAATTTGTAGGGGAAGCTATTTTTCTGCAATTCGGAGGAAAAGAAAATCTTGAATTGGTTGGGTGAATTGAAGTTTAGGATTTTGTGCCATTTGTGTGTCGTGTTGGACACATAACAGACACTCCAAAGTACACTACATGCTGGAAATGGTACCGTGTCCGATTGTGTTATGCGGTATATGTGACACGTAGATCGGAGGAAACAGGTCTTGTAACTTAGTTGTATTCTTGGCCACTTTTGCTTCACTGTCCCCCTTGCTATTCACCTCCCAATCATGAAACCTGAAACCCCAATCCTAATATTTCATTCTTATTTTCACCGGGGTTTCCCAATTGAATGGAGATAATCCTCATTGGAGGATATCATCTACGACCTAGGAAGCATAGCCACTCCAAAAACCGGTGCCGTGTACGTGAATACGCTAGGAACTCCAAAACCTGGTGCCGTGCACGCGAATACACTAGGACACTCGAAAACTGTTGCCATGTTTTTGTCTTTGTCCATATCTTGTTGTATTTATGTCCATGCAACAATCCCTGCGATGAGCACCCTTGTTGTAGACATAGTGCATGTCGACGGACAAACACGACCCTCTACAACATCCGTCTGTAAACTTAGTCCCCAAGGTTAGAATTACGGTTAAGGTTTCAATCTAGGATGTAAAAGAGGAGGATGGAGAAAGAAGAGCGGTAAGTTGTTAAATAGATAATCACATTGCTAAAGCTAATGGTCGTGAGGCAGATGTTTTTTGTTGTTGTTGGTGGGTGGGTGTGGGGGGTGGGGGGGAGGATAGGAAGATAATGTAATCAACATTTATTTTTCTAATAGTGAATGACGGGGGATTTCCTGCATTTACCTAGCTTGAAAAGATTTTTCTAGTATGGTCCATTCTTGAGCATAAAAAATGTTTTTCCCCTTCCACATGAAAATATTGTACATCTTCAATACTTTTTCTATATACCAAGTTGTTAACATTGTAGTATCCTTGGAATAGTATAGTTAGTAGCTATTATCCATCAATCCATGCTCAACTTGAGATATATACATTAGCCAATCATGCATCCTATAGTTTGTAAGGTTGGATACTGAATGCCTTTATGTTTGGTCTTGCTTTACATTTTTCGTTTTTCAGAAGTTACCTTAAACGAGATTAGAAATGCGGAGCTATATGTTGAATGTGCCTTGTACCTTGATGGAGTTCCTTTCGGGCTGTCTACAAGAACAAGGTTCCCCCAGACCCTTTAGTGTGCATGCTAACTGATCTTTGCTATGATTTGTTATATGGTGGCAGATTGAAGTGGATAGTAGGGTCATCTATTATGTTCCCTTTGTTCTGTTATTGCGGTTTTATTCAGTCTGATAGTCCATTTATCTTACTCATATACCAGGCTGGAATCTTCAGGGAAGTCATATTGCTGGAATGAGCTTATCACACTAAGCACCAAGTATCGGGACTTAACTTCTCAGGCACAACTTGCATTAACAGTATGTTACACTGTAGTTATATGTTTACAATAGTCTTTCTAAATTGAGTTTTAGACACTGAGATTATTGTGTTTTTTGATGCTAAACATTTGAATATATTACTAACATTTCTGTAGCTTGTTCCAAGTACTCATGTACTGTGATCATTGCCGTGACAATTCTTGTGATACGATGGAAGTCAGTCCAGGCTCCAGCAATATGAAAGATTTGATAGATATCTTAAAGATCATGATATTTGTTTTGGTATCACACTTTTGAAGTCTATCAGGGAACGAACACATTGACAAGGAGAATCTAAGTTACAAGTCTTGATCAAGTTTTGTTTGTAGTTGAGGGTGTCACTTGGTGCGATGACTGGAAGATGGAAGTTTACAGTCATGGAAACAAAACTCAACTAACACTTAACTACATGAGGACATGACCTTCCTGTGTACGCTATAAGAGATGTGGATATTAAAACATTCTAGTCATTCTAGGTTTCAAATCAAGGGTTCCTTCTTGCTTACGACTAACTTGGTTAGGACTTGGGCACCAGAATTAGCACGGTTATCAGAACTTCGTCAATTCTTTTGTGGGTTTCTCATGCTCCATAGCTGACCCCACTTTCATTTGAGGAGATTTGGATAAGGGGGTCAAGATGTACGAAACCTTACCCCCCATATATATGGAGAGGTTGTTTTTGTGACTCGAACTTGCATCCTCCAAGATGCTGGTAGTGTGAGGAGATGTGGACGATGGAGATAATATTTTTAAGAAGCAACTGAGAAGTACCCTTTTTTGCAATGATGCTTGTTTGTATTAGGTATTGATCCTTGAATTTTGGTGCCTTAAAATGGGTAATGTTATTGTATAGATTTTAGCAATTGCATTTTTAGAATTAAAAGACAATGTGAAGGCTCATGACTCAATGCTGACCTCTAGAATTAGTCATTGTTCTTTGGTTCAATTGATTCCTTGCTTTCTGATTTTCTTTTGAATTCAATAACCACTCACTAATCACATAAATATGGATCCAATGATTGGAGATTACTACTAAATAATGAGGGATCTGTGGAATTATTGTGCTAGACAAAGTCGTGCAACTTGATGAATTATACACAGAGACTGCAGGTGTTGACGAAAAGACTCCAGTGGAGAATGATGCCGGGCCTGGTTCTGCAGGACGATGGGCTGGACTTCTCCACGAGCTGCTCCTGATTACCTTTTTAGACCACTTTTATAATTAGGTCATGGGGTCTCATGCTTCGGCTCCAAGTTTGAGTAATTACAATTGTACATCTAGATATTTTCTTTTCTTAGGTAGAAAGTCTATTTTTTACGACAACGCTATGACTGGTCCATTGTGTCATCTTCCCTATAAGAATACTCTTCTTCTAGATGAATATGTTTCTTTTATGAGTTATTTGGGCTCTATTGGACTACATCCCATCATCAATCATCCCTCTTTCGTGCCAATTAGTGGCAGACAAGAGCTACCTGGAGAGGTTTGGAGTAGAAATCCCCGGAAATTGTAAACATACAAGCAAATTGTAGTGTTACTGTATACGGTTTAATATGCATACATTATATGTTATATTAGAATAGTAAGCTACTAAACTAGCCATTTTGGAACACTATTCACGGACAGAAGACGGCGTATAGCTGCACATCCAAGTCTGTGTTCGCTAGTAACAACTCAAAAATGTGTTCCTACTACAAATTACAATGCTTTTTGAGTAACTTATGATTATTCTGATTGTGATTGATGTCAGTAGCTTGGTTGTTGTTGTTTAATATCATGTAGGAGGATTGATGGAAGCATTTATGCTAGATTGGCTTCATAAGAATTCAAATTTATGGGAACGTCCAACCTGTAGGATGTGCGATTTAGCTAGTTGGCTGGATTAACTACCCACTTAAAGATCTTAATTGTATTTGAAAGATGAGTCCATATAAATCATTTGATTGGATAAACAGGAACCTGATGTGACTATGATGGTTCTTTCAGACATAATTGATGGTGGAAGGAATTTATTTTTATAATTCTATTTATATCAGTTTCTTCTCTTTCTATCAAACGCCGGTACACTGTTGTCTCATAGTCGCTTGTTATTAGAGGATGGGTATTGGAAAAATCTTTCTAAGGCCTCTCTCTTTGCAAAAAGTAAATAGGATGCAATCAAGAACACCAACAAGGACATCAAGATTGAGGCTTGCTAAATGTGAGCTAAAAAATATTATAGATCCTCACTTTCTTGACAGCAAGTCATGGTGCTTGGTAGAAAATTGGGGTTTTAAAATGATAGCATCTGCCATATGAATAGGTTTAGGTTAAGAAAAAGGTGAGGATCTGATGAAAGAAATACTTGTAATTGGTTTAAAATATCGTTGGGATTAAATATAAGGAAAAGTGAGGTGTTATCAAGATTTTAGGATCTTATTAGCATGAAAGAAAAATACCTTTATATGAGTGCGTTGTGTCTATGTACACTAAGTCTTTAAGAAAATACTTATCTAATCTTTAAGAAAATACTTATCTTGCGGACTTTTGTCACAATAGGGAAATAGGTACTGATGCAACTTCAGATTCCTTTATTTTGAGATTGATTTCAAGTTTTCAACTACAATTTTCATTGGCTAATGGCTAGTCCTTTGTATTTTCTATTGTATCACATTCTCTTTTTTGAATTCTAACTCTCTTTTCTGGCTTGTAGGTTTGGGACGTATCATGTGGTGATCATGAGTGCCTAGTTGGTGGTGCCACGACTTTTCTTTTCAATAGCAAAAGACAACTTAAAACCGGGAAGCAGCAGCTTCGACTTTGGCCAAGAAAAGAAGCAGATGGAACCATTCCCACTGCTACTCCAGGAAAGGTTTATGCATGAGCCTTCCACAGATCTCTAGTGCCACCATTTATATGATTAGCATTCTTCCAATATATACAATTTCTTCACTGCACACTTGTCACTTTTATCTATTGTTTCTGATGTATTATATTGCCAGGTCCCCAGGCACGAGCGGGGGGAACTAGAGCGCCTTGAGAGGCTTGTGAATAAGTATGAAAGGGGGCGAATACAACGTATTGATTGGCTGGACCATCTTACTTTTAAAGCCGTCGAGAAGATCAAGGAACAAGAAAGCAGTATTAGTGGCAATACTCGTCTAAGTCTTATTGTTGATTTTTGTAGTTTCGAGCACATAGTAGTTTTTCAGGTAACTAATAATATCTGCCAATGAACTTTTTTAATCAGCTTTTGAAGTTTCAGTTGTTGCATTTCGTCGTTCATGCGACCCTTTTTATAAAACTTTTTCCTTCCCTTTTTGCATTTATATTAGATTGCTTTTCCTTCCCTTTTTGCATTTATATCAGATTGCTTTTCTGTTACACGGCAAAATTGAGGGAAGTTTATTCTATGGTTAGCGAAGAATTCTTCTTCCTTATCTATGAGTTCACCTCCATGAAATATAAATCACAGAACAGATTGGTTTCTATTTGATCATTGCTTGGTACCTTTTCTTAAATTAGAAGCAGAGCATTTAGTATGTATATGAAACCGCTGATTATGGTCTCTACAATTGAATTGGATACTTGCGTAACAAAATTAGATACAGCCCTATACTTATTGTGAGGTTTTGAGATAGGTACTGTGATCATAAATGGTTAATCTAGGATGACACTGACGTGGTACATCTGATGTATAAATATAGTTTGATGTGCTCGACTTATTGAACAGGCATCTGCATCGGATCTTTTAAACTTAAAGTACAATCTAAGTTTACCTAATTCCATAGCAAAAAATTACCAGTATGTCAATGTAGGATTCGAATTGTGATTTCTACGGTGGTGTAAGAGCTTGCCTACTAAAAGAAAATTAACTCATTTGTGCCCATTGTTGATGTTTCTTTTATTACATCCCCTTCATGATCATTATCATTGTTATTTATCTTCCTGTGGGACTGGCTATGGGCACAGAACAGGAGAAAGAAATATGAATTCTATCTGGGTGTTCATTGCATGCTGGTTTTAGTAGTGGATGGTTTAAAATTAGTTGTCTCACCTACTTAAAGCTTATGTATCTTCGGGTATGCGCATATATTGCCAAAATTTGAAGATGTAGTTAGAAAGTTAAAGCAGTCGAGGCACCTTAACCGCATTAATGGCTTCTTGTTTGTGAACTATGGCTTTGTAAAATGACGATGCCATGTTAATACCAAACTATATTGTCTGTTTCCATTTAATCTGCTGTACCGAAGTCATTGGGTTATTTCACGATGTGCTATGTTAGCATCTTTTTATGTAAATCTTGTGGGCAAAGCCAAACATGATTATGCCTTTATATCAATAATTTTGAGAAGGTAAACTTTTTGTTGGACATATAGGAGGCTGGAGCAAATTACTTGATCCCATCTTCTGTAGCTTCAACAAATGAACTTGTTACTGTATGGGATCCTGAAGTAGGAAGGAAAAATCCTTCTGAGCACAAACAACTAAAGCTTGCAAGGAGTTTAACCCGTGGAATAATTGATAGGGATCTCAAACCAAGTAATAACGAGAGAAAGTAAGTTCACAGTGCCTACGTTTGGTAAAATTTGCATTCTCTCTTTTAGTTCATTACCTATTATTTATAGCCTGCTTTTTTACGTCCTTTCCTCAATTTTTGCAAAGATGTTATGTAGTGAAATTTGTGAAATGCTAACATAAAAAAAAGGTGCTATGTACATTGGTAGAACCTTTATTGCAAAACTCTTGTAGTGGAAGTTTGAAATGTTTATCTCAAGAATCTGTTATGTGCATCAGTAGTGCATAATGGGCATCTATGTTGATAATAAGTTGCATGTGTGTGCTTGACAAAAGTACATATGGTCTCCTGCATGGTAAGTGGATATTAGATTCTATTTTTTATTTTCTTGAAGGATAAATCAGCCTAAAGACGGACCATGTTTTCTTGACTACTCTATTGGATCTCTTCCACTTTTTTGGTGACAAGTTGTTGAAATTTGAAACATTGTTGACTCGTGTTGTTTGGGAAGGTTTGGCGGAGATTAACTGCTATATTTCCCACAGGGATAAAGTGTGTGATTTCTACGATGTTATGAAAGTTTCTTTTTGTATTCTTTAGTGAGATGGAAATAATTAGAAAGTTCTACAATTTTCTGTGGTCTTTATATTCTTTCTAGGTAGGTACAATGTTTGCACTTTGCATTTCATATGCTGTAGTGAGAATACTTTTACAAGTGTTGTAGATAGAAATACTCTGAAACCATGTATTGATAGACCGACCAAGTTGATATCCTCTGCTGCAGATCCACAAGTCTGAACTACAAAATAAAAATATTACAAGTTCTAAACAATTTATATACCCATGTAGCAAGTAGCTCACAAGAGTTGGGTCTATGTGATAGACATAGGTAAAATTGCTAAGGAAATGTACTTTATAGCTTTTCTGGCTTAGTTTAGAAATCATCAATCACATATAATGAGGCAGAGTTTTCAATTTAGTTGGTCTATCATGTAATTTGGAGAGAGAGAGAGAGATGTCTATGTTCGTTCCAAAAACTCCTAAAATTCTGTGAGTGCAAAGTCCTAAAACAAAACAAAAAAAGGTTGATATAGCTTGAATAATAAATGGCTGCACAGCCGCTAAGAGACATGAGCAAGGCGGAACATGTGTGCACACACATACACATATACTGGTGAATAGAAACTTGGGTAAAAATCTGACTACTGTTGTCACTCCATGGGATTTCTACCAAATCTGCGATTCACCAGAATATATCTTATATCACCAAATTGTGATATTTGTTAAGCAAGTAAATATAGTTTTTAGACACAATGAGTAACAAAACCCAACCATATATGTGTGTGCATGTGTGTGTTTCTTTATTGATTTTTCTTCTCATTGTTTTTCATCTTCCTCTTCTCCCATCCACTTTATCATTCTCCTTATGGTCAGGAGTTTCCTCCATTATGCAGGTTAAAACCTGGCCTGGCTCTAGTAACTGTTCTGCAACATGCACCAGCAGCAGGAGGGGAGAAAATATAAAAAGGAGGCGGTGAGAGGAAAAAGAAAAAGAAAAAGAAAAAGAAAAAGAAAAAGAAAACAAAGTTGTATTTACATTTCACAGGCTGATCTACTATATAATGCGGCTTGGAAACGGCTCAAAAGTGAGTTGTCCAAGCCGTTTGTAAATCCTCATCCTAATTAATTTATTTTTAATTCTTTTAAATGTCACGTATGTATATCCTTCACCCTCATGTAAAAATTTCTAAAATTCTATCCACTTTAAATTCCTATACAATTTAAACTATTTTAATATATTTAAACCAACTAAATGATATTATCTAAAATTCTAGCTACTTTAAATTTCTATATATATAATTTAAACTATTTTAATATATTTAAACCAACTAAAGGATATTATCTAAATATATATCCAAAATTCTAAAAACATACCTATAACAATTTTTAATTATAATTATATTTAAACTATTTTAATATAGTTTAAATTTTTATCTAATTATTTAATTATATCAGAAAAAATTCTTTTGTACGTGCATCGCACCTGAATATCACTAGTAGGGGATTAATTAATGGAGAACAAGTTTTGATTTTCGGTTATCTTCTTAGATTTTTTTAGTTTGTTTGTTAGGATTAATCTAAATAAGGAGAGTTTTATCTCTTTGAGCTGGATAGGGATTTGACTCATGGATAAGTATTTAGAGGTTTATTTTATCTTCTTTCGATTGTTTTGTAGTATATAAATAGTCTATAAGTTAAGAAGTTATGAATCAAAGAATTGAAGAATGATAGATCTATTTTGAGTTGTATGGTGTGATGTCAAAACCCTAAAGTTGATATCTCTAACTTCTCCTTCTCCGCCCCGACGTTACCAACACGCCATTCTAGATTGGGTATTCCTAATTATTATTTTGTCTTTCTATTAAAATTATTTGTGATAAATTTATAATAGTTGATTGTTCTCGATTCATTTGAAGCTTCCACTCCCAAATTTTCATAAAATCCCAAATTTTCATACTAATCATATTTCCCCTAGGCCTTCGTCCCGTGTCATTAATTCTCTAGCGGGGATAGGGAAGGGGACTGAGGGAAAATGACCAATTAATTGGGTTCTTTTATGTAAAAATAATGATAGTTTTTTTAAAGAAACCCCATTTAACATAAGGTACACACCTTTTGTTTGTTACCTATAACACAATGTTAAAAGTCCCTCCGTGTAGCTGCAAAAGGTAGTGCTGCAGCGGCCTACACAGTTCATCTATATGTCTCCATCTATAAACGCGCGTGCGCGCGCGCGCGCACACACACACACACACACACACACACAGACACATCCACGTCAAGTTATCATGCCACTGATATTGGAAAGCATCTAACTATGTACTTTGTTATGTAAGGTCAATACAAAGAATCCTTAAGTACCCTCCAACTCGGACATTGAGTGGCGATGAAAGGCAATTACTATGGAAGTTTCGCTTCTCTTTAATGTCTGAGAAGAAAGCGCTCACGAAATTCCTTCGATGTGTTGAATGGAGTGACATGCAGGTAAGAAGTATTTATTTTATGTTCAATTGTTTATCTGTCTCTACAAACTTATCAAGAGATTGCTCGTGTTTCTTGTAAAGCAGTTTGATATTCCTGCTTATATTTATCACCAGATTGTTGTTTGGAATTTGGTAGGTTTTGTTTTGACAATCGATGCTGCTTTCTCAGAACTTATTACATATCCCAAGAATAGTTCTTCTGATGGATGTGTACATCTTTCACATGTTATGTAGTAGGAGTAGATGCGTGCATACTCATTTGGCCCCTTGGATGTAATTTCATTATTATTTTGCAATATTAACTTGTTTCGTAATCAAGAAGCCTTTACAGATGGCAGATTAAAGTTATCAATTTTTTCAACTGATCGGTCACCCTCGCGAGTCTTGAACAAAGTACCGTGATTCATCTGCCATTCTCAAACTTCTGCACTTGATATTCGTATCCGTTGACATCATTTCTCTTTAGCATTTAGCCAATCATATTTTAAATCAGCTGTAAAAGTTCAAATTATGTCCTTAGGTACCAATGGAATAGAATGAAATAAAAATAAAAATGCTGATTTTTTTTTTTTTTTGGTATCTACAGCCAAGGTTGTACGTGTAACTATAACAACATAAGGTAGACCGTGAACAATGCTTAGTTGTAAGGGCATGAGGTCTATGAATGAGACTACTTCCTATTAATGAGATGCACTTTTCTTAGCCTTCTACTAGTCAAGGAAAGACTGCTTTGAATTCAAAATAAATGCAAATAGGCAACACACGTTGATCCGCATGCAAGCATGCATGCATGATGCATGTGAAGTATGTATGTATCCAGGTGCAAGTATCTGGGCACATACATTTTTTTTTGTATATGTGTATGAAAACCTGAACATATGCTAACAATCAGTTTAAAAATAAATTGTTTCAGTTTTTTTTGCTCCTTGGTTGCATGAACTTAAGCTGCATGACTTAAAGGTGGTTTTACCTACCCGTCAAATGACCTTGTAGGTTTTGTGTTGAGTCCTCTTCTTATAGCTTAACTTGGCTGAATATGTCACTCAAATAGATGGTGACATGGCGTTGATAGACAGTTATAAAACCTTTTCAATTATTTTATGGAACTCTTGTGCTCGATAGCCAACTCTATTTTGACGAGAGAAGGCTTGGATGATCCCAAAGTAGGTGAGGACACCCTGAAGTAAGTCTGAGTTTGTGAATTGGTCTGAGTTGGCTGTTTTTCTGGGCCCTTGGCAAAGAACTTAGACATGTACTCTTTCTACGTAAGTATTTTGAGAACTATCATACAAGATATGCCCATTTGTCAATTTGGCCCACATCAAGGCTGTTTATTAAAAATAAATCTATATGCAGTTATTTTATTTGAATCTGTTTCCTGATATTGAACCTCAATTATATGTTGCGTTAAGATTGGTTACCTCACCTTTTGCTCATCCATGAGAAATTTCTGTGCACCTTCAAAAGTTTCATCTGTCCTCTTTTCTTAATCACAATGATGCAAAAATAGCTTTAGGCTATCTGTTTAGGATGTGCTCCATCGGAAATGAAATCTTCTCATGGAGTCTGGCAAGCTTTTTCATACCAAGTTTAAGATTCTTTCAATTTTCATTATTCTTTTTTGATTTAATAAGATTATCTTACCAGTAATCCTCTGCCCTGGTTTGGTATGTTCTTGCATTTTTGTGTTTGATTTAATGCATTACGGACCAAGTCAGTATTTTATGCACAAATTGATTTATGATGAAATCTGTGCAGGAAGCAAAGCAGGCAATTGATTTGATGGGGAGGTGGGAGACCATTGACGTTACTGATGCATTGGAACTTCTATCTCCTGTTTTTGAGAGTGAAGAAGTGAGTAAAATATCACTCTGATTATTTAAGAATGGCAATGTCTCTTTCTTCAGATTCAACTGTTAAGTACTGCTGTTCTTAAAAAATTGCAACTTGCTATGCCTTTCCTTTAGTTCGTATTATTATATTTAAATCATAAAGTCCAAGTTGGATTACGTTGGTGCTAAAGTTTTCCTGGAGTATGGTGACATAGCATATCTGTTAGCTTTATAATGTTTTGATTGGATGCTTAGCCCTGCTTGAGGCATCATCTGTATCAAAGCATAAGTTATATGCCAGTAAACTTAACATGATTGTGAAATTGGAAGGATTATGTATCATTTTGTGCTTAGAAGGTTAACAAAACAAAGATGCCACAAAGCTAGTTGTTGGGCTGTAGCTGTCTACATCTACAAACACTAGCTTTAGGAACTAGGAAGTTGTTTACATTTAGTCACTTCTCAAATTTGTATGCTCTGTGAATGTATGCGTCTTACATCACTCATGCATGTGCATGTTGGAAACACACTTCACAGTAACCTTTGACCAGTGGCGGAGGACAAAGTCAACCTTTTTGTGGCATTCAAATTTCAAGTCACCATTCTGAACAGCAGTAGGACAAAGTCAACCTTTTTCTGAAGTGCAAATATGTAGTTTTCCAGGCTATACGCGGAACGACATCTTTAAGATATTCTCTTGATATCCCTTCATATCATTCTTACTGTGTTTAAAAATCTTATTTGATGATACAATTATAACATCTTAAGTCTTTTAGAGTACTTCCAAGTTTTTATTGAGTGTTCTTTGACTCCATCGTCGTATTTAACTTTCTGTTTCATGTTTACTCTTTATATTTGCTTTTCTTGAAATTTGATCCTTTAATCAGGTTCGTGCATATGCTGTGAGTGTTCTTGGAAGGGCTGATGACGAAGAGCTCAACTGTTATCTACTTCAGTTGGTACAAGCCCTCCGCTTCGAGAGGACAGACAAATCACGCCTGGCACTTTTTCTTGTGCAGCGATGTATGTTTCCTGATGTCCTTTATATAAATTTTTCTATCAAGAATCATGTGAAGTGTGGAAATGCCATTCATTTTCGCTCCTCGCTTTATGTGTTGTAGAGAGAATTTAGTTTCCAATATAAATCGTATCACTTTATTTATTTATTTTGCCTAGACTCGTATTCTAGGGAAACGTGGAATATGCTCTTTGGTTGCATGAGCTTAAATTTAGTTGAAATGTGGTAGAATATTTTTCTTGACTTTATTGATGTGAGGAGCTACATATTTATAGGAGGGGCCAACCCATCTCTCTTCAATTCTATCTGATGTGGGACTAAAGTCTCTTTCATACTCTCAACACCCCCCCCCCCCCCCCCCTTCAAGATGAGCGATAGATATCAATCATCCCCATCTTGTTACATAGTTTAGAAAGACTCGATGAATTAAGACCCTTAGTCAGACAATCTGTAACTTGTTCTTCTGAGCGAATATGATCGAACTTTGATATCCATTTTTGCTTCACCAATCACCATGTTTTGCTTCACCAATCACCATGTTTTCTGTCAGGTGCTGTTTCCTAAGAACTCAATGTTTGCATGTGTAGAATTTTTTTTAATTGGTATTTTGCTTATGTAAGTATGTTTTCAACATTAATCCTTAAATTATCAGTGAAGTGTACCATCTGAACATATTTTATCTCTAATATTTCCATGCTTCAATAAAAGAATTGTTTTGAAGATTAAATTCTTCTGTTGGCTGATAGGGATTTTTTTTCTTTCTTGTAATTATGCAGCTGTAACTAATATTGAGTTGGCTAGCTTTCTTCGGTGGTACGTAGCAGTTGAACTTCATGATCCTGCATATGCAAAGCGATTTTATTGTACCTATGACATGCTAGAAGAAAGCATGTTGAAGGTATTTTATATTTATTCGCTTGGAATGTTCCCATTATTTGATTATTCAAGTTACTTTTGTTTCTGATATTAGTGTGCTATAACTGTATTTTCACGTATGGGGATTCTATGTTCTCTTAAACAGATAATCCTTATTTTGCTTTGGGGATACCAGATAGGACTTGGGAGTGATAGGACACAAGTTAAACAAGCTGCTAGAACTAGGATAGGACTAAACACACTTACATTGAGGTTGTAAAATAAGCTATTGTATTTGCTAACGTTTAGAGAAAATAACTCTTTAATAGAGCACAATGGAAGAAAAAGGTTTTAGTAGCTAATGCCAAAAAAGATGATATAAAGGTTTTACTGTTGTCGTTGCTAGGTTAGTTGGCTAAACCAATTTCCTGGCCCTCCTTATAAATTTTGGAAGCTTTGTAGATATTTTGTACATAGTCACATAATTCGCAAATAATTAAAAAAATGTGAATTATTCGTGAACAGTTAACTTACCACACGTGCACGATTAGTTCGCCTGTGCGCGGATAAATCATGGATATTTGTTATATTCGTGAGTTTTTTTTTTTTTTTGGCAAATCAATCACGATTATATAGGCATTCAAGCCCGTTCATATTAAAGTGCAGTCATGGACACTATTTTGGTCTGGCAAGATCATATATTTGTAACCATCATGTACCTTTCATCTCTCCTTCCAGCCGATGTGGGGCTAAAGATGAATGACCTATTTGGATTTTAGTTATTTTTTTGAAGCCTCAAGTCAACAAAAAGATCGTTTTATCCACCATTAAAACCTTCCCCCTCAACTATTTTCTTGGACGGCAGTCTCTGCTGTCCGGATCTGGAACACAGGCATCTTTCCCTTTGTTTTTCTACTGGCAGCAATATAAAGCCTCTCCTTTCCCGAGTCAATTCAATCATAATCCTCCTCCCTCGTGCACACAACAAACATACAAAACCTTACAAGGCTGACTGTTGGTGTTGTCTTGCAGTCTAGAAAATAGCTGACCTGCTGCCTGAAAACTGCCAAAACAGCTATCATATATCCTTCCACTCTCTCCCCCCAAGTCTGCACCGAACCTTAACCTCAAATTCTTGCCTACCTTGGAGACCCTTGGCCCAAAATCCCGTTTCTCCTTTTTCCTAGTCAAAATTGAAATTCCACGAAACTCCAAAGTCCCAATTCCGAAATATAAACTTAGCAACCTTAACTTTTCCCAAATTGGAAGGTGACATCTCATGGTCGTTAGCTCCACTAAACATGATGGGAAATAGAGAGGAGAAAAGGGGTGGGTGTGTCTTACAAAAATATCCTCTTATGTTATTGTTATTTTGTGTTACTTTTTCCCTTTCCATTCTTAGACCAAAGAGCATTTCATTATTATTTTTCTTGGACAATGGTTTTATTGACATTAGGGGTTATTGATATATTTAAAACATTGTGGGAGTTGTTGATATTATGTTTTGGGCTGTTACCTGTATATGGGCCTCTTCTATTTCATCTCATCCTAAGTATTGTTCCCATTTACAGTTGGCAGTCTCTGCTAATGGAGATGAAGATGGTTTTAAGTTGTGGCAAAGTTTGGTGCGTCAGACAGAATTGACAGCTCAGTTATGTTCCATCATGAAAGATGTAAGGAATGTACGAGGTGGAACACAAAAGAAAATTGAAAAATTGAGGCAGCTTCTTTCTGGACTTCTTAGTGAGCTAACCTATTTTGATGAGGTACTTGTTTGCTTTATATTCATCATATATGTCATAGTCACCTCACACGTTTTTACAGGACATGACTTTCATGAAGTGACATTGTATGTGTGCGTTATTATCAAGTGGTCTTTGACACTTTATTCTATTTTCTTTTATGTACTTATCTGGAATATCTGTGTTGGTCCTTTTCAGCCAATTCGATCTCCTCTAGCACCTGGTGTGCTCATAACTGGGATTGTGCCAGCAGAATCATCAATTTTTAAAAGTCAATTGCATCCTCTACGTTTGACTTTCCGAACATCAAGTGGTGGAACTTGCAAAATAATCTTTAAGAAAGGAGATGACCTACGACAAGATCAATTGGTAGGTACCAATATAAAATATTTGTTTATGAGTTTCAACATATGGAAACTATCCATAGAACCTTCCCAGTGCAATGTCCTATAAAGCTCTTCATATGACTAGAAGGTGCATTTTATAGTTTTTCTTTAATTAATTTTGGCAATGAGGTATGCATATTGTATAAATTTATATGTACTTGACCAATTCAAAAAGAAATATTCAAGGTCTTCATAATTAAGAGCCTACTTGGAATGTGCATTAGATAGATTTCTTTGATCGCCTTTGGCAATAAAATATGCGTTTTGAGTGAAATCTATATATTTACACTCATTTAAATAACAGCTAGTTTTTCATAGTGATTTTTTTTTTTACTTGGAAGATGTGCATTTGATAGTATGTTTTACTTGAGTCTTGTGATGAAGTATGCATCCTAGTGTGTGTTGTGGTTATTCAAATTACATGGGGTTAGGAGTAAGGACATTGTTAGAGCATTCTGGAGTTTGACAATAGTAGAGGTATGAGTATATTTTGCTGAAGTTTTAACCATTGGGAAAAGGTTAAGTGTTGTTCCATGGTAATCTCTGTGCTACTACATTTTCTGTTTTTTTACTTAACATGTCTGCCGCAGAATCCATAGTGTTAGCATATATCATATGAATTTGACTGCAACTGTTTATGCAGGTGGTTCAAATGGTCTCTCTTATGGATCGATTGCTTAAATTGGAGAATCTTGACTTGCATTTATCTCCTTATCGAGTTCTTGCTACAGGACAAGATGAAGGCATGTTAGAATTCATTCCATCCAGTTCTCTTGCTCAGGTAACCAATGTACAATGAGATTGTGCAATTTGTCATGGAACTTAACTTGAAGGTTATTATCTTGTGTTTCATTTGTTTCCAAAAACAAATGGTTTCTCTCAATTGTGAGAAGAGGCAGTAATGGACAGGTTACCTTCATCCAAAGGACTTTAATTACTACAGAGCAGGGGCCACTAATTCATAAAACTTTAAATTAAAGTAAGGTTTAAAGATGCCAGGATCCACTTGTGGGAAAACAGATGGTACCTTCAGCCCGAAGAAATAAAGAGAGGAAGTTTGAGATATGGGAGGAAGAAGAGAGACAGGCATCTTTGCTAAAAGGATAAGGAAAAGAAAGATAAATGTTGAAAGGAAATGAAGAGGAAGTAACAAGAACAGGAAGAGGATGGATGCACTCACCTTGGTGTCCATTGGATCTTCACTGTTTGTTTATAGCAGTTGATTCTCAACTGGCAGCCAACAGGAGATAGTTCAGTCAACAGTCTGGATTTTGGTGACTGGTTGGCAGAGTGTCTTTCGATCAGAGTGCGTTGCAGGAGTCCCATGATGGTGGGGCTGAAAGACAGAACTCTCATCAGTAGTAACTTTGGGCTTGATAGTCTTTGACCTGAAGATCCTATGATTGCTGTGGGTATGGATTATGGAACCCTCCAATTTGCAATCTTAGCTACTTGAACACAGATGTAGATGTTAGAATCAGAGTGATGTGAGAATGTAATGGAATAGATTTTCAATTATGAGTACATGGGTATATATACCCTACGATCGATGACGACGACAATGTTGCCGGTCCAACCGGTATGGGACTATGTTTCTGAAAACCCCCTCTTCTTCTTTGAAACTCACGATGGTAGAACATGCGAGTTTGACAAGTGGAAGTACAAATGAAAAATAACTACAATAGACTATGATTATGTTTTTATCAGCAAAAGGTGTTAACTGTGATTTACTTATGATTTTATTGATTCAGAAAAAGGCTTATGAAAGAGTACCTAGGGAGATAATATGATGGCTTGGGGAAGGAACAAGTCTCTATAGCTATATTAAGATTATGTGTTGTGGAATTATGATTATCGTGCAGACTATTAGAGGGAGATAAGGTGCCATTTCCCTTCACCATTGGTTTTAATCATGGATCAACATCGTCCCTATCTGTTTGCACTAATTATGGATACAATTATTAGGAATATTTAAGATGAAGTTCCATGGTGTATGTTGTTTCCTGATAATATTGTATTAGTTGATGAGACGAGATTATTAGACTCGAGCAAAATTGTGGAGAGAAACTTTGGGATTCAAGGAATTTAAAATTAATATGACGAAAATAGAATAAAGGAACCGTAACTTTGAAGGTCAAAGAAAAATAAGGGAGTACAAGTTGATGAACAAGACCTACGAGTGATAGTTCACACTGTTTAGGATATTTATGATGGAAATATTGAAGAGACTTTGAAATGGAATAGTGCTTCTGATGTGTTTCACAAGATACCATTGAAGTTGATAGGGGAGTCTATAGGGCAGCTATACCCCAAACATTCTTTATGGATTTGAGCATTGAGGAATTAAAAAACATATCCAGATAATGAGCGTAACTTAAATGAGAATGCAATATGGATCAGTGGCAATACATTTAAAGACCTAATAAGAAATGAGCATATTCGTGGAGGTGGTGCCAATTAAGGATAAGATTGAAAATTCACAGGTGGTTTGGACATCTGTAACATAGACCAATAGGTGCATGGTTAGGAGCAATGAGATATTAGTCAAAGGAGATGCTAGAATTAGTAGTAGGCCTAAACGACCTTGTATTGAGTAGTAACAATGGATATGGTTTTTGTTGATGTTACATCAGGGACATGACCCTTAAAAGAACTAAATGGAAGAAAAAGGATTCAAATAGTGACCCCAAAATAATTGGGACGAAGGCTTTGTTGTTGTTGTCGAAACACAGTTTTCTTATAGTTAATGGAACTTGTTGTTTCTCTGACACTACTAATCATTCTCATTACTTTTAACTTGTTTCAGATTTTGTCAGAGCACCGGAGTATTGTGAGCTATCTTCAAAAATTTCACCCTGATGAAGATGCACCATTTGGTATAACAGCTACGTGTCTTGAAACTTTTATAAAAAGCTGTGCTGGCTACTCTGTCATCACATACATTTTGGGTATAGGGGATAGGTAAGCATGCTCTTTTTTCACTATTTAGTATGTTATTATTATTGGAATTCATCCTCTACATGCTTAAGAGTAAACTAACTTTTTCAGACTTCATAGTAGTTATATTACATCTTCCTATGTGGTTGAATTTATAAAATTGATTACAACTCTTACAACTGAAAACATCATTATCGGAAAGGTACTTTTTCTTTAGTACTTTGGAAACTATTGCACATATCAAAGGAATTTTAGTTACTCGCATGGAAGCCTAAACTTCTTTCCAAGGAATCGTATAATGTTGTATGTCAATGTTCGTAGAACTGTCTGAATTTTAAAAAATCTACTTGTGTTAAATATTTTGAAATTATTATACTTTTATCTGCATAAGGAATGCTCTGTGTTATGTATTGGAATAAAGTAAATTTATGAAATGCCTTGGTGCTGTAACTATCAAAGTATTTCGGCTTTCAGAATATTGTTATAGCTATAACCCCCCCAACCCCCTCTTCTTCTTTTTTCCTGGAAACGACAACCTCCCTTTCCTCCTAACAAAGGCCTCCGCCATTGGGTTCCCAACCTTTTCTTTTTCGTAAAAGCTTTCAAAAAGAATGTTTGGAAACTGTCTCGCTGCAGTCAAACTGGGCTTCTGTTAATGTTAAGTTTAATTCTCTTCCAGAACTCACCAGAAGAATATAACAGAGTTTGACTTCTCAACCATCCTTTTATTTCATGCTGGTATTTATTTTTAAATACTCTCTTCTTCAGTCCCTTCTTCACGTGCCTCAATTTCTTGAGATTCATTTCCAGGAGATTTCCTTTTGTCAAGCTTTGGCCAAGACTGATTCATTCATTGTTTCATATTTATACTCACAACTTTGTCTTTGTTAGGTCTTCTTAATGTTGCAAATATATGTAGCTTATGTTGGACATAACATGAGTATGACGAAGGAAAAAAGTTAACCATGCTTTTTTTTATTACCTCTTTAATTCCACAGGATGCCGGAACCCAATTTTAGAAGTAATGGAAGATACAGTCATGAGGTCATCTTAATTAAAGACATGCAACTTTATATTTACCAGATAGATATTGCTGAGCAATTGACTAGTCTATATCATTCTGTCAGTTAAGGGATGAAGTGTCCTAGTGTTTCTACCATTTCTTCCCTAAGAATCAAGTCAACTATCAACCTTTTTAGCACAAAGCTGGAAATGATCAAAGAATAGATTATCCTCTGAGACCTTTAGCTTGCTAAACAGCTCTTCTCTATGTCTGTCTCTCTGCCTGCCTGCCTGCCTGGTTATTTTGTTCGCTTCTAAGCATTGAGAAATGTGTTTTATGCATTATTGAATTATCATTGTAGATCATACAGACTCATTCCTTTCATTATAGAACTTATAAGTTGTAATTATTTTGTTGGAAATCGTAATATAGTGGAGCAGTCTTGCATGGAACTGGTTTCCCGAAGTTATATATTGAATTTTTGCTTGTAGGCATTTGGATAACCTTCTTCTTAGGGATGATGGACGCCTCTTCCATGTTGATTTTGGCTTTATTTTGGGACGAGATCCGAAACCATTTCCACCACCTATGAAGCTTTGCAAAGAGATGGTCGAGGCCATGGGTGGAGCTGAAAGGTATTTATTTTTGTTAAAGCATAAACCTTTTGAAGAATGTTTAGAGATTTTGCTATTAGGATATTTTCCTATCAAATGTTTTAAAACTTATGCACTACTTCACATCTTTGTGCACGGATACGGATTCGACACTACACGTTTCATACACGGCAACACAGATTTGGTACCTATTTTGGTATATCCTAGTGTATTTTGGAGTGTCTGTGCTTGTCTGACACAGACATGACACGAATTTTGGAGTATGTGTGCTTCTTAGCTTCACATAAACTAGTTGTATCTATTTGATTACTATAAAGTTCACTTGAGCTAGGAAGCTCTAGCTTCTTGCATTAGGGGAGCATTGTTTCAACTTTCACGACTTTCTATTAATTTCGAATTACTACTGTGATATATAAGCTCAATACAATGGCCACTGGCAAAGATGCAGACTTTAGAATGATTGCTTACAACACTAGATACATTAAGAAAATTGGCCTTTTGATGAACTTGTATGATATGCGGGAATTTCATATTTTGCTAGTTTGAGCAAGTTCTTGGTAGGAAAAAAAGTACATTATCTGACGGACATCCCTTTTCCTGGTGGATTGGAGATTCGGAGAGGGTCCTTGAATGGGAGACTGAAACCATAATATTAAAGCTCATCGATATTCTATACATGACAAGGAGATTATCTATGAATGAAGACCCGAGGACCACACTATTTCATTGAAGCAAATAGTCTGCTCACAAAAGTTGCTATTTTGAAGAGAATTGTTTATACAGTATTAGATATATTATAGACACCACGTGTGTGTGCGCGCGCGCGCACCTTCATGCTAGCCCATTGCACATATGCGTATACAAATGAGTTGGAGGAAGGTGAATGATTTTGATGAAGATGAAAGTGTCGAGATTTCATTTAACTGATTTCATTTGTTTCTGCGGTAAGAGATAAACATTGTTTCCATATCTTTCTAGCATAATATATATATATATATATATATATATATATATATATATATCCGGGTGGTTCGGGTGGTTCATATTATGGAACCGGTATATTATGGAACCACCCGGTGTATCATGGGTTGAATTGGGATTGAGTGGTTGAGATTAAAAGGTGTAGAAGTAGACCCCACCACTTTTTAATCTCAACCACTCAATCTCAATCCAACCTATGTAAGATAGGGTGGTTCTAGAGCATTACTATATATATATATAGAGAATAAGGGAGGTGAGATGGGATCTCACCTCCCTTATTCTCTATATATATATATATATATATATATATATATGATTGGTTAGTATTCTCTATTTAAGGAGTAAGCCTGGCGATAAAATTCTTTAAGTAACGGTGCAAATTGTTTATATGGCTTAATTCTTTTGTTTTCCTTGCAGCCAATATTACACACGGTTCAAATCTTACTGTTGTGAAGCATATAACATTCTGCGGAAATCCAGTAACCTTATACTGAATCTGTTTCATTTAATGGCGGGTTCAAACATCCCTGACATAGCTTCTGACCCTGAAAAAGGCATTCTCAAGGTAGTGTTTTCTCGTATGACCTTTTTGGCTAAGGCATATTGTATGCTACCACCTACTATATAATTACAAACTTTTTTGTGAATAGCTTCAAGAGAAGTTCAGGTTGGACTTAGACGACGAGGCTTCCATCCATTTCTTCCAGGATCTCATCAATGAAAGTGTCAGTGCATTGTTTCCTCAAATGGTTGAGACAATCCATAGATGGGCTCAGTACTGGCGCTAAGCACAATAGTCTTCTTTTGTGGACTCCTACTCTTATGCAGCAACAGAAAAACAAGGTTACTTTCCCTTCTCCAGTACTTTATCCATTGTTCTTTTCTTGTTTTGGTCGTTTGCTAACTTCCATCTGTTCAGTGTAAGTCTAAAATTTGAGCTACTCTGTCTGAGTGGTTTAAGATTCAATATTTTGAAGCAACTGTTTAGGAATCAAAAGAAAGTTCTAAAAAAAAGCACCATAAAATGTGTGTTACCAATGTAATACTAAACACAGAACATTGACACGCAACGATTCCAATCTCTCCTTTGGGCTTGGGCTTGACTACATGAATGGGAAAGGAGGCGCTGCTAGTTCAATAAAGTGGTGCTTTGGTGTAGGCACAAAACTCCTCCCACCCTATGTTTTAATCATCTACCAAGCCTTTTCCTAACAAAATGGGGTGAGTGGAGTGCTACACTTCATCTAGAAGATTCGTCGGCACTTCTTTATATAAGCCCACCATTGACTTGGTATCAACCTTCAATTAAGATCTGACTGGGCCATTAATGACCATGGAGGAGCCTGCCAAGAAGCAACCCGCCCTATTTAGCCTGTACAAAATGGGAATTTGATGAGATTTGGTATCAGAAACTTTCATCTCTAAAGCACCTTCTGAAAAAACCGAAACATAAAGCCAACTAGAATGAAGATCCGATCTACCAGCTAAATTTTGTTGAACACATGATAACTAAGAGGTCTGCCTTAGAATAAACCTCCAAAAATCTCCTGGTTCCAAGAATAGTCCACAGGGAAGTGGAATGACAATGAAATTTGATATTTCTCCCTTTAGACCATAATGTGTAAAACACAAAGTTACTGGAAAAACAATCCCAATAACCAACATAAGCAGCAATGTGATTCAAAAATGTAACTGGAAGTGAAGATTCATTTCTTTCCTACATTCATCACACCATTTTTACAGGCGTATGCACCAAAGCTCTCTCTTGTGGTCAGCAGCCTTTGTAACTACAACAATTATGAGATGATAACTATCAGATGTTACCGAATTTCTCCATCAGTGATACATAATCATATTGTCATTCTTTCTTACAGTTTGTATGCTTAACTTTATTTTTGAATCTTAGCGGCAACACAACATATTAATCATACAGTTTCTTTCAATGTATTCTGCTAGTTTCCTGCCTAACTTTAGGCATTTATTTGTTTTATCAGAATGTCAGGTATATAAAATGATCTTGAATCATGAGGATCGTTACGGCTGCCAAGTTGCACCTTACTATTACCAAAGAAGCAAAAGAAAAACAGAAGGAAGATGTGTTACTCAAAGCTGTATATATCTGTATCACTGTTGTATATAGATTTCTTTTTCTCCTGTGTAAGTTCTGTTTTTTCCTTTTCTTTTTTGGAATTCCAAGAGTAGCAGCTCTCTTTCTCATACTTCTGCCAGCTGACATTTTTTTTCTTCGCAATGCGAGAAAAGCAGGTTGCTAGCTACCCTTACGTGATTTATTCCCCAACTTTGAAGTGAACTCTTGGAGGGAGTATTTGACGTTCTGTTGTACAATATTTTTCTTTTTATTCCAAATTATTGTAATGCTTGCAAGGAAGAAATTTATTGGAATCTTGTCATATTTGGACAAATTTTTTTTTTTCGATTTCAAGCTCATATGATCATATTTTGGACAATATACCAGAAACATATCAGATTCCTTAGAACAAGAGTGGTATTATGGACCGGTACAAACCAGTATATCACAGACTAAACGTTGGTGTAAAACTGAGCTAATATAATTATGAGGGCTAAATTACTCTAATGGCAACCAAATTATAACATTCGGACGTTTTTGGAACATTAATTTTTCATTATTCCAATTTGGTATCTCAATTTTATAATTTGTTTTTTTGAAATGTATTTCGTCAATTTTGAAGTAAATCGAGATTACTTAAAAAGCATATCTTGTATTATAAAAGTACAATTTAAATACTTGTATTGTAAGATATTATTTTGAAGTGGTTTCAATGATGTTATTCAAAATTGATGAAATATGCTATACAACAATTTATAAAGTCTGGGATGTCAAAATTGAGTAGCAGAAAGTTCGATATCAGAAACACCTTATAATTAGAGTGTCATGATGATAATCGTGCCTAATACTATATGTCAGGACTTTACATTAGACCAGTAACATTACAATACATTTATATCCGACCCGAATGCTAGTCGAAATAGTGGTCTGGGTAGTTCCTGGACCCAGGCTCATGACTCAAGGCCTCCTAGTATTAGACCCTTGTCCTTACTCACTATAAACTTCGGAACCGTTCCTTGACCAGACAAATTTGAATCGTGTCCTGATTTTCCAGTCGCAATTTTTTGTGGGTGGAGAATTTATCAATTATTCAAAACTGAGTCATATGTCACGATCCGTGCGATGCAACGCCATAGTATGAACTCACACTACTTTACGGCATATATGAAAGAAGTTACTACTTTCCAACTCAACAATCCCAACTACGCAATTAGCAAGTAAGACCTCCATGTTCTATACAATGATAAGACGGGGTTATCCCCTTAGCTAGGTGCGTTCATCTCTTTTATTAGCATGCAAGGGTTATCGCCTGTAAACTAGCATGTAACATTTATTTTCTTAGTGTGCAGCTAAGTAGAGACAGGTTCACCGGGGCCACCCACCTTAGCGATGTATCGCATCGGTCGAGCGAGACTCCGGACGCGCCTCTGATAGCCTAAGTCTGACTCTACTGAAGATCCCAGCATGAATGCCTTTGCATCGAACGAGCCATCTCGCTGAGCTTGGCGGGTTGAATAGCTACATTTGTGCCGTTTGAATCGGCCCTCCGGGTTGAGCGGAGCGGGTCGTTACATCATACACCACTCAGAACAAGTCTCGTCCTCGAGACTTCCTGAGCGCAACTCGTACTATCATACATCATCTAAACCCAACTCCACACACCTTGTCTAACTTCCAAGGACTGTCTTAATACCATAATCAATTATTTTTCTCACCACAGCAACAAAAAATCTCCATTCACTTACGTGTCTTCAGTTCCATACGTCACCATCCCTGTTGCGTGTTTCGAACTCAACATCCGATTACACCGCTTGGTCCCTCTCTCTCTCTCTCTCTCTCTCTCTCTATATATATATATATATATATATAAACCACCCCCCTTCAAACCAAAAATAAAACAAATTCATCATCGTTAAATCGAACCAGAAGAAGAAGTTATGTTGAGAATCGGAGGAAAGAGAGTGCTAGGCAATTTTTTTCTTGGATTTCAAGCTCATATGATCATATTTTGGACGATATACCTGAAACATATCAGATTCCTTAGAACAAGAGCGGTATTATGGACCGATACAAACCAGTATATCACAGACTATACGTTGGTGTAAAACTGAGCTAATATATTTAAGAGGGCTAAATTACTCTAATGGCAGCCAAACTATAACATTCGGACGTTTTTGGTACATTAATTTTTCACTATTCCAATTTGGTATTTCAATTTTATAAATTGTTCTTTTGAAATACATTTCGTCAATTTTGAAGTACATCGAGATCACTTCAAAAGCATATCTTGTATTATAAAAGCATAATTTAAATATTTGTATTGTAAGATATTTTTTTAAGTGGTTTCGATATTATTCAAAATTGATGAAATATACTTTACAACAATTTATAAAATCGGGATGTCAAAATCGTGTAGCAGAAACTTGTCAGAAACACCTTATAATTGGGGTGTCATTATGATATTCGTGCCTAATATTATGTCAGGACTATACATTAGACCAGTAACATTACAATACATTTATATCCGACCCGAATCCTAGTCTAACAGTGGTCTGGGTAGTTCCTGGACCCAGGCCCATGACTCAAGGCCTCCTAGTATTAGACCCTTGTCCTTACTCATATAAGCTTCGGACTCGTTCCTTGACCAGACAAATTTGAATCGTGTCATGATTTTCCAGCCGCAATGTTTTGTGTGGGTGGAGAATTTATCAATTATTCAAAACTGAGTCGGTGTCCGTAGCAACAAAAAATCTCCACGTTCACTTACGTGTCTTTTGTTCCATACGTCACTATCCCTGTTGCGTGCATCCGATTCCACCGCTTGGCCCATATATATATAAACAACCCCAAAAATAAAACAAATTCATCATCGTAAAATCGAACCAGAAGAAGAAGTTATGTTGAGAATCGGAGGAAGGAGAGTGCTAGGCCTTTTGGCGGGATCCCGTCACCGGCCGGTGATCTCACCGGCGGCGTCGTTGATGAGGGGGTACCACGAGAGGGTGGTGGACCACTATGACAACCCCCGGAACGTGGGGTCGTTCGACAAGAACGACCCGACGGTGGGGACGGGGCTGGTCGGGGCCCCGGCGTGCGGGGACGTGATGAAGCTACAGATCAAGGTCGACCCCGAGTCCGGGAAGATCGTCGACGCCTGCTTCAAGACCTTCGGCTGCGGCTCAGCCATCGCCTCTTCCTCCGTCGGTTCGTTTCCTCTCTCTCTCTATAGAATTAGGGTTAGGGTTTCGAGTTTTTGATTTGTTAGGGTTAGGGTCTCTCGACTTTGTAGGGTTTCCTTTATTTTTGGAATCCGCTTCATGAATTAAGCATGGAAATTTTGGTAGTTTGATTGCATTTTTTTACTTGATACGGACCGGCAACACGGACACGAGCGTCAATTTGTCGCATCTTATCCGTGTCCGACATGGATACGGCGCTGTACTTTTTGGGCCGTCTTCTTTTCCTAGAGTTAACTAATTAAGCATCTGTTTGCTAAATATTAGTGTCGGAAATATGTCATTTTGATTGCTATTTACTTGATAAGGTTGAAATTTCACAGGCGCTTCTATCCACAAGGAGTTGTCGGATCTTGATATTTCTACTCTACTCTATAGGGTTTCTGTTTCACGATTCTTGTGGTTTATCAATTAAGCATCTATTTATCAAATATTTGTTTTCAATTGGACACCGAACAAACACTACAAATACACCATATCACGAATATGTATAGTCATATTCGTGACCGTCCAACATAGATAGTTAAAATTGGAGTTGTTTGAGCAACTTATTCGGGTTTTTCATTCTTGCAGAGATATCTTTTGTTTCTTATTTTGTGATGTTCTAGGGTTTCCTTTATTGTTTAGTTTGAGGTTTGTTTGATTTTTGGGAATCAAGCTTATCAACCAAGCACATATTTACCAAATATTGGCTTCATAATTTGGAAATTTTCCTGTTCCGGCTCGAGTTATGTGTCTGCCTCTTGTTGTTTCACAGACTCCAAAAATGCCTTAGGACTACTAAAAATTAATGCCGTGTCACTTGTGTCCATATTATGTCGTATTTGTGTCTGTGCAAGTTGCAACACAGTCAGGCGGTCTTAACAGCTCTGTTTGATGGTCTTAATATCCCCTATTCCATGAATGTGAAACATTGGACTTCGATGCGGTAGGTTCCTTTATTATTGGAATCGGGCTTCTCAATTAAATGTATATTTAGAAATAATTGTTTCAAAGTATAGAATTATGATTGCTGTTTATTTGATCAGGCACGCACCCGGGCATACCACGTACACCGATGGTTTTGATGCCGTCTCATCGGCTATTGTCATAATTATTAATGGACACTGTAAAGTCGTGAGTTGGTCATTCTATTGACCACAAGTATGTATGTGTTAGGGAAATTCTGATGTCAAGTCTTTTGCAGCTACGGAGTGGGCTAAAGGGAAGCAAATGGAGGAAGTCTTAACCATTAAGAACACGTAAGTGGCCCTTCCTTTTTTCTTTTCTTCTGTTATTTTTTGTGAAAGATAAGTATATTTACAGATTTTGTTCGTTTTTTAGACAAGAAATTTGATTTACAAGTCACTGTTTGTTGGTAGATTTCTTTTGTTTGATCCTTTCTTCTATCTTTATTCCATGCTCATATACCTGGCAAAGTGACCCATGTTTATTCTTTCATCTGTATTTGACTGTTTAAAGCTGGATTGTCCGATAGAGCTGTCTAAATGTTATACATGTGCTTCTGATATGCAGAACGACTCGAAACCCGATATGACAATTGATGAGGCCACTTTGTTTACATGTAGGACTGCTTACCCCTATCCTGAAACCATGACATTTTACTGCTGTGCGTGAATATAAGAGTGATTACGGTACCTTGTGTAGTGCCCAATCATATACTTAATGCTCCAAATAAATATGATAGTCAAAGAGAGTGACTATTTAGTGCCAATAAAATAATAAGATTATTATATTACGCTTAGATAGCTTGATTTGATTACATTATTCTACAATAGAAATTATCGATAATCAGTTCTCATAGTGGAACTAGTCAAAATAATTAGAATTATAACAAGAAGTTTGCTTCCTTCCCCATCAGTCAGATACCTTCTGTGTGTACATACGCATAGTAACCAACATGCCACATGCATGTACCTGCCTGATTAGAGGAAATTAGTTGAATGTTTTGTCATCGTATGCAAGTTTCCTCTTATTAGAATAGAATTTGGTCGCTCTCCTCTCCGTCTGAATGAATCTCAACCTACATTAGGCTGTTGGGATTAGCTTGGCCAAATAACCCAAATTATCCCTGGAAATTTATCTTATCTAAATGCAGCATGCATGATATATAGTCCGGTTATGTAGAGTTCTCCCTCTACACTCCCATGAAGGGGAGAGAATAGAGTCGGATCGTGAAATATGACTATATGAAAAAAGCTCTACCAAACAATTAGACAAACTATATGATGGGCTGTCTACTGGACATGAACCCTTTATTGTTGATGTCAATCAAACTATGGTGAGTGAGGCCTTGCCATGAGACCTGGAAGGCAAATTGGAAGATGCATTGATCTACCTTCTTGGTCGTGTCCAAGGAGCACCTTCCAGGATTGGTATAGTTGAAAAGGAGCCTAGACAGAAAAGAGAGTAGTGTTTTTATGAAAGCACCATTAGGACCCATGGCAAACGCCAAAAAAGATTAATTTGGCAGGGAAGCGTTCATTTGTGATACTTTGGAATACTGGACTTTGCAACTAAGTCTCAGATTTCGAAGTTTAGGGCTGCAAATGAACAGAGCATCTTGCAAGCTCGAATAAAGCTTGATCGGCTCGAGTCGGTTCTATTAATGATCCAAGCTTGAAACGAGCGGGAGCTTGAACATAGGAAGCTCGGCTTGAGCTCATGAACAAGCTTGGCTCGACTATTTTTGCTCAAATATGACTTGTTGACTTTACACAAGTCGTCTTTCATATAATCATCAAGATTTATAGATTTAGATGTGATATTGTCAGAAAATTTTGACATAGCAGAACTTTTAGTCACCCATCAGTTGGCAACTAAAATCTTCTTATTATTGATGGAATCAAATGACCATGGCCCATGAAGCCCAGGACTCGAGTTCAACACATACTCAAAATAACTTGCAAACTGCTCACGACCAGCTTGACTAGGCTCACCAGCAAAGGGGGCCGAGCTTGAACATCTTCCTAAATGCTCGAGCTCTGGCTCAGTTTGATAAGGACCAACCCTAAATGAGACGAGCTTGAACATGCAAAGCTTGGCTTGACTCTGTTGCAGCCCTATTGAAGTCTTTTTGGTCAATGAAAAGATCGTAGACAGGCGAGTGGGGAAAGATTAAGCATAGAAGTCAAGTGAGTGGGTGGGAGAGGCTTCGAGCATAATTTATTTGCTTGTTGTTTAGTAGACATTCCATTAATAATATTCCTTTGATAGTTCTTCTTCACTTACTAGCTTGCTGGTGCCTTCTGTTGTTTATGCTCTTTATGTTTCTTTCTAAGAAACGTAAACCATTGACTAATCAAGTTACTGTGTACCCTCCTTTACAACCCTCCCCCCTCTTTATTTGGGGGGGGGGGGGGGGGGGGGGGGGTGTTGGTTTGATATGAGCTGGATGTGAACTGAAGTTTCCTAATTGTAGCCACCCATTCAATTAAGTGTTGAATATCCTCTGTTATACAGAAGACACAATATTTGGCTTCTGGCCAGTATCTTTCCTACTTGCTTAGGATAAGCATAGTGGTTTGTTTTAAAGGAGTAGAATTTATCGTATATATCTATACAACATGTATTCTTTTTCTCCCAGAGATTTGATGTGCATTACCCTTCATTTTCAGTATTTTTTTTGGTTTAACTTATTTTAAGAAGTTTTTCTAGAAGTAAGACTCATTTGCTTTGTTGAATACTGCAGAGAAATTGCAAAGCACCTTTCACTTCCCCCAGTGAAGCTTCACTGCAGCATGCTTGCTGAGGATGCAATCAAGGCTGCTGTGAAAGATTATGAAAAGAAGGAAGCCCAGAAGGCAGGGGCAGCTGGGGGTGCTGCAGACGTCTGAGAAAGCTGTTTATTGCTTTAAGCCTTTTATAAGCTTCACAATAATGTATGTCATATATTCACCAAGTTCTGGTAATGTGAAAAATAGCGATAATCAGCTATACATTATGATGTGTATGTTGTATCCTTTGATGTTTTAGCTTTGCATGTATATATCCTTGTAAGAACTCGAGATCAGGGGATGAAACTGTTACCAAGTCTGATACTTGAATCTTGTCTCATCATGTTAAGGTTAGCTAGCTCTCTTTCAGCTTGGTCAGGATAATGTTAAGTTGTTGTTACTGATGTATGTGATCAGGTTGGAAGTCAGCCCTAGGTGGGACTTGGTCGGGATGTTGATTTAGCTAGTGACATTGCCCAGTGTGTTCGTCATTTATCTTGCTACCAGAATATGATAACACGGCAGTTTGGGAATTCTATTGGTCCAAAACTGAATTATAGACAATGGTTAAAATCTCATTAAATTCAAGTAACATGCGTATCATGACGATGAAGTTATTTAAGAGTGCATATAATAACAATGAACTTATTAATTGGTGGCAAAATTATAATCACAATTGTAAAGCTAAAGTTAATGTTGTGCATCTCTCTTATATTTACTTGGTCTGCATGACAAAAGTTGCAAATAGTTTGCCTCCTGGTATAGATTCTGTGCAGAAGTGGCCAAAACTAGAAATTATGATCACTTTATGTGTGTGGTTAGAAAATTTGCTGACAAGATTTGTTGTGATTTAAAATGAATAGTAAATATTGTCTGTCTTGTCCTTATAGATAGTAACCTTGTGGTAAAATGCTTGGGATAGATAATTAAAAGGGGTGTTGGGGGAGGGGTCTCGGATAGGAAGAAAAAAAGAAGTAAATATTGTCTGTCATGAAATTGGAATTTTGATATTAGAATTTTTTTTTCTGAAGTGGAAAGCGGAAGTGAAAAATTCTTGTTCCCACTACGTGCGATTGGTTGGAGGATTACTTTCTTTCTACGTTAGATTTATTATTCATGTCACTTGAAAAAAATTGTATTTTCTTACTCACTTCAACAATCAATCAAATATTAAACTTCTATCCTCTACTTTTTTCAAAGCACCTAAACGACGAATATTTTTTTCTTTGCTCCCTCCGCAATAAGTATGTAAAATGTTGATTTTTCGAATTTCCTACCTTGCCGATGTTGACGAGTATGTTGCTATTAGCAGTAAAGGTTGCAGCAACTAAAGTTGAGAATGTTGCAGAAGTTCAATCTGATAATATGATTGCATCTTGTGATAGGTAAACAGCTGGGATGCGGATAAGGCAATACAAATACATATGCCTTCATTCAAGCTCGTGAGAATGAGAACCACTACTACCTTCAGATCCTGTGTGACTAGTATTTCCATTTCTCACTTCATGGAATACTACACACCCTCTTGTCAACAAAGATCCAGAGACCCAAAGCACTATAGTACATTAGATTTCATAAGAAACTTCGTTGCATGACCACAAAAACATTGACATAACCGGTTGTTATGGTGTCTCAGTACCTCCATACCAAATATGTTGGATCATCATGCAATCGATTAAGTTTAGCATTATTATATCACTAATCATCATGCAATCACTATAGCATTTATGCTTACACTCATACTTCTAGTTATATGTACTTATTGTATTTTACATATTAGTGATATGAATTTCTATTATATCTATGTTAAACTTAACCGAGTTGCAATAATAAAAAAGAGGAAGATTGTTAGCCCAATGAGTGTATTATATTGTTTAATATGTTTAATAGATTAAGTTTAACATTATAATATTATTAATAATCATGCTATCATTACAATGTTGTACTTAAACTTAGCATGGCCCAAATATGTATTAAATATTATCATACTTGCTACAATGTATATTATTTTGTTTGTCTAACATGTATTTATAGAAAATCAAAAGAAAAATCCAACATGAACATATGCAATGAAGAGATCATGTTGCGCCAAAGACGACATCATCCGACAAAAATTTTCTGAACCTCCCACGAAATCTCCGAGACCATGCACTCAGGGGTTCCGCTACCCGGTCAGCGGACGAGGGCCAAGAGGACAGCGCCTCCCGTGGGGGTTCCGGGGAAGAAACCCCCGAGGTATACATATTTTATAATAAGCTTATCTTCGGACCATTGTCGTCAAAGGTAGAAGCCATCATCTTACAAGTGAAGAAGCAAAGCCATGCCATCATTATTTTAAGACTCTGAAGAAGTCTACATCTGCCATAGTCTATCTAGAGTTTGTATTGTGTCTTAGGAATATTTGTACATACAAGAAATGGATGACAAAATCGAAAGCTATGATAGAAAATAACCCATGATTATTTTTGGTCTGCTAAATAGTATACCAACGATATATTAGTCCATATCGACGGTATACCGGTTCATTACAACTGCCAAAACCAACGATCGGATATATGACACTAAATGATCCCAATAGCTCTTTTTATAGCCATTACTTTTGTAAAATAATATCGACGATATACTACAATATAGCGACTGTATACTGTCTGTAGAATGAAAGTTACAATAATATAGTGCCTTGGTTATAAATAGTCTTGAACCCCTTCATTCAAGGTCGTTCATTTTGAGTCTAATTTTTTTTATCTACTAAAGGCATATCCGCAAACAACTCTACCAAAGCTTTCACTTGTCAATCTATAAATTGTGTTGGAGTGTTCTTGAGTTGTAAAAGTGAGATCTTCATATTTATTGTGAGAATATCAAAACATATATTTTAAAGAGATTGAAGTGTGCAAGCCTTCAGATCAAAGCTTGTGTGGAGTCGGAGAGCCTTCGGAGTAAGAAGTCGGTGAGCCTTCGGATCAAAGCTCGTGGTGTAACTATTTTGATAATAGTGGATTAAAGCTAGACAGTAATTTTCGGGACTGGAGTGCATCACGGAGGATACCAGGATATTTCGGGTGTCGGTATCTTATACCTTTATTTTTTGCACACTTATTTTAAATTGACTATTAGCAAGCATGATGTGCTTGATTTTCACCCTCCTCTAGGGTTCCTTCAATTGGTATCAGACATGGACTCTATTTTTAGGCTCACATAATTGTATAAGTCTGATTCGGTTTTCGGTTTTGGATCAAAATCGAAACCGAATAATTTTTTTTAGTATTTTCAAAGTGAAATTGAACCAAATTTTTTTTCAAACCGAACTGAATCTATTGTTCGGTTCGGTTCAATTTTTGCTCCAAAATTGAATAATGCTCATCCCTATATATATATATATATATAATATATATATATATATATATATATATATATATATATATATATATATGCACATAGAATTCGACTGACATAGACATCCTTGATCCGATGTGATGGTTTTTTGTGCATTGTTGTTGGGTTAATAGATTGTACATTATTTTAGAGTTCTATCAATAAAGATTTACCTTAAAAATAAAATTAAAAAAAGGCCTGAGTACTAGTCGAGAGGCTTTCAAAAAGAATCGTTTGAAGAGCATACTATACGTATCACACAAATCAAGGGCTACGAAGAAAACAAAGAGTTTAAATATTGTGAAACATTATCAGAAATTTGAGCAAAAAATTCTTAAAAAATTCTAATTTTCGGTACGAAATCGTTCGCATACTCGAGATTCGAACTGACGGTGGATCGGAATCGCTGAAGAATTTGAGCAAAAACGTCAGCCCGGCAGAGGACTCCGGAGAGTGGATCTACGCATCGACGAACCGTTCAATTGAAGCAAAAAAAAAAAAAAGATATTAATAAGTGCGGAAAATGTAAGAAAATTTTGGAGCATCAATTTCTTTTTCTTACAATTGGGATAAATTTTCTAACGAGAGAGGAAGAGGACGAACTCTCTATGGAAGAACTTTTTGGAAGTTTGTGAGGTTGTTGTCACTCTTCCGCCCTTTGCCACATGGACGGATCTAATATAATAATACTCCACCAATTTTATTTGCTCCCCAAGTTTATAATTATAATTGCTAGTATATATATATATATATATATATATATATATATATATATATATATGAAAAAATTTAAATACAAATGTGTATCGATACAAGCAAAATCTGAACCATTGATTGTTGATCCAATGGTTCAGATTAGAAGGGCTTTCTTGTACTTTCACAATTTTACAATGCAATTGTATGAGATGTATCGATACATGCTTGTATTGTAAAAGGACCATATATATATATATATATATATATATTATATATATATATATATATATATATATATATATATATATATATATAGAGAGAGAGAGAGAGAGAGAGAGAGAATAAGGGAGGTGAGGTGGCACCTCACTCTAAAATGAGGGTGGCAGTGACATGGCACTATCCCAACCACACATTTCATATTTTGAGAAATTTTGACAAATTGCCCTTAACCCCCTCCCCTCATTTGTGTGGTTGGGATGGTGCCACCTCACCGCCACCCTCATTTTTAGAGTGAGGTGCCATCTCACCTCCCTTATTTTATATATATATATATATATATATATATATATATATATATATATATGCATGCTTGGGCGATTTGGGAGATCCGAATGACGATGAGGGCAATCAGGCCGATAGAGGGGTTGATACCCCACCATCTCAAGCAGGAAGCCAGAGGATAACTACAGGTGATGAATTGCAGAGTACGAAAGTGGGTGAGCGAGCAAAAGGAGACCCAAGTTAGGTCAAAGGAGGACCAACGGCTTGAGATTTTGGCCACTTTAGGTTGACTACTTTTGTCCGAAACTTGTTCGAGACATTGCCAGTCCATTATTATAATTTATATTTATAAAAAATATTTTATATCATATTAGATTCTGTTCTAATCTCAGAAAATATTTCTCTCTTTATTTCATCCAAAATATCATCTATTTACTAGCAAAATAATGCCTCAAAATCACCCAAAACCTACGCTAGTGGCCCTTAATTATAGGATTCAGATTTGATATTAAAATAACAGAGAATAAATTTTAAAATACTTATTTTTAGTAATTAAACACCTATCAATTCAGCTTTAATAATTAATATGATTTCCTCAAGAAATCGCATCAAAAGTCCTAAACTAGTTCTACCGACAAGCAAATTTATCATCAAACTATAAAATCCATATATTCTAATATGAGAACAAGATGGCAAAATATGGGTTCTAAATCAATAATTTGACATAACCTAAAAGTATCATGCCATGGAATTTGAGAAAGAAGAATTTAAGATTTACAGAAACCTTTGGAGGATTGGAGGATGGTGCTTTTTCTTGTCCAAAAAACACTCATCATTGCTTGTGCTTGGCTTGCTACTCCCTTTGTGATGGGTTATTAATGATAAAAAAGGTTCTTAATATATTTATGGGGAAGATGGGGTTCTTCTTGAAGGTTTTAATGGTATTTGGATGGAGAGATGGTGGAGGAATGATGAAAGTTGAGCTTTTGGAAGAGATGAGGGGATTTTTGGTGAAGGAGATGATGTTGTGAGGGTGAGATGAAAAGGGGGGATGTTTCCACGCGTGAGGGAGAGGGGAGGGGGCTGTTTCCATGCATGAGGGAGAGGGGAGGGGTCGGCTAGCTTATGGGAAAATGATTTGATATGATTAGGGTTAGGGTTTAGTGGTAAGTTGATATATATATGGCCTTTTAAAATAAATTTAAATATAGGAGGGGGTTATCCTAATGCTAATGAGGTTGGGCCAAGGCAGGGCTGTTCTTGGATGAAAAAGAGAGGGTGTGGTTGGTTGTTATGGTTAGGATTGGATAAGGTTGGTTGTTGGGTTGGTTAGGGAAGTGGTTAGGTAGTTATTTGCCAACTATGATGCCACCTATACAACTTTCTATAAATAGAACTCCTATAAATAAAAATAAATTAATTTAATATCATATATATATATATATATATATATATATATATAATATTTACATGGAGATATTTAGGTGCACTACATGCCCACATGTGTTTGGGTTGTATTTTGGGTCAAGTTCTAGTCAAAATGAGACAATTTTACGGTAACCGTAATTCTAGACGTTCTTTAATATTTTTGGAGCATGGAAAATATCAAACAAATACAACATCCATGTTTCAAATATATTAGACTCAATTAAAATTATTATTATAAGTTTTGTTGAAAGAAAAAAGGTCGTGCATTGCTCAAAATATCAAAGCCATGACAAATGGTCATATATCTAAAGGAAGGTTTTAGAAATTACTACTCTAATCTATTTAAATAAAATAAATTAATTAAAATAAATTAAAAAATACCAAAATAACCCTATTCAAAAATGAGGGGGCTTACAATAAACCTTACTCAATTCCAGATACCTCCTCAAATGCCTCACTAATGTACCTACTCGCATGGCATAATACACAAACTGAAACTTCCTATCTGATCTGCAATGGTTGTTTCTCTAATACCAAGGTGTTCTCACCACAACAGCATCCACCACAACTGAACCCCCAAGGTTTTTAACACAGTAAGTTGGTTGGTCAGTACCCGAGCCTTAAACACACAAGTCAGGTAACACACGACCACAACAGTAAAAGTTATCACATTGGTCACAACTAATACTCTCCAGTCCCCTTCTACAATTGCACTAGCTATACACATAGAGATCACTCCAAAATGCATGCTAAACTGAACACACCAAGGTTTGGTGCCCCTTGCGGTGCACAGGTGTGCACAACACCCCTTCTCATCACACCCAACATATGCACTCCTCCCTCACATACACCCTACACAAGCCACCTCTCCACAAGCCTATACACAATGCTCAATAAGTCAAGGTCTGATACATCCTTAACCCATGATACCAAAATTTAACTTCTACTCATATACACTAACACGCATAACCCAACTGTTACAGTGTACCCCTCACTGTGACAGACCCGAGCCCCAAGTCTGAACACACCCTAGTTATATACATATACATCTATCTATCTACACACACACACACACACACACACACACACACACACACACATATATATATATATATATATATATATATATATATATATATATATATATATATAGCATTCAATAAAGCTCACACTCTCACTAATGTAATACATCGAACACTTGGTGCATACACGCTATGATACGCACCAATACACATGAAAACACCCCACCTATGACGCTGGATCACAACATATCATGATATGAACTTCTCATATGCAATTGTGGACACATACACCCTAGCAAATCATGAATCACCACCTAAAATCACTTATGAGACATTTCTACAAACACCTAGTGGTCCAAATTTGGATTTTCTCCAATTTGGTCACAAAAAGTCAATGTAACTTCCTCCATATGATTTTTTTTTATGAACCTAGTTCTTTTTCCTATAGGTAGCCCTTAACCATGAGAAGGTCCCTAGGGGATTTAATGTATCATATAAACCATAAAATTGATAGGGAAATAGAAATTCATCTATTGGAAGATGGATTCCTAATATATTTCACCAAATAGACACAAATAAAGGTTGGACACAATCCTCAAGCCAATGCTTCCCTCCTCAAGTGCTCCTATAGCAATGTTGTCACGACCCAATTCTAGAAATAGGATTTTTATTTTTATTTGGTAAATTGTGTATTGTTCATAAATAATTATATTTATATTTAATTGTTGGTTGTTTATTTTTTATTGATTGTTTTAGGGTTTTGGCTAGTCTGGACCCATGTCAGATCCTAGTGAACCCATGTCAGACCCAACCAACACCCTTGTCAGACTTATTTATGGGTTTAGAATAGTTATTATATTTTTATTTAGTTAGTTGGGTTGTTTTGGATTAGTTAGAGAGTGTTTAGTGAACCCTAAACCTAAACCCTTTGTTAGCATGACTAATTAGGAGGGTATTTTAGTCATTGTGCTAAGGAAACCCTACTTTATATGTATATGGCCGCCCCCCTAACCCTAAAACTCCACATGACCGAACCTCCCCCCATTCCATTCTTCTTCTAATCCATTCTCCACTCTTTTCTTCTTGTTTTCTTCTTCCAACTTCAAGTTCCAAGTGTGTAGAGCCTAGACTTAGTGTAGAGGCTTGATTTGGAGGCTTGGAGGCTTGAGGGTGGTGATTTCAAGGGTTTTGGAGACTTTGGCCTTGGGATTCCAACTCCCAAGAGGTAAACCCTAACTTTACTCTTAGTGATTGCTCTTATATAGTGTAATTAGTAGTTTAGAACCTTCCTAGACCTTAAGGCTACCCGTGGGAGGAAGTTAGAGCTTGTTTTGGTTGTGTTTGGAGACTTTGACATTAGGTTTTGTGTGAATTTTGGGTGAAATCCAAGATTGGCCCAATTTTGGATAATACCCTAGGTTAGACGGACCTAGGTAGACGTGCTTGGGTGTCTTGAGGGTAAGTACGTGTCTCCGTTCGGACACGTGAGGTCGTGTCACGGAGATTTGGGCGTTTCGGGCGATTTGGGGGTTTTCCGTCGTCGTAGGTTCTACTTGCGTGCGCATTTTTGCCACGGACCTAGAATCGGCGAGTTAGCATTTTTTTTCTAGATTTTAGACATCGATTAGAACTCGTAGATAAATTGTGGGTCGATTCCGAGTAGGTTTGGTGTGTGTTTTCATGAGGTTTCGCGAACCGCACTCTACGTGTTCGTCGAAATGACCGAATGACCATTTCGACTTGGTTTCTAGATTTCGGGCTTGTGCGCGGGTTGGTTTAGCTTAGGGGAGTGTGTGCTAGAGTTTTTGAGTTATATTTTATATATATATATTTATGGGTGTTTGGGTGGTTGTGCGTGTGTTGGTGGGGTGTTGTGTGTGTTGTGTTGTGTGTTGTGTTGTGTATTGTGTGTGTTGTTTTTAAGTGTGTGTGTATGTATATATGTATATGAGTCTATATATATATATATATATATATATATATATATATATATATATATATAGTGTGTGTGTGTGTGTGTATATATATATATATATATGTAGAGAGTGTTTATATATATGTGTATAAGTGTGTGTATATATATATATATATATATGGTTGTGTGTGTATATATATATATGTATATATGTTTGTGTATATATATATATATATATATATATATATAAGTGAGTGTGTGTGCTTGTGTGTCAGTGTGTGTGTGTGTAGAGAGGGAGGCAAGTGGAAGAGAGCAGCAGCTATATGGAGGGAGTGGCAGTAGCTAGCCGAGCAGATAGAATGGGAGTGGCTGCAGCAGCTAAGGGAGAATGGGCAGCAGCAGATAGGAGAGAACAGCAGCTGCTAGCAGCAATATGCATATGGCTGCAGCAATGGCCGCTACAGCAGCAGCAAAAAGCAGCGAGGCAGCAGAATGCGAGCATCAGCAGCAGCAGAAAGTAGCTGCTGCAGTAGCAGTGCAGCAGCAGCAACATGTAGCCGCAACAGCAGCAGAATGCGGCATTAGCAGCAGTAGCAACATGCTGCAGTAGCAGTGCAGCAGCAGCAGCAGTTCGTAAAGCACTAACAGTAGAAGGTAGTGAGTGAGTGAGGAAGAGGGAGGGATAGCTATATACGTATAGATATTATATATATATATATATATATATATATATATATATATATATATATATATATAGAGGATAAGGGAGGTGAGATGGCACCTCACTCTAAAAATTAAGGTGGCGGTGACGTGGCACAATCCCAACCACACATTTCATAATTGGCAATTTGCACTTAACCCCCTCCCCTCGTTTGTGTGGTTGAGATTGTGCCACGTCACCGCCACCTTTGTTTTTAGAGTGAGGTGCCATCTCACCTCCCTTATTCTCTCTCTCTATATATATATATATATATATATATATATAGTTAGATATATATATAGTTAGATATATATATATATATATATATATATATATATATATATATATATATAGTTAGATATATATATAGTTAGATATATATATATATATATATATATATATATATATATATATATATATATATATATATATATATATATATATATATATATATATATATATGAGTTGTGTAGATGGGTATATATATATATATATATATATATATATATATATATATATATATATATATATATGTGTGTGTGTGTGTGTGTGTGTGTGTGTGTGTGTGTGTGTGTGTGTGTGTTTATATATATATTTTGCCTAGATATATATAGCTAGAAATATATATTTATGCTAGATAGTTAACTAGATGGGTAGTGTTAGAGAGGGTTAGTTGGATATCTTAATACCTTGAGATATCAAGGTATCTCAATACCTTGAGATACCCAAGGTATTGAGTATCGAGGTGAGGTTTTTGAGTATTTGCCTAGGTTTAAGTTTAGAGTTGCTTTTATATGTATTGGTGTATATATTTACGCGTGTTAGCATAGGTTTTAGTGGGTATAGGCGGGGTGTGTAACAGGTTGAGATATTGGATACCGAGGGTATCCTGGTATCTCAAGGAGGCGAGTTTGAGGGTTACTAGCTTAATGAGCTATTTTTGACCTAGAATTTTAGGGGCACCCTAGTTTGACCTAGTGTTGACCATAATTGCCCCCATTGACCGCAAAAGTCAACGTTTGACCTAGTTTTGACCATGAGTTGACTTTTTGGACCCCGGGTTGACCTTTTGACCCAAATTTTATCGGTTTGACCCGTTCGACCTAGAATAACCCTAGAAGCTTGTTTTTAGTTATTTTATATCAGTTTAACTCCTTAGAACCCCGTTTAACTTTGCTTTTCGCAATAGGTTCTTGCGCCGCCAGTCCGAATCTCGATCCTCACCAGTTGCTCAGGACGTCAGGCGAGTACCTACCTCTGATCGTTTCCATCTCATGATAGCGTATATATCACCTGTTCTAGAACTGTAATACTTGATTCTGATACATTGTTTCATGAGCTGGTACTAGTTGGATCCCGTCATGAGATGTTATCCCCCTTACCGTGTTCAGCGGGTACTCTATCACGTATATTTCATCATGTGCTTCGGGTATTGATTCTCATGTGCTATCATGTGCTTCGTGTACTCTCGCCTTCATATGCACGAGTTATTTATCATGTGCGTAGCGTGTCGTGGTTGGATCCAAGAGTATTAGTGGGGGAGGGGAGTAGGAGTTGGTTATGTGATCAAAGCCAAACAGTATTCATGTGTATGTCGGTTATGCAACTCACGCATAACAGAGTTATCGTAGTGTAATTCATGTGCAACCTAAGCCATTCACATAACGAACTTGTGCTCAAGGCACTTAGCTAGTATTCCTATTTTCTCACATGCAGTTACTTCTCTACTACTTGTATTGTTCTCCAGTTTTACATTGCAGTTACTTTATCTGTTCCACCATGTATTTATTTTTTTGTGCATCTTGTATACTTTTCTATTGCTAGTCATATACACCTTACCATGTATTTGGAGTTGCTTTCAGAGTTATGTACTTCGCTCCAGTCTTGACTGGGCATATTTTTTCCAAGGATCCTGAGGATTTTTGCCCGACCTTCTACGGGCCAGGTGTCGAGGAGTGTTGCGACCCTGATTTTGAGGAGGAGCCCGTCCCAGCTGAGGAGACGCCGTTAGCACCCTAGTTTGCTAGGTGGATTTTCCTGGGTTGTTCCCAGTTGATATTTTGGATGACTGTATTACTATTTATTACTTTGCTATTGTGAGATGTTGTAGACTTTAGACTTGGACTGTATATTGGATATTGTACTTGCTCTTTGGTTCTTGTTTCTTTGTGATATCGTATCGTGCTTTTACTCGTCCCCTAGTTATTGTGATTGAGATATATATATATATATTGCGTGGTTGCCCTCCTTTTGGAGAGGTTATCTTGACAGGTGATTGTGAGATACAGATATTGTGACCTAGAATGGACCTAGACATCGTTCTACCTCCGATTCTGCGGCGTAGGCTGGACGTACCCATGACTCATGCCCAATTTTTTGGGTGCGGGTCGTGACAAATGTCAAGCTCCTTAGCCTCCTTGGAATAGGAATGAGAGGGATAAAATTTGGAAATTGGTAGATTTGGTAGGGAAGGGATTTGGGTTTGCCTCTAACTTTGGGAATAAAATAATGAAAAATTAAATTAGGGTTATTCATGAATAAAAATGCTTATATAGACTTCCTCTTAGGGTTAGGGTTAGGTTGAGGAATGTTTGAATTGACACAAGTGCCCCTCCCATTCATTCATTAATAGAATCAACTAATCCTATAGAAAGAATATTCTATTCTTGAGTCTAAATAGGTTTAATAGAATTAATCTAGTCATGACTAATTAATAACTCAAGTCAAATAGTCTAAACTCACTAACTAACCCATTCCCCCTAAACTAATGAGTCAAACCATGACTAACTATTTAATTAAGTCAATGGGTCAAGTCAAGTCTAGTTAGGTCCACTAATGTCATGCCTAATTAAAATAGACTAATCAACTAACAAATATTAGTCATAGTATATATAACATGCACATTATAAATAAAATATACACAATATTTATAATAATACAAAAATGACAAAAATATTCCTATTCTGGAAATGTGGTAGTGACAAGATATGTTGTGAGTTTGTACTTTAGATTTTGGAGGGTCTCGGGAAGATCACCTTCATCTCGTTGAGTTCTCATACAATAACAGTTATCAAGCAAGTATTCAGATGGCACCCTTCGAAGCGTTATATGGTAGAAAGTGTAGGTTACCATTTGTAAACCCCCTGATTTTCAGGAATTTAAAAAAAAATCAATTTTCATAATTTTCTGGAATTTTCTGATATTTTTAACTAATTAAAATCAAGGTATTTTGGAATTAAATAAATTTTAAATAATTTTAATCAATATTAAAATATTATAAAAATAATATTTTTAGGTTTAAAATAAAATATTAGACATAGGGTAATTTTTTTGGAATTTATTGGACCCCGAAAAAAAATTTAAAGACCTAAAAACTAAGTTTTTATTAAACCCTAAATAAACCCGGTTTATTTGTGACCCAAACCAACTCGAACCGGTCTAGCTGAACCGGGCCCAAACCCTGCGGGTCGGATCGGGTCTGAACCCGACCCAAAACCCGACCCGTTAACCCGTCTGAACCCTAACCGTTTCCCCGACCCTGCGGATTCCTCCGCCCGTAACCGCCGGCTGCCCCGCTCTCCGAGCCGCTCAGCCCCCCCGCAACCGCCGGCAACCCCTCGGTTCCCCTCACTGCAAACCGCCGCCCGCTCCTTCTATTTAAACCCGCAGCCCGATCGACACCCCCTTAGCCACCGTTAGCTCCACCGCCACTCTCTCCCCGCAACCCTAGCCACCGTCGTCCCCGGCCGCCCCTTCGTCCTCGCCTCTCCCCAGCACCGCGAGCAGCCCCGGCCACTTCTCTCCTCCGCCTCCAGCCTCCACTCCGTCAGGGTGCCGCCTCCCCGCCTCCAGCTCCGGCAGCCCCGGTCGACGATGACCCCGCCACGAGCAGCCACCTCCTCCGCCGTGACAGCTTCGGCGGCAAACCGGAACCCTAGCCCCCGCCGCCGTGTCGCGCCGCCTCGCAAAACGCTATTTTCTATCTTTTTGGAGCCCTGTTCAGGTAGTCGTTTCTCTCTCCTTGTTGTCCCGTTTCCCGTTCCGTTTGCTGTGACGCAAACCCTGCGTGACCCTCTCAATACCCGTGCAACTCGCTCGGTGTGTCACGTCCTGTGGCGATCGCGGACTGCGATCCAAAATCAGAAAAATATTTGCCATATTTTTCTCCGGAACTGAGTGCGCCCCGCCAAACTGAACGACTTGGTCATGTGCGGACTTCACCAAAAGGTGCGCGCCGTTAATACTGACGTATGAGATTTCGCGGAAGTTGATTTGGATGTGTGTGCACACCGGAATCAACGTGTATCCGTCGACAACGTCTCGTATCGGTCCTATTCTGGAATTCGTTGTAACTTCATGTACACACGTCGTATCGAAACGAAAATTACGACATTGGACTCGTAGCAATACGTTGGTCCTGTGACCCAAGTTTGGTTCGATTCTGAGAACGTTGACAAAATCGTGTATCGTGGGCCCCACGGCTCCACTTGACGGACGATTTTATGATCGGCTCATCAGAATCCAGTTCTGGACATTCCGTTGGGTTCCTATCATCGTTCTGGACTTGTTGACACTAAGTTTGACGAATTTGGAGAATATTGTCTCTGACACGTTTTTCGGTACGAAGCGGGCCACATGTGGACCCCGCTTTGACCAAAAACTGTCAATTTTGCTCCTGTGTCCAAATTGGACTCAAGGACAGGCATTTCTAGCTATTTGATATCTTCTGAACCTGATGATGATGTCTATTTCAGTAACCGGAGGAGTACCTACAAATCCCGCTGATACCAGAGCTACAGTTGGAGCCAGAACCCCAGGCAAGTGTACCCTGCCAAAATTGCAGTACCTGCTTCATATTGTTATCTTGATTTATTTATATGATGTACATGCTTAACCTAGGACCGTGTGACATTACTTAGCGTTCGAATAATATTCGGGTGTCAATACTGTACGCAGAGTTGTGTAATATCACCTAGACATGTATACCGAGACCCTATACTTTCTCGTGCTTGCATCATCAAGTACGTCATAACCCAGGACACCTGACACTATTTATGAGACAGAATCTTTCTGAGATATTCATGGTGATTCTGTATAGGTTACATGATTCATGACATAGATATTGCATGTGTTTAGCTATCATTATGACTTATTGCATCAGTTAGAGGTCATGATCCTGCGTGACATGGACATGAGACGTCGTGGACATGGGACGTATGATTACATTGGGTAGGGAGAGTATTACCATATCAAATGTTGATTATATTATATATATTGTTATCTGGAGGTGTCTTAGACTCTGACACAGAGCTTTGACACTTGTACTGTCCCTTCGAGAAAATACTGCTATGGGTTTCCCTGACACAGAGCCTATAGTAGTCTCAGCCTGAGTATGATTAATGCTCTCATATTGCATATCACTTAGCTGGTTATATAGTTTACCCTATTAATTTATTTATTGCTGCACTGCATTTATTTTGGCTTGAGTTATTTTGTACCTTGCTATGTCCCCTAAGGACCTGGATCCGGATTATGTTTCCAGATATAGCAGAGGAGTTCTATCCAGAGGTATATGGAGCAGAAGCAGGTACAGGAGCAGGCACTGGAACTGAACCGATCCCCGAGGATAAGGTGATCGTCGATATTTCTTCTGAGTATATGCTTATTCTATACTCAGTATTTGCAGTTGTTTACCCTTATCTCTTGTCATTTGAACTATTGTATCAGACTTATCCTCGGGTTGTTCCTCGAGATATATTTATTGAGACATTGATATTGCTTTATATTTCTGATATTGTTTATATTCATTTCTGTGGATGGGATTAGTATATTAGACCCTTATTGTTGTATTACAGCTTAAGTACACCCTGATGGGTCCATTAAATTGGATTTGCTCATCGGTGTGCTGTTGGCCATTGTCACGTGTCTAGTCCCTCGATATTTTGGGACTGGGGCGTGACACCATTGGCATGGGATGATATAGGTGAGCGAAAGATGTTAAGCCCAGAGATAATCACGCAGATAGTAGAAGTTATCAAGCAGATCATAGAGCAACTTCGGGTTGCGCAAGATAGGCATCGGCATTGGACAGATCAGCATCGTAGGCCTTTAGACTTTTGTGTCGGCGACCACGTGTTCTTACAGATTTTACCGACCCGTGGAGTTATTAGATTCGGGGTTCGCGAGAAGCTTAGTCCGCGATAGGTCGGTCTGTTCGATATTCTCGAGCGGGTAGGCAATATTGCTTATCGTCTTGACCTTTCACCTTCGCTATATGAGGTACACGATGTATTTTATGTGTCTCAATTGCGTAGGTATGTCCTGGATCCGAGTCATATCCTCGACCATTCTGAGCTAGTCGTTGGTACCGACTCGTCTTACGAGGAACAACACGTATCTATTTTGGACCAAAGGGAGAAGGTACTTAAGAATCAGACTATTTATCTTGTCCGGATTGCTTGGGGTCATTACCCTCTGGAAGAGTCAACGTGGGAGCGAGAGGATGATATCGGGTCTCGTTATCCGCACATATTCGACTCGGAAGGTATATTCGTTCTTATGCCTTCGTATCTCGAATCTCATGATTCGTTTACTCACGCTATGTGACATTGCTTTTCTTTATTTTATGCTCAAATTTGATTTCATGTGTAGATAAGCTTGTAGTTAGCGTAGTACTTGTTCTGATTTCTCTAGCTAGCCTTGGGTTTGAATTTCGAGGACGAATTTTTTAAGGTGGGCAGAGATATCACTTTTCGTTTCCGATATACGTATCTGGAACGTATTCTTTTCGTACCTATGTTATTTTTTTCATGTTAATTAGGTTGCATGTCATAGAGACTAGACCCATTCTTTGGTTCAATTAGACTCATGGTTTAATTGTTGGGTTGGTTTGGTCATGAGTTGAACCCATGGTCTAAACCTCAAACCCTAGCTATATAAGCTAACTTATTTCTCTTTCTTCCCTCATTTCTCTTATTTTTCTCCTTCTTGCATTTCTAGGCAAGTACGTCTTGCATGATATGGAGAAACTCTTTGATTTTAGTTCTTTCTCTTTACTTGCATTTTATTAGTATATTATGTGTACATTATGATTCATAACACTTTTAATACTTGGAGTTTTCGATTGATGGATAGATTCGTGCAGATCTATATATCTGTTAAGGGTTTTCATGGGTTCCAATAGTTTTTCTTGGTTTTGATATACTAAAATATGGTATTTTAGAAACTAGTTTTTGTGGTTGATAGAGCATTTCATTTCAGGCATTTTGGCTTTTGGTTCACTTGATTTGGAGTTAAAATAAAAATTTTATGGAGAAAATAATTTTTGAATTTTGGAGCTTTTCCGTCATGGATGAACTTACTGTCTGGAGAAGACGAAGTTCTCATACGGCCTGCGCAATATGCGGTCGATACTTCCATGAGACATGATCCTTATGCGGCTGGACTCTTTGCCGCATAGCCGACCAACATGCATCCATTTTGTTGGAAGCATGATTGACCATTACACAAAGTATTCTGGAGCTAAGTGACAGAACTCCTTGTGTTTTGCTCGCTGAATGAATGAGAAATTCTCTAAGTCCAAGAGACATCTATACGGCAAACATAGATGCGGCAGCGATTATGCTCATCTTTTCTTGTGGACGCATAGCCCTGTTTCACTTTTGTACAATTTTCTTTGAGTTTGTCTTTTCTTCATGATACACTTTATGGCTGGTCACATCCATCACTTTCTTGACAGCAAGTCATGGTGCTTGGTAGAAAATTGGGGTTTTAAAATGATAGCATCTGCCATATGAATAGGTTTAGGTTAAGAAAAAGGTGAGGATCTGATGAAAGAAATACTTGTAATTGATTTAAAATATCGTTGGGATTAAATATAAGGAAAAGTGAGGTGTTATCAAGATTTTAGGACCTTATTATTAGCATGAAAGAAAAATACCTTTATATGAGTGCGTTGTGTCTATGTACACAAGTCTTTAAGAAAATACTTATCTAATCTTTAAGAAAATACTTATCTTGCGGACTTTTGTCACAATAGGGAAATAGGTACCGATGCAACTTCAGATTCCTTTATTTTGAGATTGATTTCAAGTTTTCAACTACAATTTTCTTTGGCTAATGGCTAGTCCTTTGTATTTTCTATTGTATCACATTCTCTTTTTTGAATTCTAACTTTCTCTTTTCTGGCTTGTAGGTTTGGGACGTATCATGTGGTGATCATGAGTGCCTAGTTGGTGGTGCCACGACTTTTCTTTTCAATAGCAAAAGACAACTTAAAACTGGGAAACAGCAGCTTCGACTTTGGCCAAGAAAAGAAGCAGATGGAACCATTCCCACTGCTACTCCAGGAAAGGTTTATGCAAGAGCCTTCCACAGATCTCTAGTGCCATCATTTATATGATTAGCATTCTTCCAATATATATGCAATTTCTTCACTGCACACTTGTCACTTTTATCTATTGTTTCTGATGTATTATATCACTAATCATCATGCAATCGCAGTTATGCTTAGACTCATACTTCTAGTGATATGTATTTATTGTATTTTACATATTAGTGATATGAATTTCTATTATATCTATGTTAAACTTAACCGAGTTGCAATAATAAAAAAGTGAAAGATTGTTAGCCCAATGAGTGTATCATATTGTTTAATATGGTTAATAGATTAAGTTTAACATTATAATATTATTAATAATCATGCTATCACTACAATGTTGTACTTAAACTTCGCATGGCCCAAATATGTATTAAATATTATCATACTTGCTACAATGTATATTATTTTTTTTGTCTAACATGTATTTATAGAAAATTAAAAGAAAAATCCAATATGAACATATGCAATGAAGAGATCATTTTGCGCCAAAGACGACATCATCCGACAACATTTTTCTGAACCTCCTACGAAATCTCCGAGACCATGCACTCAGGGGTTCCGCTACCCGGTCAGCGGACGAGGGCCAAGAGGACAGCGCCTCCCATGGGGGTTCCTGGGACGAAACCCCCGAGGTATACATATTTTATAATATGCTTATCTTCGGACCATTGTCGTCAAAGGTAGAAGCCATCATCTTACAAGTGAAGAAGCAAAGTCATGCCATCATTATTTCAAGACTCTGAAGAAGTCTGCATCTGCCATAGTCTATCTAGAGTTTGTACTGTGTCTTAGGAATATTTGTACATACAAGAAATGGATGACAAAATCGAAAGCTATGATAGAAAATAACCCAGGATCATTTTTGGTCTGCTAAATAGTATACCAACGATATATTAGTCCATATCGACGGTATACCGGTTCATTATAACTGCCAAACCAACGATCGGATATATGACACTAAATGATCCCAATAGCTCTTTTTATAGCCATTACTTTTGTAAAATAATATCGACGATATACTACAATATAGCGACTGTATACTGTTTGTAGAATGAAAGTTACAATAATATAGTTCCTTGGTTATAAATAGTCTTGAACCCCTTCATTCAAGGTCGTTCATTTTGAGTCTAATTTTTTTTATCTACTAAAGGCATATCCGCAAACAACTCTACCAAAGCTTTCACTTGTCAATCTATAAATTGTGTTGGAGTGTTCTTGAGTTGTAAAAGTGAGATCTTCATATTTATTGTGAGAAGATCAAAACATATATTTTAAAGAGATTGAAGTGTGCAAGCCTTCAGATCAAAGCTTGTGTGGAGTCGGAGAGCCTTCGGAGTAAGAAGTCGGTGAGCCTTCGGATCAAAGCTCGTGGTGTACTATTTTGATAATAGTGGATTAAAGCTAGACAGGAATTTTCGGGACTGGAGTGCATCACGGAGGATACCAGGATATTTCCGGTGTCGGTATCTTATACCTTTATTTTTTGCATACTTATTTTTAAATTGACTATTAGCAAGCATGTTGTGCTTGATTTTCACCCTCCTTTAGGGTTCCTTTAATTGGTATCAGACATGGACTCTATTTTTAGGCTCACATAATTGTATAAGTCTGATTCCGTTTTCGATTTTGGATCAAAATCGAAACCGAATAATTTTTTTTAGTATTTTCAAACTGAAATTGAACCAAATTTTTTTCTAATCGAACTAAATCTATTATTCGGTTCGGTTCAATTTTTACTCCAAAATTGAATAATTCTCATCCCTATATATATATATATATATATATATATATATATATATATATACACATAGAATTCGACTGACATAGACATCCTTGATCCGATGTGATGGTTTTTTGTGCATTGTTGTTGGGTTAATAGATTGTACATAATTTTGTAGTTCTATCAATAAAGATTTACCATAAAAAAATATAAAAAAGGCTTGAGTACTAGTCGAGAAGCTTTCAAAAAGAATCGTTTGAAGAGCATATTGTACGTATCACACAAATCAAGGGCTACGAAGAAAACAAAGAGTTTAAATATTGTGAAATATTATCAGAAATTTAAGCAAATAATTCTTAAAAAATTCTAATTTTCGATACGAAATCGTTCGCATACTCGAGATTCGAACTGACGGTGGATCGGAATCGCTAAAGAATTTGAGCGAAATCTTCAGCCCGGCAGAGGACTCCGGAGAGAATGCATCTACGCATCGACGAACCGTTCAATTAAAGCAAAAAGAAAAGAAAAAGAAAAGGAAGATATTAATAAGTGCGAAAAATGTAAGAAAATTTTGGAACATCAATTTCTTTTTCTTACAATTGGGAGAAATTTTCTAACGAGAGAGGAAGATGACGAACTCTCTATGGAAGAACTTTTTGGAAGTTTGTGAGGTTGCTGTCATGCTTCCGCCCTTTGCCACATGGACGGATCTAATATAATAATACTCCACCAATTTTATTTGCTCCCCAAGTTTATAATTATAATTGCCAGTATTATATATATATATATATGAAAATTCTTAAATACAAATGTGTATCGATACAAGCAAAATCTGAACCATTGATTGTTGATCCAATGGTTCAGACCTTGTACTTTCACAATTTTACAATGCAATTGTATGAGATGTATCGATACATGCTTGTATTGTAAAAGGACCATATATATATATATATATATATATATATATATATATATATATATATATATATATATATAGAGAGAGAGAGAGAGAGAGAGAGAGAATAAGGGAGGTGAGGTGGCACCTCACTCTAAAATAAGGTGGCAGTGACATGGCACCATCCCAACCACACATTTCATATTTTGAGAAAATTTGACAAATTGCCCTTAACCCCCTTCCCTCATTTGTGTGGTTGGGATGGTGCCACGTCAGCGCCACCCTCATTTTTAGAGTAAGGTGCCATCTCACCTCCCTTATTTTATATATATATATATATATATATATATATATATATATATATATATATATATATATATATGCAGCTTGGGCAATTTGGGAGATCCGAATGACGATGAGGGCAATCGGGCCGATAGAGGGGTTGATACCCCACCATCTCAAGCAGGAAGCCAGAGGATAACTACAGGTGATGAATTGCAGAGTACGAAAGTGGGTGAGCGAGCAAAGGAGACCCAAGTTAGGTCAAAGGAGGACCAACGGCTTGAGAGGATCATGGATACTCTTAGCGGATGGCAGACAGTCACGACTAGGAGGAAAGAAAAAAAGGGGGCTCTAGGGGGGAAACCCCCAAAGGAGTGATTGGGGGGACCCCGCCGACCTCGACGGTGTCGCCTAAGGAAAATTGTTCAGGGGATGGCAGAAAATGGACTTTCTCGGAAAGAAGAGGGCCGAAGAATTATAGACAAGGAAGATGAGGGACAATACTGCCTCTGACCCAGAAGGAAAGGGGCCAGAAGGGACCCGCATATAGTACGAATACCTGGAGGGTTCCAAAGGTGTAGGCAGCAAGGGCTCCGGCCAAGCAATGGGTGTCAGGGGGAAAACCAGTTTCATGGGCAGATATCTACAAGCCAGACTGTGTTCGTAATGGCTTTGACCTCCAATATATGGAACCTAACTTAATTGGAAACCGGAAGGCGGCAGTGATTACTGATGATGATCTAGAGGAGACGGCATAAGTGTGGAAAAACACTCTCATGATGTATGTGATGGGTATGAGACCATTCTACGATCATCTAAAGGCGTATATCAATAGATCCTGGAAGCCTACTGGGTATTTCGATATGTATACTAGAGAGAATGGATATTTTCTAGTCCGATTTGAAAGACAAGAGGGCCTGGAGAGAGTTATGCAACAAGGTCCGTGGACCTTCGACGGTAGGCTAATCATAATGCGAATATGGTTAGCGGAATCAAAGTTTGAACGAGGGAGATTCACAACAGTCCCTATCTGGATTCGGTTTCCTAACCTCCACCCCCGGCTTTGGAGTGGCTCAGCCATTATGAAGTTTGCTAGCACAATAGGGATGCCACTGAAAATTGATGAGTAGACGGCCTCGCTCTCCCACCTCTCATATGCGAGGGTCTTTGTTGAGGTGCTTGCCACAGAGAATCTTCCGTCGTCAATTCCTATTGAACTACCTAATGGGGAGTGTATTGAGAAAATGGTCAAATACGAATGGGTTCCCACATCATGTCTGATATGTTGATGTTTCAGACATACTAGAGGGAATTGTTGCGAGAAAGTAGTTGAGCCAGCCAAGGAAAATATTCCCAGGGAAAGGGATTCGGTCCCTGGAAGTGAGAAGGGCATAGATCAACAAGTACAACATATGGAAGAAGATGAGGCTGCTATCGATATGTTAATTGTGAATGAAACTACCAGTATACTGGATAAAAGGTAAGGGGGAGGCTCGGCTGGAGATACTACCCAGTCCAGTAATGCACAAGAGTTGGTCGACGAATATGGTCCTCTGCCGGACGCGACAAAGAACCAAATGGTCCTGTTTGGAATGGAAGGTACGAGGGAGGAAAGTAGCATGAATAGTAGATCGGGATTGTAAGAGGAAGGAGGTAATAATGGGGCTAAATGTAGGAGGCAAACCAAGCTAGTGGAGGATTCCCATGTCCAACCGCTGGGTAATGCTACACCCAGGCTTAACAAACAAGGCTCAGTGGTCCCAACTGAGGCCCTATTGATGGAGAATCCGAAATGGACTCTGTAGAGGAGGCATGAGAGATCTCCAAGGGAATTATCTTCTACAAATATGTACATGGAGAAAGAACCATATGTTCCCTTACAAGTGAGTTATAGGCATTCAAAGGGATCCACCTCATCAAATTAATATCAATAATAGCCTGGAATGTTAGGGGGAAATTCGATGGGGGCGTTGGAAGTCGATTAGAGATCAACATAATAGAAACCGGTGCAGTATTGGGGTGAATCTTGAATAAAAAATCAGAACTGTTAGGACCATAGACTCGCGTACACCGTATTGCTGGGAATCCGTTCACAACCTATTTTGGTGCTCGATGGCTCGATATGGGTGTTATGGGACAAAGCATCTTGGAGCGAGACTGTTCAGTTTGAATCAGAACAACTGCTTATTATTGAGTTCAAGAACAAAGGGGGTCTGAACATTCAGGTAGGCGCAGTCTATGGTTCTAATGATCGGAGAATTCGGCACAAACTCTGGAGAGATATTGTAAAGCTCACCTGTGACCCAGATGGGCACCTCCCCTTACTAATAATTGGTGACTTCAATGCAATCCTTCACTCACATGAGAAGAAGGGCGGTAGGAGGGTACCGCAGTCTATTCTGCCAGACTTTTAAAACTTCTTATTGGGATCAGGAGTGACGTGTTTAAAGCGCTCTGGATTATTTTGGACAAGGAACAATCAAGCACTGAAAAGTCACATATCTTGTCAATTGGATAGGGCTTTAGGGAACCCAACTTGGTTTGATAAATTCTCGGAGTCGTGCATCGAAGGATTGCCAGCAGGTACTAGCGACCATTCTCCCCTTCCGGTACGTCTTTTCCTTGTCTCTCTATCTCGTAGGAAGGCCTTTCGGTTCAATAATGTGTGGCCAGAGTGTGAAGGGTACTCAGAGGTGATAAAGACTGCGATGGCGATCCCCATCTCCGTCTCGAGCCAATTCATTCTAAGTCAGCGCCTCAAGCTGATAAAGAATAGCCTGAAATATTAGAATGCTAACAAAACCAAACCTTCGCTGGAAGAAAAAGCAAATATGCTGGCAGAAATTCAACAACAGATTCAACGATCTCCTTTGGACAGTGAAGTGATGCAGCGTGAGAAGGACCTTCGTGAGGAGGTGATGAAGCTCCAATACATGGAAAATATACACCTGAGACAACGTGCTAAATGTGATTGGCTCAATGATGATGACCGCTGCTATAAATTATTCCATGGGGTTGTCCGGGCTCGGAACAATCGAAATCATGTCGCTCGCCTAATAAATAATGTGGGGGAGGAAGTCATCTCAGATTAAAGGATAGGTAAAGAGGCTATTGCATTCTATACAGAGTTGTATACACAAAAAGGGGAAGGACCTATTTTTCCTCTCCTTATCTACAAAAGAGTTGTGACGAATGTTGAAACACAATGTTGAATCAGTCGATTGGGTTGCAGAAGATGGAGTCAATTGTTAAATAGGCGAATGCTAACAAATCCCCAGGTCCGGATGGATTTATAGCTAAGTTCTTCCAGATGCATTAGGATATTCTTCATATTTCGGTCTCGGCTTCGGTTCGTGAATTCTTCATAACGAGAATTCTCTTAAAGGAGCTTAATCACACTTTTATAGCCCTTATCCCAAAGAAGGAAGGTGCCTCTGCCCTCACTAAGTTCCGCCCAATCGTATGTTGTAGCTTCATTTACAAAATCATTTCGACTATTATGTGTTCTCGTATGCAGAGGCTGATGTCAGGTCTGATCTCAACAAATAAGTTGGCCTTTATCCATGGGAAAGAGATTTGAGAAAACTTTATCCTTGCACCTGAGTTAGTTCAAGACTTTAATATGCCGAGGGGTAACAAAGCTTGCATCAAGTTAGATCTCCGAAAGGTGTATGACACGGTTAACCGTAACTTCTTTTGTCATATTATGAGAGAGATGGGATTTGATGATTGGTGGGTGAGTAGAGTAAAATAATGCATTTCCTCTCCCTCTCTTAGTGTACTTATTAAGGGTCGGCCTCATGGGTTTTTTTGGAGCTCCAGGGGACTTCGGTAAGGTGACCCTTTATCCCCGTATCTATTCACTATTATTATGGAGTATTTCTCTTGCATGATGGAGACAACAATTATGTCTGGAAAGATCATCCCCTTGCACATTTGAGTGTCCCCGATTATCTTGCATCTGATCTACGCGGACGATCTTCTAGTGTTTATGCAACCTTCCAGAAGTAATGCTGTCACGCCCCAATACCAGAATACAGAGACGGACACGACCAGCTATCACGTACAAGATACTATATGTCGTACGACGATCACGACTGTAACTAGACAAGGGGATATATGCTACAATCATGTCACTTAGGGTCACACAAACATTTATATCTAAATCAATAAAACAAGAAACAATAATCATAGAGCATATATGACAAAGCAACAAGACGTCCTAAATGCTTTCTCAAGATATTATGGAGACCAGCTGTATAAAAAAAGAGTTGGTAGAATATCAAAAGTACATGATAATGATCAGCTGCAGTCTGATTTGATACAATCATATAAGAAAAACTAAATATCCAGACGTGCCGACTAACAGGTGCCGGTGGCTAAACGCCAAAAATATAAAATGTACAATGACGAGCAGGGAAGGAGAAAACCCACTTGTTATCCTCTGCGATCATGTTCTTGGTAGGCGCTATGAGTCGGGAGAAAGTATGTTGGATCCTCGGGTGCTGGCTCAAAATCTGGCCATGCAAAACCAGTGGGGTTAGACCCCAAATAACAAGTACCACAAAAGAAGCACGAAATAGAGAAACAAAAACCCAAGCAATATATAATAATATAGGTTATGTGTCATAACTTAGGTCCATGGCATATCCTAACACAAAGGTCAAACCCTGCATCCAAACAAGGACAAGGGTTGAATCCATCACACTATGATAGTCCATTTCTCTAGGCTACTAACAAAATAATACAGTCACAATCAAGTCAATTAATAAGATCGGTCAATCACTTGTACGACTTGCTAATTGTGGAGTCTGAGGCTATCTCAGAATAATGCATAATAGGTATTCTCAGATCACGCCATTGCCGAACATGAGCTAACCGAGCTGAATAAAATGATTATACAAGCATTTTATTTCAAGCATTTTGGCTTTTGATTCACTTGATTTGGAGTTAAAATAAAGTTTTTGTGGAGAAATTTTGAATTTTGGAGCTTTTTCGTCATGGATGAACTTACTGTCTGGAGAAGACGAAGTTCTCATACGGCCAGTGCAATATGCGGTCGATACTTCCATGAGGCATGATCCTTATGCGGCTGGACTCTATGCCGCATAGACGACCAACATGCGTCCATTTTGTTGGAAGCATGATTGACTATTACACAAAGTATTCTGGAGCTAAGTAACAGAACTCCTTGTGTTTTGCTCGCTGAATGAATGAGAAATTCTCTAAGTCCAAGAGACATCTATATGGCAAACATAGCATGCGGCAGCGATTATGCTCATCTTTTCTTGTGGACGAATAGCCCTGTTCCACTTTTGTATATTTTTCTTTGAGTTTGTCTTTTCTTCCTGATATACTTTATGGCTGGTCACATCCATCACTTCAGTCACTTCTCTGACACTATTAAATGTACGTCACTCAACACTTATCCCAATGAGTGGACTTTGCCATGTCTCATGCGACACTAATCCTATGTGGCACCGACCTATATGCGGCCGACTTCTCATGCGGTACCGACCCATATGTAGCCAATTTTCTATACGGCACTGACCCATATGCGGTCGACTTACCATGCGACACTGACCCATATGCGGCCGATTTTTTATGTGACACATGTCATATGCGGCACTGACTCTATGCGTCCTTGATCCTAATGTGGCCTATGTGCAGTTTTATTGTTTTATTTGGTTTGGATGCTTTATTAATTTTTTGTGATTCCATGTGTGATTTTAATGATTGCTAATGTATGTGAGCTAAGTGACTATGTGTTAAACCTGACTATTGGTATCCGTGTTGATACACTTACTACATGTTATGTGCTCCTACGTTCTAAGTGCTTCTACATAATTATGTTATATTTTTCACACCGAGGTGTGCCTACGTGCTAAGCGATATGTGATATGATACAATTTCTCCAGCATGGACATGATAGTTGGTCAATAACCGTGAATATGATTTGTTTGACTGTTGCATCACGCTAGGGTGAATCTAAATTGAACTACAAAGTGACAAAACTGATTCGTAGCTAGCATGCTCATACTATGGTATGACATATAAGGGGAGTAACATGTGACCACGTCATGTGATTCCAGCTAACCGTAGGGTTAACTAGGCAACTAAAACATGTAGAGCATTGGGAGGGACGAAATTTTGAGATCGTGCTTAACTAGCCACCCTCAATCATTATATGGGGATTGAAGGCTGGCCCCCATGGATATTATTTAAATTCTCATTAGTGGATGGCAATATCCGACTATTATATTGTACTATGTGTTTTATACGATTTTAGTACGGTGGCCTTACGAGGGACCGGTGCATACTACTATGTGCTATACGACGATTCATGGCTCGGCTAGCGCCTGCTAGAACATGGTTCGATATGAGAATTCCTATTATATGCATATTTCTGGGATAACCCAGACTTCACCTAGTGTAAACTCCCTCACCCAAAATTAGGCCTACTTGGCTTAGATAGTGAAACTAGGGCTAGTTTTAACCCAATTAGGATTAGAACACGGCATTTTATTTAATTATGCAATATTTATATCACTTAGTGCGTCTTACCGTTGTTTCGATAATTGGAGCACTACACTAGCCACTGTCTACCTACAAATTTCATACTCTTGCCCTAGACATGACCGCCTTCTATTATGATCTTGGTGTAACTTATAATTATGCTTTCTTGTGCTATATTTTAGTCTCACAACATTCGTCGCAGACGTTATTAATTAATTCTAAATAAATTCAACTTTGTACCCTTGTGCGTTCCAATCGAAATTGGAGACACAATCTTAACCCATTTTGTGCAATCCAATTAATGATAATATTCTAAACTGAATCCTCTATGTCCATGACACTTGTGTCCCACCTAATTTTATCTCCATGTACTTCTAATTAATTCTAGAACACCTTGCGCATTAATTTTAATTAAATTAATTAAATTTCTATATTTGTGCAATTTTCTAATTATTGGGCGCTTTTATGCAAAAATGTATTAAGATGTCCACACCATTGGACAATACATGAAGAAATCTAACTTTTCCCTTCATAGAAATTTTCTATAATTTTTGGAATGTACAACGCGCAACATCGCCCCATTTATTTTAAACCTATTCTTGCATTTAAACAATGCAATTATGGCCCTCCAAACACCCCCATGTGAGGCAAGACCCAACTTCAAGGAGGGTTGACCAAGCCCAAACTTTTAGGTCAAACACCTAAAAATCCTACCTGTATAAATATCTCATTTTCCTTTATTTTTTCCAAAACCTAAACCCAAACCAAAATTCAGTCGAAATACCCAACCATCCCTATTCATCATCTTCTTCTTCTCCTTCAACCCGCCGACCCCAGCCGAGACTCACCGGAGTGGCCCCCGCATCCGTTGTGCCCTCGCTTAACCCCTCCACACGACGACCAACCCGCCGCCTGAGCCCTCCTCCGCCTACACAGTCGACCTCCTCTTCCCTTCTTCTTCGGTGATCACCCGCCCGAGCTTCCCCGTCGATGACCCCGCTGCCTTTTCCTCGACGACACCAACCCGACCAGCACCACCGTCCTCCACCCTGCTCTGTCCACCTCCACCACCACGACAACCCATCGAATACCCACTCGACGAGCCGTCGGGCTCGACACTCGTGCACGACCCCACTCCTCGCCTGGAGCTGCTGTCCCGACCCCGGCCGCCTTCATCTTTCCCGAATGCACATCGCCGAGCAGTCCCGCCGGAGAACCCCATTCCGACCTCGACTCTTCCTCTCGTTCTCCTTCCCTAACTCCTTCTCCTTCCCGGCTACCTCCCTCAGCCGTCATCACCTTCACCATCATCTCCATCATGATCATCACCATCTCATCATCATCATCACCAACACCTTAACCCTAATCGTCCATATCATCATCCTCGTTATCTCCATCACCCACATCATCATCCTCGTCATCACCATCATCCACATCATCATCCTCATCATCACCATCACCATCACCATCACCCCTATCATCATCCACATCACCACCATTATCATCATTTCATCATCATTACCATCGTCATCACCATTGTAATCACCTTAACCCTAATCAATATATATATCCTCACTGTCATCCTCGTCATTATGGACCCGTCACCCTTGCCGAAGACAACCCGCAACAGTCACCCCCGATTCCCGTGCCTGTGCACGTTGACCCCGAATAGCTATTGGATCATTCTGCGTGACTTCAGGAGCAGGTTATTGGCACTACGCAGCTTCTGGCCAGGCAAGTATACCTTGTCTTGTTGTACTGTTTAAATTCTGTTATTAGTTACATATTTATTAATTTAATATTATATAACTGTGCGCGTCCTAGAAGACTCGGGTGCAGTCAACAAAGGCGTTGACGTTAGGATTTGTGTCTGACCTAGTGTCTAGTAGACCCACCTAAAGTTGTGGAGTTATCGGTATGACTCCCCAGGCCTTGATACATTTCTTACATGTGTTGTGAGTCTCGTGTAGGGCACGGAATTGCGTATGCGGGTTGGCCACCGGTACGTGTAGGTCGTACGACGGATAGGATATAACTGCTAATAGGGATGCATGTTAGAAGACTTAGCAGTTATTAGTAGTCAAAGCATAGACTATTGTAGTACGAAGGTCCAATCCTTGTCCTTATTTGGTTGTAAGGTTGGACTATTATTCTAACGATAGACTATGAGCCAGAGTTACGACACCGATACTTGCACTCCGTCTCGGTGTAGTAGCTACAGCGTGTTGTGGATATAACATGCATAGATCATTGGACGGGGAAGACAATTAGTAGGCGTATGGGACAGACATTTGGTTGTCGTAGTTTTAGAGTAAACTGCGGGACCGTAAGCCTCAGTGTTACCCAGTTATGGGCCAGTGTTACCCGGTTATGGACGTATATGCTTGTCGATACATCCGGCAGAGGTTACTAGCTGCGCACTATCATGATCGGTGATGTAGTCAGCATATACTTCTGGCATCCAGTTTACAGCTAATGCCAGGTACTTAGCCTTTGGCTCGACGCTATGCTTTATACCTTTCACCTACCCATACGTACCAAGGTTGTCTTCAAAGTGCATTTCACTTAGCTGGTTATATCACCCTCGAGTTTTTACAGTATTTAATTTATGTCATGCTTCTATGTATCTTGTTATTTCCCTCTGAGGACTTGGTCCCCTTCCAGGTATAGATGTTCATGAGTATTCGCAGAAGCGCAGATCCGAACTTGCTACGTATATTTTGAGGAGGTCTTCTCTTCGAGTCTCAATGGATGATAGTTATTGTAGTTATATTATAATTGTCTTGTTTATTCTATATTCTAGTTGGTAGTGGATTTGTTTCCATCCGACTATCATCTTTAGATACTTTATATTGAGATCTAGTTTCATAGATATTGGTTATTTATGTCTATTTAATTTCTGTGGATGGGATTTAGTTATGCCCTGTGACTTTTGATAAATATATACCACTTATGAATTATTGTTCATAATACAGCATACGCATGTGTTATGGTTTTCATATATTGGAGTTGTCATATACATGCGGCTGGCATGCTTACGTGTCCTAGTCCTACGTATTTTGGGACTGGGACGTGATATATTTTTAGTGGTGGTCCATGTAGGTCGAGAGCATATTGTATCGGTTACGTTACTGTACCGAGCAAGCCTGTACCTAGGAATAGAGTATAGGATCTCATCCACAATTGACTATGATTCACATTCCTTTCAATTTGTTCTATTTGAATAGCTGCATCCTGCTTGATTCATGTGCTTCCCTAATAGTTCCTTGAGTATAGCCTTCTCCTAGAATATAGAAATCCCTGTTGTTAGATAATAAGTAGGGTAAACTTCCCATTAAGAGTACAACTAGGATAATGACACATCACTGAGTTAGAATACTTAATGAACCCTAGCATTCCTTACTACCTAATGAACCATAGCAACCCCTACCTGTAGAATGATTGACCATTATCCCTTGATAATTAGGGATGACTTGAGAGTAGTATAGACACAACTAGAGTGAGTTATAAATTTAACCATATTGTTTGACCCTAGCATTGAGGGACCAATAGAAATCCAAGGTTGAATATTAGGACCAAAACTTAACTTTTATAGTGAGATAGTATTATAGAACTATAAATTTAGGTTCTTGTCCTGATACTAGCAGACAGTACCTTAGGAAGCCAAGAGGAACGAATATAACATTTTTCTCGATCAAACCTCGAGCACAGATATTAGCATACCAGCTTCCCCTTAGGAAACCACGATATTATCTAGAGTCCCTCTATTTTAATTTCATATTTTGTTCCTCTGCAACCTTAACGTTCGCCAATTGTGCGACGACTAAATTATGTTCTTCCTTTCTTCATCTTTCAACTCGTGCCACATAACTCTTATGATTGCAGGCCAAGTGATTTTATTTCATGTTGGGATATATAGTTTGCTAGGATTATAGTTGTTACTCTTGAATTTTGAATTATGTGATTGGTAGTTAGAACTTGATAGTTTAAGTTATTCTTGTAGATTATGACCTAATAATTATTCCTTAGTTTTAAATCACGTAACTTGTACCACACCTCGATACGAGTTATATCCCCCTTTTTCCCTTGAAGGCCAGTAACTCTTCCATTCTTACTATTGATACTTGTTCTATAAGCACTATGACTAAGACTTAAGATGACCATGACCTATATAATAGGATACTCTAATAAGTACCAAGACCTCTTCTCGTAAACCTTAATAGGAGTTTCTACATTATCTTTAAGGCATTACCGTATTAATTTATTCTTTTAAGTTGGTGTCACGACCCGCACCCGGAAGTTCAGGCACGAGTGCGTGGGTACGTCCAGCCTACGCCGCAGAGTCGGCGGTAGTACGCTGTCTAGGTCAATCCATAATTACTAACTAGCTCATTCACAATAACATAGGCAAGATAATAAGGAGAAATGAAACTTAAGATTGCAACTGAAAATAAATGTGACAACAGATTCAAATGTTTAAGTACAGAAATTCAATATTCAAATCGGGGATAAACCCGATAAATAAGATGAGAAATAGAAATGAAAGATAGCTACTACTAGCTACTCAGCAGCAGGGGTCTCCTGGGTGGGTTCTGGCTCCTCATAGGTATCATCAGTCCCCTCATAGGGACCATAATAAGTAGGGGCAAGATCCTCATCGTCGCCTAAATCAACAGATCCAGTCAGGAAAGGAGCAAAGTACACAGTGCACAACAAGGTTAAACTAAATATTTTATGACAATTAAATATTGGCTATCATGTTGAGAAACAGCATTAACAGAACATTATTATCTCAGAGTTAACTGTAAACAGGAATATGAGAAACAGAAATAAATGAAACAGGAAATAAAACTACAATAGCCAGCAAGAAATAACCAGAAACTATATGTGTGTACTTGTGTTTGTTTTTAGAATACATAGTTGGCATATAGGGGTTTATAAGGCTAATCAGGCACGCCATAGGCGGCTAGCAGTCAGGAATAATCGAGTATCAGGCTGATGGTACAGTCGCGTACCAAAAGCTAGCAGTCACGACAGGAGAAAGGGTAAACTACATGCCTCCTAGTATTCTCCCACCCGACATGAAAAACAAGACAGGAACTACCAATATTCAAGACATGAAATTCAACATTTTTAACACGATGTGTAATCATCAAGGGTACATATAAGACAGGGAATTAATTATCACAATATATAAAGATTAACTTGAGGTGCAGGTACTTGCCTGTTGTTTGGATCTGATTAATTATTCTAGGGAAGTTTCCAGAGATGAGTCCAAAAGCTGAAATAAACATTACCATCACGCTCAGAAGACGTCAAATAGCTAGAAATGCCTGTCCTTGGGTCTAATTTGGAGACAAGGGCAAAAATGGCAGTTTCGGGTCAAAACGGGGTCCGCCGGTGGGCCCGCTTTGCACCGAAAAACGCATCCGGGTCAAAGGTCTCCAAATTCACCAAACTTAGTGTCAACAGGTCAGGAACGCTGATACGAACCCAACGGAACTTCCAGATTTGGATTCCGATGAGCCGAACACAAAATCGCCCGTCGAGCGGGGCCTGTGGGGCCCACGACACGCGATTTCGTCAACGTTCTCAGAATCGAACCAAACTTGACTCACAGGACCAGCGTATCGCTACGAGTCCGATGGCGCAAGTTTCGTCTTGATCTGACGAGTGTGCACGAAGTTAGGGTGAATTGCCGAAAAGGCGGATACGGGGCGGTGTCCGCGGATACGCGTTGATTCCGGTGTGCACGCACACCCGAATCAGCTTCCACGAAAACTCACACATCCGTATCGACGATGCGTACGTATCTGTGAAGACCGCATGCGACCAAGTCGTCCCGTTTGGCGGGGCGCACTCAGTTCCGAGGTGAAACAGGGTCTGGTTTTTTCCTGTTTTTGGATCGCGGTGTGCGATCACCACAGGACGCGATGCCCCGAACAGTTTATCCGAACACCGAGAGGGTCATACAGGCTTCACAACGCAATTTGCGGAATCGAAAACAGAGCTACGAGGCGAAAGTTACACGTACCTGAACAGGGCTCGAGAAACAGGGAAACTTCGTGTTCGTGTCGTGTCCGACACGACACGACGAATTTGAGAATTAGGGTCAGGGCTTGCTTCTGCCGTGTCCTGGCTGGCCGGACTCGGGCGGCTGGACTCGGGGACACGCGGCGGCCGGCTCTGGCACCGACGGCGAGGGGTCAGGGCGGTCCCGGCCGTTGGGGAAAACCGGTCGAAGGCGGGCGGAGCTGCGGTGAGTTGGGGGCCCAACGTCGGCTGAAGGGGGAGGAGGAAGGAGGAGACGAGGGAGGAGGCTGGGGCGAAGTCGTCCGGCGGCGAGGCGGCCCACGGAGACGGCTGCGGTGGCGGTGGGTGTTTAGGGTTCCGGCAGGGGGGGTTCGAGTTGGCCGGGGGGGGTTCTCGGGGGCTTTTTAAAGGGGAGGAAGGGCGGGGCTGACGCGGAGAAGGCGGGGGAGAGGGTACGACGTGGGGGGGTGCTGGCCGGGCGGAGCGGGGATTCCGGCGACGTGGCCGGAGGGAAAGGCGGCGGAGGAAACGGTCAGCAGTCGTGGGTTCGCGCGGGTCTGGGGGAGAAACGGGTCTGCGGGCGGGTCGGGTTCGGTCGGGCGGACCCGATAGGGTGGGCTGGGCCGACGAAGCGGGCTGGGCCGGAGGCTAACGGACCGGTCCACTGGGCCGGGCCGGCCCAAGGAAAAGAAGAAAAAATAAAAATAATAATAATAAATATAAATAGTTTAATTAATTAATAAAAATAGTTTTGAGGTATTTAAAAATAGGTCTGAGGCCCAGAAAAATCCAGAAAAATTATCCTAAGTCTAATTTTTCATTTTACACCCAAAAATATTATTTTCGTGATATTTTAATATTATTTATTGCCAATTAAAAATCATTTATTAATTGAAAACCTTGATTTTAATTACAGAAAATTCTCAGAAAATTCCAGAAAATTGGGAAAAATCCAAGATTTAATAATTTGAAAATTTAGGGGGTTTACAACTTACCCAACTTACAAAAATTTCGTCCTCGAAATTTAAGAATAACAAGGCACGAAAAGAAAGGCCGAGAAATAAAATACACCTCAGGGTTCAAAAAGATAGGGGTATCGCTCTCTAATCTCGTCTTCTCGCTCCCAGGTGGATTCGCCGGGGGAATGGTGCTTCCAAGCTACGCGAACCAGGGAGATAACCTGGTTCCGTAGGACTTTCTCCGAGCGATCCAGAATCTCCACGGGTTGCTCTTGGTAAGTCAAACTTGGGCCTACTTCGAGCTCTGAGTGATCCAAAATGTGGCTGGGGTCTGACACGTACTTCCTCAGCTGCGATACGTGGAAGACGTTATGTACTCCATCCAGAGAGGGTGGCAATGCCAGTCGGTATGCCACTTCTCCGATTTTCTCCTGTATGCCAAAAGGTCCAATAAATCTTGGACTGAGTTTTCCACTCCTTCCGAACCTAATGGTGCCACGTGTCGGGGAAATCTTTAAGAATACCAGCTCTCCAACCTTTAATAAAGCCATAATCAATTCTTAGTTCCATAATCAAAATGTTTAAATTGACTTAAATTTCATAAATTTAATTACCTCAAACTCCAAGGGCCTTCGGTGGCTATTTGCCCAATGTCGTTGCCTGTCTTGAGCCACTCGAAGTCTGTCCCTTATTTGCTTTACCTTCTCAGCTGAATCGATCACCATCTCTGGTCCCAGCAGGGCTCTTTCTCCAACGTCGTCCCATGATAGCGGGGTACGACATCTTCGTCCATACAGAGCTTCAAATGGAGTCATCTCAATACTTGCTTGGTAACTGTTATTATAAGAGAACTCCACAAGATGTAGGTAGTCTTCCCAGGATCCTCCAAAATCCAGAACACATGTACGGAGCATATCTTCAAGTGTCTGGATTGTACGTTCCGATTGTCCGTCGGTTTGGGGATGATAAGCTGTGCTGAATTTGAGTTGCGTCCCCAAGCTGGCTTGTAAGCTCTTCCAGAAGTGAGAGGTGAACCTTGAATCTCGGTCGGAGACAATACTTACTGGGACTCCATGCAGCCTGACAATGTGTCTGATATATAAATCTGCCAGCTTCTCTGTAGATAACCCTACTTTGAAAGGTAGAAAATATGCAGTCTTGGTCAGTCTATCTACTATCACCCAGATTGCATCCTTACCACTAGGTGTCCTTGGAAGTCCGAAAACAAAATCCATTGTGATATGTTCCCACTTCCACTCCGGAATGGGTAGGGGTTGAAGCAGTCCTCCAGGTCTTTGTCTTTCTGCCTTGACTTGCTGGCACACTAAACAACGAGATACGAACCTGGCTACTTCTCTTTTCATACCATGCCACCAAATATGCGTCCTCAGGTCCTTGTACATCTTGTTGGCTCCTGGATGTATAGAGTATTGCGATCTGTGCGCCTCTTGCATAATTTTTTCTCTTATGTCTCCTTGAGGTACACATAATCTATCGCCATGCCTCAGTGATCCATCTTCATGAATTCTGAAATCTTCTACTAATCCAGCTTGCACTTGACCTCGAAGGCTTCGCAGGCCTTCGTCTTGAAATTGAGTCTCCTTGATCTTGTCTATTAAAGTAGACTGAATCTGCAAGTTCATCATTTGGCCTTCTTTTCCTGGGATAATTACTTCAATACCTAAACTTTCCAAGTCCTCCAGCAGGTGTCTGTCCATAGTCAAGTACATCGCCATAGGATACCTGCTTAGAGCATCAGCAACTACATTTGCCTTCCCAGGGTGATATTGAAGAGTGATATCAAAGTCTTTCATTAGTTCCAGCCACCTTCTTTGCCTCATGTTTAGCTCTTTCTGAGTGAAGATATATTTTAGACTTTTATGGTCTGTAAATATTTCCACCCTTTCTCCATAAAGATAATGCTTCCAAAGTTTAAGAGCAAAAATGACAGCTGCCAATTCTAAATCATGAGTTGGATAATTCTTTTTATGGGGTCGAAGCTGTCTAGAGGCATAGGCTATTACCTTCTTGTTCTGCTCCAGTACACAACCTAGACCTTTTCCAGAAGCATCACTATAAATAGCGAAACCTCCGGTTCCGGAAGGTAAGGTCAGAATAGGAGCAGAAGTCAGTCTTTTCTTCAATTCCTCAAAAGTATGCTGACATTCATCAGTCCAGGTGAACTCTTCATCCTTCCTTGTTAATTTTGTCATGGGCTCCGCAATTCTTGCAAAATCCTTCACGAACTTCCGATAGTAGCCAGCTAGTCCCAGGAAGCTTCTAATTTCTGCTACAAAGTCTGGAGTGGGCCATGATTCTACTGCAGCTATCTTCTTAGGATCTACTGCTATTCCATCTCCAGTCACAACATGTCCCAAGAATTCTACTTTATCTAGGAAGAAAGCACATTTAGACAATTTTCCATAAAGTTTTTCCTTCCTTAAGGTCTCCAATGCTAACCTCAAATGTTCTTCATGTTCTTCGGGGGTCTTGGAGTAGATCAAAATATCATCAATGAAGACCACTACAAATTTGTCTAGATATGGCTGGAAAACTCTGTTCATTAGGTTCATAAAACTGCTGGAGCATTCGTCAACCCGAACGGCATTACTAAGAATTCGTAGTGTCCGTTCCGGGTATTGAAAGCAGTTTTAGGGATGTCTTCCTTTCTCACCCTTACTTGGTGATAACCAGACCTCAAATCAATCTTGGAAAAGACCCGAGCTCCACTCAACTGATCAAATAAGTCATCTATCCTGGGCAGGGGATACTTATTCTTAATTGTTAAGGCATTCAAGGCCCTGTAGTCAATACACATTCGGGATGTTTTGTCCTTCTTGGGCACAAATAATACTGGAGCTCCCCAGGGTGAGACACTAGACCTAATGAAGCATTTGTCTTCTAGTTCTTTGATTTGCTCATTTAGTTTTATTATCTCCTTCTTGTTGATTCTGTAGGGATTTTGAGATACTGGTGCTGCTCCTGGCACTAAGTCAATGGAGAATTCAACTTCTCGGTCTGGGGGTAGGCCTGGGAGATCCTCAGGGAAGACATCAAGATATTCAGAGATGATAGGTAGTGGCACTTCTTCTGTTACTAGGGCTCCACAAATTTTGTTATTACCCATTTCCCTAGAACCTCTAGCAAATTCAAATTTTAGCTTATCAGGTGGCCTGAAGATTACACTACCTCTGTGGCAGTCTATTGTGGCATGATGTTGACTTAACCAATCCATACCCAGTATAATATCAAAACTGGGCACTGGCATTACAAGTAGTCTAGCATACAGTTCTCTTCCACATAATGTAATAGGACAATTGTTACAGGCATCACTAACCGGGATGATTCCTCCACCGGTAATGATCATATAACAATTCCTAAGGGGTTTAGTGGTTAAGCTATGCTTCATAAGGAAATCTACTGACATGAATGAATGAGAAGCTCCAGAGTCAAATAAAGTAATAGCTGGTATTGAATTTATAAGCACAGAACCTGTGATCACGTCTGCTGTGGCCTCAGCTTCTTCCAGAGTCATTGCATAAGCACGGCCTTGCTGCGGTGTACCCCTCTGTTGCTGCTGGTGCTGAGCAAAGCGTTGTTGTTGTGTTGGAAGTGGGGGTCCCCTTTGTTGTACTGCTGGGGCCCTGGTCTGGGCTGGAGCCTTTGGTGCAGCTGGGCGTTCTTGAGCAGCTGGACAGTCCCTCATTTGATGCGCTGCAGAGCCGCAGTAGAGGCAGGCACCTAGCCTCTTCCTGCAGACTTGCCAAGTATGACCTGGTTTTTGGCAATAGCCACAAGGGGCAGCTTGTTGGTTCTGTCTTTGAGCCTGGGGTTGGGGTGCTGGAGCTCGAGGGAGAGGACGCTGAGTTTGCTGCGGGGCCCTCTGCTGTTGTTGCTGGTGCTGTTGTTGAAAAGGGCGTTTGTTGGGTCCTGCATTTCCGGTATCTCTTTCTTGCTTCAGTTTGTGCCCCATATCTCTCTCTACGCCTTGTGCCACGCTCAGGATTTCTTCATAGGTACGAGCTCGGCTGGTGGTGACAGCAAGGCGAATATCCGGAGACAGCCCCTTCTTGAATCTACGGGCCCTGTCCTCCGGGGTACGAACCATGTACTCCGCAAAATGGCTTAACCTGCTAAATTCAGCAGTATATTCATTAACAGTCAGGGTACCTTGTTCCAGTCTCTCGAATTGGCTTTCGAGAGCTTCTCGAGCCACTTCGGGGTAGAATTTCTCCTTGAATAGCCTCTTGAAGTCCTCCCAGGTGATGTCAGGAGCAGATAGTTGGGGTTCGTCTCTGAACCAGGTTCGAGCAATGTCGAACAGTTGCAGGCTTGCGGACTCCACTTTGAGGTCATCAGGGACCCGGGCAGTCTTCAGGAGTCTCTCGACATTCTCTATCCATTCATCGGCATAGAGAATGCCCTCAGTTCCGTAAAATTCCAGGGGTCTTAGATTCTTGAAGTCTTTGGCACTCCCTGGCCTCTTGAGTGATGACTCCTGGGGCTTAAGAGCTTCTGAGAGGCTGGTCCGCAGAAGTGTCGTCTGTTCTTTCTAGGATTCCACCAATCCCTGGAACACTCCTAGTAGCTGTGCCCCATCTAGGGTAACTGCCGGAACAGATGGAGGCGGCGGGAGTGCAAGGGTCTCGGGCACATTCTGCTCAGCTGGTTCTGATGTGCCTCCTACTGTGTTCCTGGTCTGGACCATTCTGAAAGATTAAGGGATAGGAAGATCAGAATAGAATACTTGGAAATCAAAGGCGATAGGAAAAAATTGAGCAGCAATGATATCAAGAATTGAAATAAGGACGCTATACTGTGAATGAGCTTTTCCTAGAATCCTCAATTTTATTCCATACCCTGTCCTAGGGTATTACCCTATTTTAGGATACGACCTGCATGGGCCACCATAAAAATGTGTCACGACCCGCACCCGGAAGTTCGGGCACGAGTGCGTGGGTACGTCCAGCCTACGCCGCAGAGTCGGCGGTAGTACGCTGTCTAGGTCAATCCATAATTACTAACTAGCTCATTCACAATAACATAGACAAGATAATAAGGAGAAATGAAACTTAAGATTGCAACTGAAAATAAATGTGACAACAGATTCAAATGTTTAAGTACAGAAATTCAATATTCAAATCGGGGACAAACCCGATAAATAAGATGAGAAATAGAAATGAAAGATAGCTACTACTAGCTACTCAGCAGCAGGGGTCTCCTGGGTGGGTTCTGGCTCCTCATAGGTATCATCAGTCCCCTCATAGGGACCATAATAAGTAGGGGCAAGATCCTCATCATCGCCTAAATCAACAGATCCAGTCAGGAAAGGAGCAAAGTACACGGTGCACAACAAGGTTAAACTAAATATTTTATGACAATTAAATATTGGCTATCATGTTGAGAAACAGCATTAACAGAACATTATTATCTCAGAGTTAACTGTAAACAGGAATATGAGAAACAGAAATAAATGAAACAGGAAATGAAACTACAATAGCCAGCAAGAAATAACCAGAAACTATATGTGTGTACTTGTGTTTGTTTTTAGAATACATAGTTGGCATGTAGGGGTTTATAAGGCTAATCAGGCACGCCATAGGCGGCTAGCAGTCAGGAATAATCGAGTATCAGGCTGATGGTACAGTCGCGTACCAAAAGCTAGCAGTCACGACAGGGGAAAGGGTAAACTACATGCCTCCTAGTATTCTCCCACCCGACATAAAAAATAAGACAGGAACTACCAATATTCAAGACATGAAATTCAACATTTCTAACACGATGTGTAATCATCAAGGGTACATGTAAGACAGGGAATTAATTATCACAATATATAAAGATTAACTTGAGGTGCAGGTACTTGCCTGTTGTTTGGATCTGATTAATTATTCTAGGGAAGTTTCCAGAGATGAGTCCAAAAGCTAAAATAAATATTACCATCACGCTCAGAAGACGTCAAATAGCTAGAAACGTCTGTCCTTGGGTCCAATTTGGAGACAAGGACAAAAACGGCAGTTTCGGGTCAAAACGGGGTCCGCCGGTGGGCCCGCTTTGCACCAAAAAATGCGTCCAGGTCAAAGGTCTCCAAATTCACCAAACTTAGTATCAACAGGTCAGGAACGCTGATACGAACCCAACGGAACTTCCAGATTTGGATTCTGATGAGCCGAACACAAAATCGCCCGTCGAGCGGGGCATGTGGGGCCCACGACACGCGATTTCGTCAACGTTCTCAGAATCGAACCAAACTTGACTCACAGGACCAGCGTATCGCTACGAGTCCGATGGCTCAAGTTTCGTCTCGATCTGACGAGTGTGCACGAAGTTAGGGTGAATTGCCGAAAAGGCGGATACGGGGCGGTGTCCGCGGATACGCGTTGATTCCGGTGTGCACGCACACCCGAATCAGCTTCCATGAAAACTCACACGTCCGTATCGACGATGCGTACGTATCTGTGAAGACCGCACGCGACCAAGTCATCCCGTTTGGCGGGGCGCACTCAGTTCTGGGGTGAAACAGGGTCTAGTTTTTTCCTGTTTTTGGATCGCGGTATGCGATCACCACAGGACGCGATGCCCCGAACAGTTTGTCCGGACACCGAGAGGGTCATACAAGCTTCACAACGCAATTTACGGAATCGAAAACAGAGCTACGAGGCGAAAGTTACACGTACCTGAACATGGCTCGAGAAACAGGGAAACTTCGTGTCCGTGTCGTGTCCGACACGACACGACGAATTTGGGAATTAGGGTTAGGGCTTGCTTCTGCCGTGTCCTGGCTGGCCGGACTCGGGCGGCTGGACTCGGGGACACGCGGCGGCCGGCTCTGGCACAGAGGGCGAGGGGTCAGGGCGGTCCCGGCCGTGGGGGAACGCCGGTCGAAGGCGGGCGGAGCTGCGGTGAGTTGGGGGCCCGACGTCGGCTGAAGGGGGAGGAGGAAGGAGGAGACGAGGGAGGAGGCTGGGGCGAAGTCGTCCGGCGGCGAGGTAGCCCACGGAGACGGCTGCGGTGGCGGTGGGTGTTTAGGGTTCCGGCAGGGGGGTTCGAGTTGGCCGGGGGGGGTTCTCGGGGGCTTTTTAAAGGGGAGGAAGGGCGGGTCTGACGCGGAGAAGGCGGGGGAGAGGGGACGACGTGGGGGGGGGGGGTGCTGGCCGGGCGGAGCGGGGATTCCGGCGACGTGGCCGGAGGGGAAGGCGGCGGAGGAAACGGTCAGCAGTCGTGGGTTCGCGCGGGTCTGGGGGAGAAACGGGTCTGCGGGCGGGTCGGGTTCGGTCTGGCGGACCCGACCCGACCCGATAGGGTGGGCTGGGCCGACGAAGAGGGCTGGGCCGGAGGCTAACGGGCCGGTCCACTGGGCCGGGCCGGCCCAAGGAAAAGAAGAAAAAATAAAAATAAAATAATAATAATAATAATAATAATAAATATAAATAGTTTAATTAATTAATTAATTAATAAAAATAGTTTTGAGGTATTTAAAAATAGGTCTGAGGCCCAGAAAAATCCAGAAAAATTATCCTAAGTCCAATTTTTCATTTTATACCCAAAAATATTATTTTCGTAATATTTTAATATTATTTATTGCCAAATAAAAATTATTTATTAATTAAAAACCTTGATTTTAATTACAGAAAATTCCCAGAAAATTCCAGAAAATTGGAAAAATCCAAGATTTAATAATTTGAAATTTTAGGGGGTTTACAGTTGGGTAGTGTGCCTCATAACCTAGTATCACATAGTTTTCTTGACACACTAATAAAGTATAATTGAATGACCTTAACTATAGACTTGCATAAGATGATAATATTTATTCAAACTATAGAACTTAGAAGCCCATACCCCTATTTAGTCGACTAGCGACTTAGACAAGGAGATAGTATGACAACTGTAGAGACTGTAGAGTCTTATCTTTTTATGAACTTGAATTATTTGGTAACTTCTCTCATCATAATCTAGCGTACTTATATTTCTGTACTACCTTGACTTATGCCGCTATTATAGCCTAGTTTTGCAAGCTTATCATTTTATCGAGCTTGTTCATGACATATGTATTATTGGGTCGACACACTAATACAATTGTCTATTCAGAATCAGTGTATTACGGTCTGATCAACCTTAGTGCATTTTGGTTCGCTCTTCGCACGACTACTTTACGTGGATTGAGATATATAATTGACTAGTAGACGAATATATTTGTCCTCTAGATATGTCAGAGCATATCATATCAAGTACATAACTGTACTAATACGAGCATGCGAATAAGAATTTACCAACTAGGATTTCAATCCACAACTGCCTTGACACTTCTCATTTGAATTATTTAAACACATTGATTCCCACACTTCTATTCTATTATCTTCCCCTTGAACTCTTTATTATTGCTTTTCGTCTTCCCTTATTTCGGAAAGATGAAACCTCGTGCTTGGCATAAGTTTGATACACTGATAAGTACTAGATATACCCCATAGGCTAATCATATGACTTGGTGACTCCCTTTTATAGTTGATTAAGGGCATATCATAGATGATATGTTTGGTGTTAAAACTTTAAGGATTAAATAACATGATTAAATAATTTGAGGAATAACTTTCTTAGATGTATAGCCTTAGATGATAGATGGATAAATTCTAAGTTGGGTAGAAATCGCAATGTTAAAACTTGAGATAAATTCTTTTAGACTATGACCAAGTGAGATTAGATAGAGAGAAACCATGCCTTATTTTAATTTTGAGGACAAAATTAGTTTAAGTTGGGTAGATTATAAACCTCCTCACCCAAAATTAGGCATACTTGGCTTAGATAGTGAAACTAGGGCTAGTTTGAACCCAATTAGGATTAGAATACGGTATTTTATTTAATTATGTAATATTTATATCACTTAGCGCGTCTTACCAATGTTTCGATAATTGGAGCACTATACTAGCCACTGTCTACCTACAAATTTCACACTCTTTCCCTAGACATGATCGCCTTCTATTTTGACCTTGATGTAACTTATAATTATTTTTTTTGTGCTACATTTTAGTCGCACAACATTCGTCGCAGACATTATTAATTAATTCTAAATAAATTCAACTTTGTACCCTTGTGCGTTCCAATCGAAATTGGAGACACAATCTTGACCCATTTTGTGCAACCAAATTAATGATAATATTCTACACTAAATTCTTTACGTCCATGATACTTGTGTCCCACCTAATTTTATCCCCATGTACTTCTAATTAATTCCAGAACACCTTGCGCATTAATTTTAATTAAATTAATTTAATTTCTATTTTTGTGTAATTTTTTAATTATTGGGCGCTTTTATGCATAAATGTATTAAGGTATCCACACCATTGGACAATACATGAAGAAATCCAACTTTCTCCTTCATAGAAATTTTTCTATAATTTTCGGAATGTGCAACGCGCAACATCGCCCCCTTTATTTTAAACCTATTCTTGCATTTAAACAATACAATTATGGCCCTCCAAACACCCCCATGTGAGGCAAGGCCCAACTCCAAGGAGGGTTGACCAAGCCCAAACTTTTAGGTCAAACACCTAAAAATTCTACATGTATAAATATCTCATTTTCTTTTATTTTTCTCAAAACCTAAACCCAAAGCAAAATTCAGCCGAAATACCCAACCATCCATATTCATCATCTTCTTCTTCTCCTTCAAGCCGCCGACCCCAGCCGAGACTCGCTGGAGTGGCACCCGCATCTGCCGTGCCCTCGCCTGACCCCTCCACGCGACGACCAACCCGCCGCCTGAGCCCTCCTCCGCCTGCACAGCCGACCTCCTTTTCCCTTCTTCTTCGGTGATCACCCGCCCGAGCTTCCCCGTCGACGACCTCACTGCCTTTTCCTCGACGACACCAACCCGACCAACACCACCGTCCTCCTCCCTGCTCTGTCCACATCCACCATCACGATAACCCGCCGGATCCCCACTCGACGAGCCGCCGGGCTCGATACCCGTGCACGACCCCACTCCTCGCCTGGAGCCGTTGTCCCGACCCCGGCCGCCTTCATCTTTCCCGACTGCACAACGCCGAGCAGTCCCCCTGGAGAACTCCATCCTGACCTCGACTCTTCCTCCCGTTCTCCCTTCCTAACTCCTCCCCGACCACCTCCCTCAGCCGTCATCACCTTCACCATCATCTCCACCATGATCATCACCATCTCATCATCACCAACACCTTAACCCTAATCGTCCACATCATCATCCTCGTCATCTCCATCACCCACATCATCATCCTCGTTATCACCATTATCCACATCATCATCCTCGTCATCACCATCACCCCTATCATCATCCACATCACCACCATTATCATCATTTCCATCATCATTACCATCGTTATCACCATTGTAATCACCTTAACCCTAATCAATATATATATCCTCACTGTCATCCTCGTCATTATGGACCCGTCACCCTTGCCGAAGACAACCCGCAACAGTCATCCCCGATTCTCGTGCTTGTGCACGCTGACCCCGAAGAGCTATTAGATCGTTCTGCGTGACTTTAGGAGCAGGTTATTGGCACTATGCAGCTTCTGGCCAGGCAAGTATACCTTGCCTTGTTGTACTATTTAAATTCTGTTATTAGTTACATGTTTATTAATTTAATATTATATAATTATGCGCGTCCGAGAAGACTAGGGTGCAGTCAACGAAGGCATTGACGTTAGGATTTGTGTCTGATCTAGTGTCTAGTAGACCCACCTAAAGTTGTGGAGTTATCGGTATGACTCCCCAGGCCTTGACACATTTCTTACACGTGTTGTGAGTCTCATGTAGGGCACGGACTTGCGTATGCGGTTGGCCACCGGTACGTGTAGGTCGTACGACGGATATGGTATAACTGCTAATAGGGATGCATGTTAGAAGACTTAGCAGTTATTAGTAGTTAGAGCATAGACTATTGTAGTACAAAAGTCCAATCCTTGTCCTTGTTTGGTTGTAAGGTTAGACTATTGTTCTAACGATAGACTATGAGCCAGAGTTATGACACCTATACTTGCACTCCGTCTCGGTGTAGTAGCTACAGCGTGTTGTGGATACAACATGCATAGATCATTGGACGGGAAAGACAATTAGTAGGCGTATGGGACATACATTTGGCTGCCGTAGTTTTAGAGTAAACTGCGGGGCCATGAGCCTCAGTGTTACCCGGTTATGGGCCAGTGTTACCCGGTTATGGGCGTATATGCTTGTCGATACATCCGACAGAGGTTACTAACTGCGCACTATCATGATCGGTGATGTAGTCAGCATATACTTCTGGCATCCAGTTTACAGCTAATACCAGGTACTTAGCCTCTGGCTCGACGCTATGCTTTATACCTTTCACCTACCCATACGTACCAATGTTGTCTTCAAAGTGCATTTTATTTAGCTGGTTAGATCACCCTCGAGTTTTTACAGTATTTAATTTATGGCATGCTTCTATGTATCTTGTTATGTCCCTTTGAGGATCTGGTCCCTTTCCAGGTGTAGATGTTCATGAGTATTCGCTGGAGCGCAGATCCGGACTTGCTACGTATATTTCGAGGAGGTCTTCTCTTCTAGTCTCAGTGGATGATAGTTGTTGTACTTATATTATAATTGTCTTGTTTATTCTATATTCTAGTTGGTAGTGAATTTGTTTTCATCCGACTATCATCTTTAGATACTTTATATTGAGATCTAGTTTCATAGATATTGGTTATTTATGTCTATTTGATTTTTGTGGATGAGATTTAGTTATGTCATGTATTATGAATTATTGTTCATGATACAACGTACGCAAGTGTTATTGTTTTCATATATTGGAGTTGCCATATACATGTGGCTGTCATGTTTACATGTCCTAGTCCTACGTATTTTGGGACTGGGGCGTGACACCTAGTAAGTCGTACAAGTGATTGGCCAATTATGTAACTGAACTTGATTATGCATTGTACCTTCTGTTAAATAGTTTAGGGACATGGACTATCATGGTGCGATGGTCTAACCCTTGTCTACGTTTTGTTGTAGGGTCAGATTGTTGTATCATGATAGGCCATGAATCGAAACTACGAGACATGACTATATATATGAATATGTTTATTCTTCCTGGTTTTGTTTCTTCATTCGTGCTTCCTTTCTGATACTTGTTATTTGGGGTCTAACTCCACTGGTTTTGCATGGCCAGGTTTAGAGCCAGCACCTGAGCATCAAGCATACTTCCCCATGAACAATGGCGCGCACCAGACGGATGGCCCTGAAGGAAACGAGTATGGTTTCTTCTTCCCTGCTCGTTATCTCATATTTTACTCTTTTTGGCGTTTAGCCACCGACACTTGTTAGCCGTAAATCTGGACATTTAGTTTTCTTACATTATTGTAATCAATCAGACTGTAGCTGATCATGTACTTTTGCTACTCTACTTGCTTTCTTATTTTGTACAGCTGGGTTCCAGAATATTTTGGCAGGACGTTTGGGATGCCTTACTTCCTTGTCATATATGTTCTATGTTTACTTTCCTTACTTGATTGATTGAGACAATAGATGTGCTGTGCGACCCTAAGTGACTTGCTTGTAGTATGCACCCCTTGTCTAGTTACAGCCGTGACCGCCGTACGACGTTCTATACCTTGTACGGGGGAGCTAGCCATATCCGTCTCCGTATTCCGGTACTGGGCGTTACAAGACCTCTATGCGGCCTGGATGATTTTTCATGCTTCTACAGTCCTTTTATGTAAATTCTTATAAAGAAGATGAAGAAGACTCTTCATCTTATTTTTTTAATTTTAGAATGGTGGAAGAGACACGAAAAAATGTATCCTGTGCTTTCTTCTATAGCACGCGATATTCTAATGATCCTTATGTCCACGGTAGCATCAGAATATTATTTTAGTGTATGTTCAAGGATGTTAAGCAAGAAGAGTCGGTTGCTGCCAAATATTTTGGAAGCTTGTGTCTGCGTTCAAGATTGGGGTCGTGCTAAAAAACGAATTCAAAACTCAAGAGATGAAAGTGTCGATATCACTGAGCTGGACTTTCAGTCTCTTACTTTAGATGACACTACTGAAGGAGGAGCTGAGCAATAAAATTCAATGGAAGACGGACAACGGACGTCGGAAGAGAAAAGAAGACTTGTACATTTTTCTTACAAGATTTATGCAAATAAAATATTATTTATAAGTTTCTATTTTTTTGTTACTTAATGTTATAATACGTTTATAATTTTATTGACATTAATAAAAAAAATTCAACTTTTTATTACTTAATGTTGTTAGTTGTTTACATTTAACTTCTTTATGTCTATATAAATATCTATATAAAGAAATTAAAGTAACAAATCTATCTAGTTAAAAAAAAATATTTACACATTTTTTTATAAGTTATTGTTATTAAAAAAATATAAAAAAATTTATTTCAACTTATAAATATTAATATTTAAATTTATACTTATGTTATATAAATATATATATAAATAAAGAAATCAAATAATTTTTTCTTACTTATTAATGTTGTTATAAATTTTTATATAACATAAAAGTTGACATAAATAAAAAAGAAGAACTTACTAACAAATAATTTATAAATTATACAGAAATAACTTACTAAAAAAATCAATAAATTTTAACTTAAATTTATTAAATTATTATTTATCTCACATAACTTATTGTCAATATTTTAAAGTTTATATATTATATATAAACTTTAAAAAAAATAAATTGAACCGGGTCCGACCAGATCGTGAACCGGCCCGGACTCAGTCCGATTCGACCCGGTCCTCCTCTGACTGGGTCATGGGTCCTCTGATCGGGTAACAGGTAATGGGTCCGGACCCGTTCTCTCTCTCGGGTTCGATCCGGTTCGAACCGAATCCAGTCAAATCTAATCAGCGCAAGTCGCGGGTCGACTCAAACCGGACCCATTAACACCATGAAGTCCAGCATATAAAAAATGTGTTATCTCCCACTAACTAACTATTGTAATGTCATGTCTTTGAAAAACAACTACCAAACCAGCATTATATTTAGGCAAATTATAAGGGCACTACTAGTTTTACTTGGGGGTAGCCCATTAATGAGCAAAGTTTACTCACACTAGCCCATTAGTTTACTCATACTAGCCCACTTTGAAACCCTTCTCCCAAACACTCCCAAACCCTCCCCCACCCCACCGGAGCTCTCCCTCTTCCGTCGGCCGTTCTCCGAGACTCTGTCCTCCTCCTCCTTGTCGATGGCTCCCAAAGTCTCGAAAGAATCGAGGTACAAATCATCATTCTCCTTGTTCTATTGCATTTGCAAAATTGTCCAAAATTTTTTAAAAATCCTATTGTATTTTGAAAAATTGGAGTGATTTTCTTTCCATTCTTCAAATGAGGGCATACAAGTCATGAATGTAGTTTAGGATGTAGTTTAGACGTTCACTTGGTTGATCGAACACGATTTTAGGGCATATAATGTCGAGAATCGTCGACATTGTCGAGCAGTATCGGGCGGGACTGTAGATTTTCCTACAGTCCTATATAGATTTAGGACTGTAGGAAAATCGATAGTCCTATTTATATTAAGGACTGTCGAATTGTCTACAGTCCTAAATTTATATAGAACTGTAGGCATTTCAACAGTCCTAAAAAATTAGGACTGTTGAACATTCTGCAGTCCTGTATACTTACAGGACTGTAAAAATTTCTACAGTCCTGAATGTTAAATTAAATTATGATGTTAAAATAGAAATTATTTTTTTGTCTTATAGTCATGCCCCTCGGAAGGACACTGTGGATAAAGATATCATGAGAAGACGCCCTACTGCGTCGATGCGTAAGGAACGCACTATTTCGCGTACTATTGAACCAGGCGTCACTATCCGCGAGCCCGAGGCACACCATGAAGTGAGGAAACGTTGATTGACGAAGAAGATTGCCACTCGTTCGAAGAGACGTGCTCCTCCAAGTTCTTCTGGTTCTTCTTCCTCCTCCGATGAGGACATGACAAATGTCCCAAATCGGCCTACTGATGGTTCAAGACCTTCTTAGCCTGGAGATTGTCCTGTCGAGAGTCTCCCACAAACTCTCGGAAACCAGACTACTGATGGTTCAGGACCTTCTGAGCAGCCAGATAGTCCAGTCGACACTCGTCCAAACGGTTGCTCTATGTTACCGTCGATCGAAAACTATATTGCATACCAAATATGGAACAATCCGGTAAGTACATTACGTCATGATAAATTTATATATAGTTGTAAGTTCAAAGTTCATCCAATTATTTATAGATAAGATATTTTACATAGAGGTATAATTTTATCCAATTGTTTACTTTTCAGGAGAGTTCTCGTATGTTGACGGTGATCAACCACGGGAAAAAATGCAATACATGGAGGTATGAATTATTGGGAGACGATGTGAAGGCAAAAATCAATCCCACCGGTCTACAATATTTGGGTAGCTACACATATACGACGGTGGATAATGCACTAATTTCAGCATTTGTAGAACGGTAGCATCCATAAACCAACACTTTCCATCTACCCAATGGGGAGTTGACGATTACCCTTGATGACGTCCATCATATATTGGGACTTAGGGTTGATGGTCGAGTCACGATGAATCAAACTTTTGATGAGTCGAGCATCAACTTTTACGACTATATTGTGGATTATGTATCAGGGTGTCTGGGAGTTGATGCCACTAGTTTTACTAGTCTTCGAGAATTCAAGAAGTCCTACGAACTTCCTCTAAAATATTTGGAGGAGATATTCGCTGAGCCGGCCCCCGAAATTGATAATAGCAAAAATGTGGCCCGCGGATATATGCAGTTCATCTTAGGGGCTGTCGGCATTACCGATAAGTCTGGAACATCCATAAATGCCAAATATCTCCTCAATTTGGACAACATTGACACGGTGGACGAAATTTCTTGGGAAAGCGGTATACTGGCATACCTTTACCGCGAGCTTGGTGCGGCATCCCGTGTGGGTTCGAAGACAATATCCGGATGCCAGACTCTACTCTATGTATAGATATATCTTTGTCAACTTGTATACATAAATTTAAATTGTGTTGTTTATTTTTGGACTAATATATTTTTAACCTGGTTACGTGAAGGCATGGATATACGATCACTTTCCAACCCTGCAGCGGGCGAAACTGAACCGAGGGTATGATGAGAACCTGCCTAGAATGTGCCGATGGAAGCCAACTAAGGAAGATGCCAAACGTTCTTACACATTGGCCGCCCTACGGCATGCACTCGAAGATATGACGACAGAAGAGGTGAATTTAGACCTAATTTTGTACTTAATTGGTATTAATTTACTACGTTATGCTAAATGACGTTATGCTAAATTTTATGCGGTGCAGATTGTATGAGATCCATACCGTGATTTGCGATAGACTACCCGTCCATTACAACCAGTCGCCTTATATCACGGTCTTATCAGTTGTCATGAAATCGTAGAGGCTTATATGCCGGATAGAGTGCTCCGTCAGTTTGGCTACGTACAAACTGTCCCAAGGCGCACTTTGAAAATGATAACTCCTCCGCGCGGTACAAAACCGCAAAACTATATTCCTGCGTCGTTCAACTGGGTATCAGACTTCTTCACCGAGTGGCAACGCCACGTTATTAGAGATACCGACCGGCAAGCAGCAGTCAATATGGCAGAGTGCAGCGACGACTACCTTGCCTACTACGTTGGTGTCGGACTACCTACCTTGTTCCAACGCGGAGGGGATATTATGCGTGTACCGTCAGATCTTCCTACCAAATCGGTCTTGTATACTGCACTGGTCAAGATGGTGCGCCAACTTGTAGACTTTAAGTTTGATATTTGTAATTGTGGCTAACAAATTTTTTAAATTCTCATGAATAGGCAAGAAAAGTGAAGAAGTTGGGAAGAAGCCTCGTAAGTTGCCAGGGTTTGAATTATATGGCAATCAATGACGAACTCCAACAAATCGACAACGCTGGAGATTTTCCTTTCTTGGAAAATAGAAAGCAACGTACAAAGAGGCGCCATGAAGTTTAAACTATCATTTTGAGTTGTAAAAGTTTGAATGAATATGACTTTTGAGAATTATAAAAGTTTAAACTATGATTTTGAGTTGTATAACTTTGATTGAATTTGCTACTATTGACAGTTTTAATGAATGTGCTACTATTGACACTTTGAGTTAATTTGAGTTGTATAAAAGTTTAAACTATCAATTTGAGCTGCATACATACTGTTGTCCAATTTGCAGACAGTGTAGCTAATTTTACATATAAGCTAATAGACAGTGGGTAAACTTTAGGACTGTCATAATTTTGACAGTCCTAGTATATGCTAGGACTGTCAAAATGGTGACAGTCCTAGTATCCTGGCAGTTTTACATATTGACAGTCCTAAGTTATTAGTAGCAATGCACAATATACAGTCAAAATATATTAGTATCAATTAGATAACTCCTTTCATTACACAACATACACACAACATACAATATATAGTTCAATATATAGTTAAACATACATGAATCAACACAAAATACATTTCAATATACAGTATCAATCGATTAGAATATCAAAGTAGTCGTCCGACATGATTTTTGGATCCTCCATCTTCATCATCTTCTTATAGGCAGCCATTGCATCATTGTAGGGTGTCGTCCATGCGATCGCTTCCTCAGGTGCGTGTTTATACCAAAGGTATGCCTGCCAACAAATCTTCAACAATTTCTTCGCCAAGTATCTGGCTATAGAAGGCTAGTCGCGACTCCAACTCCTCGTACAGCTCTTCCCTAACCTGTCTCCATCCTGCTTCAACTGAATAGCCTAGTTGTCTTGCTAGTGCATGGTATCCACAATGGCCATCCTTAGGAACATCAACAATAGACCAAATGAAATTTCGTATCTCAGGTAGGAAATTATCAATGTATAGACTATAAGAATCAGAAAAGTTATCAAAACCCTCCGCCGTGACTGCATCTATCGTTTCTGTTTCTTCCCCCTTCGAATAGTTAGCTTACTCTTTTTCTGCGGAAATACCCCCCGATCCATTAAGAACTTTGCCTCCAAACTGCGTTCGATATGTTCAAATAAGGATGGATCTCTTTTAGTTGACTCCTCCTCCTTTTTTGCTCTACTCTTTCTTGACTGTGGTCTTCCCTTAGGAGTTCGAACAACGGATGGCTCTTGTAATCGTGTTATTGCCGGGACTGCAATCTCTTGGATTTTAACCTCAATGGATCTTCTCTCCGGTTCCGATGCGCCACACCACCTTGCGTGCAGTAGTTTCACTTGTGGCAATGCAAAGAAATCATCTTGAACTTCCACCGTCGGCATTATCGACAGCTGTCTCCAACGTTGATCAACAACATCTATTGGAATAGTTTCCTCAACGCCCATGTGTAATCATCTACTATCTCACTCTTCATAAAACAAAAAGCGACTGTAAATATTTTTCCCGTAGACGTAAACCCGACAACGTGAAAAAGAGGCATCTTGAACTTGTTGGTCTTATATGTACAATCAAGGACCAACACGTCTGCGAAGGATCGGGCCAAGTGTGTGCAATCAGGATGAGCCCAAAACAACGAAAGGAGTTCATCAGTTTTTGGATGTCTTCTATGGTACCCCACGTAGTGATGCTCCCCAAGCAACTTCAATACTTGTTGCATCGCCATTCTTCCTTTCATACTATTGCATTTCGCTCTGGCCAAACTATTATAGATCATCCTCATGGTAGACTTGTTCCCATCTTCTTTTTGTCGCACGGCAGAATAAATTTGTTTCGGTGCAACTCCGGAAAGGAACAATTCTTCAACCAACTTTCTCTCATTCTCCTTCAACCGTGCCACGTAGGCATGACCCGTAAGTGTCCCTGGAATAGGATGATTGTGTCTTCCATTCTTAACTTCGATTATCCACTTCACATCTTCAACTTTTACAATCAACACATTCAATGGACAACCATATTTTCTCGTCCCAACGTTTTTCTTAGGGATTTCTTTTTCAACAACACCCTTTTTTATGATGCTCCCTAAACACACCTCCTCTTTCGCATCCCAGCTCAACATATTTTCGGTCCGGCCAAGATCTGATGGATCTTACAATGACAATAACTACGTTATGTCGTCTTCCAACTTCTCTGTACCACTCTAATGCTTCTTCCTGGGTTGCAAATTGAATATCCGTTGAGAAAATATCATCCACATCAACACCAACAGCAGGATGTACCACAATATCTGAACAAGGTTGGTCCTATAACCAATATAAAATAATATAAAAATTAATAACTTCATATAATTACCCAAGACTGTCACTATTTTGATAGTCTTATTTTTATATAGGACTGTCAAAATTATGATAGTCCTACTTTTATGTAGGACTGTCGAATTTATGACAGTCCTATATTTATATAGGATTATAGAATATTTGACAGTCCTATATTCATATAGGACTGTCTAATTTTTACAGTCCTTACTCGTGACTGTCGAATTAGGGTTGTTGTTTTACGTACCGTACGTGCTTCGGAACAACCGACATGTTCTTTGGAACGTCCGGAGTGCATATTTAATGGATTGGAGGATCCAACTTCGTCATCGAACATATTTTCATGCATTGTTCCTACAATAGTAAAAAAAAACTTAATTTTTTTCTAACAATCGCAAAACTTATTCATCGTAGGTTGTCGAAGACATACCGGAAGAATATTCCTTGGACAATCACCAAAGTAAAATTCTCCTCAAACCACAACTATCAATTTCCAAATTTAGGTGGGATGAGGGTTTCTTGGAGAATGAGGATTTCTTCAAGTCTAGGTGGAATGCAAAAAATAGGAAAAAAAATCACTTATATACCTAAGTGTGGGCTAGCCCCAAGTAACTTTGAGAGTGACAAACTTGTAGTTTTGGAAAAAATTTCATTGGGCTAGCCCCAAGTAAAAGTAGTAGTGCCCTTATAATTTGTCTATATTTATGTGATCTGGTATTTCGTATAAGACACTGTATATTGTGTTGCGTTTTGTGGGCCACTGTCCTTAACTTTCATCATTAATAAATGCAATAAATGGAAGGAATTAACCCCCCGGCTCATCCACTGATCAAACCCGCAGTTGAACTGCGCAGTGACTGGACCTCTCTTCTCCGTTCATGTATATATGCGGATTCCAACGGTTGGGAATTTTTTTTTGGCAAATTATAAGGGCACTGCACATTTTACTCGGGGCTAGCCCATTTCAAAATTAGAAAAAATTATAAGTTTGCCATCATGAAAATTACTCGGGACTAGCCCACTGTAATACTCAGGACTGTCAAAATTTTGACAGTCCTACAAATAGATAGGACTGTCAAAATTGTGACAGTCCCATTTATAAGGACACTGCACATTTGACTCTGGGCTAGCCCATTGGAAATTTACAAAAAATTATAAGTTTGCCATCATGAAAGTTAGTCGGGGCTAGCCCACAGTTATAATCCGGACTGTCAAAATTTTGACAGTCCTACCACTTGGAAGGACTGTCACAATTTTGACAGTCCTACCCAATTTGTAGGACTGTGAAAATTTTGACAGTCCTACAAATTGTTAGGACTGTCAAAAATTTGACAGTCCATTTCCCAAAATTACAAGTTTGCCACTCTGATAGTTAGTTGGGGCTACCCCACACCAAAGTATAAAAGTCAAATGGGTTTCTATTTTTGGCATTCTGTCACCCTCACATTTCCATCTAAGGGTAGTTTGGTAATTATCATGGGTATTAATTATTTTAGAATTATTATTATTAATAATTGTGCATGACTAATTTATTTATTTTATTTATTGTTAGTGTAGACTTGTTTTGGACTTGTGTAGTGGACCTAACCATTTAATTAGAGAGCATGAAACAAGCTTTTGGACTAGTTTAAGTTGAGCCCATGAATTAGGCCCATGGATTAGGAAACATGATTAATTAGTAGAACCATTAGACTAGAACCTTCCCTCCCTAATTATTTCTTCATGAGAGGCCCCAAGGGGTATTTTTGACTTTGTATATTGCTTGGGGAAGGGTTTTTATCCAGCCATAATTGAGAGGAGAGAGAGTGCTCTCATTTTAGTTCTTCCCCAAAATTCTAGATCTAGTTTTTCCCCTTCCAATTCCCCATCATTTCCCCATCAATTCACCATCAATTCTCTTCAAATCTCTTCCTAAATTCAACATTGAAGCCTCTACATCAAGGATCTACAAGCAAGGAGCAAGGAACAAGGAGGAGGAGGCCAAGATCTACAAGGAGAAGAGCAACTTGTCAATTGGGACTTTTCATTGGGAATCCATCTCCCAATAGGTATAAATCAGTTTTCCCCCTTCCTATAGGCTATAGATCTGAGTTTTTACCATGAAAAACCACCCCACATGCATAGGTTACCCATAGGATTTGATTTGGAATTATTTGGAGACCTACGGTGGTAGTTATGTCCAATTTGGTGGCAATTTTGGGGGAATTCCAAAATTGGCACATGTAGTGCTTGTCAATGGATCTAATAGATCTAATTGACCATTGATTGTTTGTTTGTAGCTTGTGTCGTGTCCACAATTGGATACGTGTGGGCCGAATCTCGTCAATTTGACGAAACGGTCGATTTTGGGGATTTTCCTCCGACACGGGGCCATGTGCATATCATATGGCGACACGGACACGTAGACACTCTAATTTATATATGTATTGTTCATAATATATGTATTAGGCTTGTACGTGTCCTCCGGGATACGTTTGGTTGTGAGTTGGGGGCCGTGTCGCAAGCGTATCATAGAAAAGTGTGATACGGGTGCGGTGCACCCCATGTGTTTGTGTTTTTGGCTTTTGTACTATGCATACATATGTAAATATATTTGTATATGCTATCTATACTTAAATTGGAGCATATAATAGTGTACTTTGGGTTTTTGGTGTTTATGTGTGTCTATGTGTATTTAATAGAGTATCTACATTAATCTATATGTGTGTGTATATATACATATTGGTGTATATAGCTATATGTATTAATATCTATAGGTATATATGTATATGTGTTTGGCTTATATGATATATATATATATATATGGGGATAGCTACATATTGGTTATGTTTATATGCATTTAGATATTTGGTATATGTCTATATACATGTGTTAGTTTACATCTATATAGATATATATTTATGTTTGGTTAGATATCTATATGTGTGTATATATATATAGTTATATACTTAGAGATTTTAGTGGCTGTGCATTGTGTCTGTGTGTGTTTGAGTGAGTGCAACCGAGCAGAAGTGTGGAGCAGCCACTGTGCAACCGAGCAGCAGCAAGTAGCATACACAGCATTGAGAACCAGCTCCTGCAGCAATGTTCCTGTGTACATTGCACAGTATAAAGAACAGAGGAAGCAGTAGGGGCATTCAGCCAGTGAAGGCTGTGCAAACTCAAACAGCAAGGGCAGCAGGAACTGAACACAGAAGAACTGAGACCCTACCTGCAGATTGCACAGCAAACTGTGTGCAGATACACACAGCAACTGAAGACTGCAAGTTTTACCTGAACACAGCAGACTGACCATAGCAAGGATTACACAGAACTGATACTCCTGCAGTCTCCATTGCACAGCAAAGTGCAGTCCCCATTTCACAGCAATGTGCACAGCATGTATGAGGATTACCTGTGAACTGCACATTTCAGTACAGAGATAAACTGAAGACTTACCTGAACACAGCAAGGATTGACTTGAACACACCTACCTGCAGATACAGCAACTGAAGCAGCAACATCAGATTATACATTGGAAGTTAGCTAGTTAGAGATGCCAAGGTTTTGGGTATCAAGGTAGGTATTAGTGTAGTTAGTATATTTATAACTATGTATACTAGAGGTTAGTGAGTAGTAGAGGTACTAGGGACTATGTTAGATATGTATATTAGTATAAGTAAAATATTAGTAGTATACTTGTTAGAAAGCAATTAGTTTTTAGTTAAGGTATTGGTTAATTAGTTTAAGATATTAGTGTATACTTAGCATATTAGTTTGGGATATCTATTTATATCTATTGTGTTTAGTTTTAGTTTACCTTGAGATACCAAAGTATCACCAAGGTATGGGTCGATACCCCAGGGTATTGAGGTTGAGTGTCGGGGTATTTGCGATACGCATTGGCACAAGGCCAAAGTATCATAATTATTTGTTTTGAGATATTATTATATTATTATTGTGACTTATATATATAAATATAAACTATTTTTCATATTAGAAAATCTGCGTATCTTAGGATACGGCTTCTTGATTTCACTGTGGTGTGTTAGCTTAGCTAGTATAGCATAGCTTCATAGTGTATTGACTTAGTGACTAGCATTAGACTCTTGCAACCTAGAAATACATTGGTTTGACTTAGAAACGGCGTATTGACCTAGAACTTCTTCAACTTCATTTATTTTCATCATTGAACCTTGTATTGATACAACATACCATATATAGGTTGTGAGACACCAGCTTGGGCATCGAGAGACACACTTTGCTCAGGACTTCAGGCGAGTACATTTCTCTGATTGTTTTCAATTCATAATGTTGTATATATTCATGTTCTAGATTAGTATACATTGATTCCCGACACAGTGATTTCACGGACTGGTGCTTTATGGATCCCGTCAGGAGGTGTTATCCCCTACCGTGTGCAACGGGTACCCAATGACATGTATTTCATCGTGTGCATCGGGTATTGACTTTCATGTGCCTCTTGTGCATCCACTATTTCGTGTGCTAGTGTGACTATCGTGATTATGTACGTAACGTGTCGTGATTGGATCCATGAGTATTGGTTGGGGAGGGGGAGTAGGAGTTGGTTATGTGATCAAAGCCCCTCTTGATCTCATGTGCATGTCGATTATACACCTCACGTATAATGGAGTTACCTATATACCTCATGTGCAACCTAAACCGATCACATAACGAACTCTCACTCTAAAACACATAGTTAGTATTTCTTGTTCTCTACTTGCAGTTCTTCTTGTATTTACTTTCAGCTTTATTGTGCCTATTGCCTATTCACTTGTACAGTTTATTCTTCTACTTGTGCATCTTGTATCATTTTTCTATTGCTTGTTATATATGCTCGATTATGTTATTGGAACTGCTTTCAGAGGTATGTACTTCGCTCCAATCCTGACTGGATATATTTTTCCAGATGATTGGCTAGAGGAGCTGTGTCCCACACATTACGGACCTCAGGAGGGTGAGACTTTAGAGGACACTCCCCTAGAGCCAGAGGACATAGTACCAGTGACCGAGGAGGTCTAGTTTTGTTTAGATGTTGTATTAGACTATATTTTGTGGAGATTCACAGATGTACTATTATTTCATATTGTGGATTGTATCTTCTTTCCTTCGCTATTTCCATTCGTGCATTATTTTCCTCCTTAGTTTGTTTTGTGATTGAGATTGATATATTGTGAGATACCATATTGCTCCTCCGATTGGAGTTGAGATGATTGACAGGTACCATATTATATTGTTGAGATGTTAGATAGTTAGAAATGACCCAGACAACGTTCTACCGCCGATTCTGCGGCGTAGGCTGGGCGTAGCCACGTACTCGTGCCCGAATATCAGGGTGCGGGTCGTGACACATTCCACCTAGACTTAAGAAACCCTCATTCCACCAAGCCCAAACCTAAATTTGGAAATATCTAGTTGTGGTTGGAGGAGTATTTTACTTTGGTGATACCCCAAGGAATATTCTTCCGGTATGTCTTCGACAACCTACGTTGAATAAGTTTTGCAAATGTGCGAAAAAGATTTAGTTTATTTTGATTAATGTAGGAACAATGCATGAAAAAATGTTCGATGACGAAGTCGGATCGTCCAATTCATTAATTATGCACTCCGGACGTTCCGAAGTACAAGTTGGTTGTTCCGAAGCACGTACGGTACGTAAAACGACAACCCTAATTTGACAGTCACGAGTTAGGACTGTAAACATTAGACAGTCCTATATAAATATAGGACTGTCAAATATTCCACAGTCCTATATAAATATAGGACTGTCATAAATGCGACAGTCCTACGTAAAAGTAGGACTGTCATAATTTTGACAGTCCTATATAAAAATAGGACTGTCAAAATAGTGACAGTCCTGGATAATTATATGAAGTTATTAATTTTTATATTATTTTATATTGGTTATAGGACCAAGCTTGTTCAGATATTGTGGTACATCCTGCTGTTGGTGTTGATGTGGATGATATTTTCTCAACGGATATTGAGTTTGCAATCCATGAAGAAGCATTAGAGTGGTGCAGAGAAGTTGGGAGATGACATAACATAGTTATTGTCATTGCAAGATCCATCCGATCTCGGCCGGGCCAAAAATATCTTGAGCTTGGATGCGAAAGAGGAGGTGTGTTTAGGCATCATAAAAAGAAGGGTGTTGTTGAAAAAGAAATCCCTAAGAAAAATGTTGGGACGAGAAAATATGGTTGTCCATTGAAGGTGTTGATTGTAAAAGTTGAAGATGTGAAGTGGATAATCGAAGTTAAGAATGGAAGACACAATCATCCTATTCCAGGGACACTTACGGGTCATGCCTACGTGGCACGGTTGAAGGAGGATGAGAAAAGTTGGTTGAAGAAATGTTCCTTTCATGAGTTGCACCGAAACAAATTTATTCTGCTGTGCGACAAAAACAAGATGGGAACAAGTCTACCATGAGGACGATCTATAATAGTTTGGCCAGAGCGAAATGCAATAGTATGAAAGGAAGAATGGCGATGCAGCAAGTATTGAAGTTGCTTGGGGAGCATCACTACGTGGAGTACCATAGAAGACATCCACAAACTGATGAACTCCTTTCATTATTTTGGGCTCATCCTGATTGCACACATATGGCTCGGTCCTTCGCAGACGTGTTGGTCCTTGATTGTACATATAAGACCGACAAGTTCAAGATGCCTCTTTTGCATGTTGTCGGGTTTACGTCTACGGGAAAAACATTTACAGTCGCTTTTTGTTTTATGAAGAGTGAGACAGTAGAGGATTACACATGGGCGTTGAGGAAACTACAATCCCTTTACACAGGTTACAAAGAGCCGTCTGTTTTTGTTACTGACAGAGAATATGCGTTGATAAATGCTATAGATATTGTATTTCCTCATGCGCATAGACTACTATGCACTTGGCATATAAATAGAAATATCCATGCTCAATGCAAGAAAAAAATTTGAAAATGTGGACGGTAAAATTGACATGCTTCGCTTCGAAGAATTCTACAGTGATTGGAGTCTTGTATGGCGAGCAAGTACTACAGACAGTTACGACGCAGCATGGTACATGTTCCAACAAAAGTGGGAGCCAAGTAACCCGACATGCATATCTTATATCAAAGATACTTGGCTAGGACCACATAAAGAGCAATTCGTCTTAGCATGGACCAACATGGTGAAGCATTATGGCACGATCACTACGAACCGGGTCGAAGGGGCACACTCATGTTTGAAAAGATATCTACGCTCATCGGTCGGTAATTTTGTCTCTGTTTGGCAATCGATTCATTTGATGACTATTGCCACGGTGAACGATATTGTAGCATCATTTGAGATGAGCCTGAATATTGCAAAGCATGAATACAAGCAAGAACACCTCTTGGATGGTTTAACTCATGTGGTATCTCACAAGGCCTTGGGGTTATTGCTTGAGGAGATTCGAAGGTCGAAGTCGGTGGGTTATGATCCCGAGGTTTGCGGTTGTTCATATCGACATTCACTCGGACTTCCGTGTGCACATGAAATCAACGAATACCGTCGTGAATCTATACCTATTCCAATAGATGTTGTTGATCAACGTTGGCGACAGCTGTCGATAATGCCGGCGGTGGAAGTGCAAGATGATTTCTTTGCGTTGCCCCAAGTTAAACTACTTCACGCAAGGTGGTGTGGCACAACGGAACCGGAGAGAAGATCCATTGAGTTTAAAATCCATGAGATTGCAGTCCCGGCAACTACTCGATTGCAAGAGCCATCCGTTGTTTGAACTCCTAAGGGAAGACCACACTCAAGAAAGAGTAGAGCCAAAAAGAAGGAGGAGGAGTCAACTAAAAGAGATCCATCCTTATTTGAACATATCGAACGCAGTTTGGAGGCAAAGTCCGTTGTTCGAACTCCTAAGCTAACTATTCGAAGGGAGAAGAAACAGAAAACGATAGATGCAGGCACGGCGGAGGGTGTTGAAAACTTTTCTGTTTCTTATAGTCTATACATTGAAAAATTCCTACTTGAGATACGGAACTTCATTTGGTCTATTGATGATGTTCCTGCGGATGGCCACTGTGGATACCATGCACTAGCAAGACAACTAGGCTATTCAGTGGAAGCAGGATGGCGACAGGTTAGGGCAGAGTTGTACGAGGAGTTGGAGTCGCGACTAGCCTTCTATAGCCAGATACTTGGCAAAGAAATTGTTGGGGATTTGTTGGCAGGCATACCTTGTACGGAAACAGTTACCGGACCAGAGCATTACATGGATGTCCCGCCTGCTGCTTACGTCTTCTCTAATAGGTATAAGTTACCTATTGTAATTATCTCACATGGTATTAACAATACTTTCTTTCCAATGTGTGCCCCCCCGGCCGAACACCGAGTATCCAATCTCTGTTGCATTGGGCTTGTCGGACAACACTTCGTCATCCCAAGGTTGATCGCTCATTCTCCTATTCCGCCACCTTCTACGCTTTGGTATAAACACGCACCTGAGGAAGCGATCGCATGGACGACACCCAACATGGATGCAATGGCGGCCTATAAGAAGATGATGAAGATGGAGGATCCAAAAATCATGTCGGACGACTACTTTGATATTTTAATCGATTGATACTGCCCCAAGTGAAAATGTATAATTTTTTGATCCATGTTTGTCTAAGTCTATATTGAACCATATGTTGTATGTTGTGTAATGAAAAGAGTTATGAAGATTTTGATTGTATATTGCGCATTGCTACTAATAACTTAGGACTGTCATTATGGAAAACTGCCAGGATACTAGGACTGTCAAAATTGTGACAGTCCTAAAGTTTACTCACTGTCAATTTGCACATTTATATAACTTTAGGACTGTAACAATTTTGACAGTCCTAGTTCAAACTAGGACTGTCAAAATTGTGACAGTCCTAAATTTTACTCACTGTCAATTTGCACATTTATATAACTTTAGGACTGTCACAATTTTGACAGTCCTAGTTCAAACTAGGACTGTCAAAATTGTGACAGTCCTAAAGTTTACTCACTGTCAATTTGCACATTTATATAACTTTAGGACTGTCACAATTTTGACAGTCCTAGTTCAAACTAGGACTGTCAAAATTGTGACAGTCCTAAAGTTTACTCACTGTCAATTTTGGACAGTCCTAGTGTAAACTAGGATTGAATATACAGTTAACCCACTGACCAATATGCACAGTATACAGATCAAAATAGTAATAACAAGGCAAAATTAACTCATAGTGTCACAACATGGCAAAATTAACTCAAAGTGTCACAAGTAGGCAAAATTATAGTTTAAAGTTTTACAACTCAAATCCTCAATATCGTCAAAGTGTCACAAGTAGGTCAAAACTCATATTCAATCACACTTTTACAAGTAGGTCAAAACTCATATACAACGTTTACAGGTTAAATTGTGACAATTCTCAAAGGTCATATTCAGTCATACTTTTACAACTCAAAATGATTATTCAAACGTCATGGCGCCTCTTCGTGCGTTGCTCTCTAGTATCCAAGAAAGGATATTCTTCAGCGTTGTCGATATTTTGGAGTTCGTCATTGATTGTCATATAATTGGAACCCTGGCAACTGACGAGACTTCTTCCCAACTTCTTAACTTTTCTTGCCTATTCATGAAAAATGAAAATAATTGTTAGCCACAGTTACAAATATCAAACTTAAACTCTACAAGTAGGCTCACCATCTTGACAAGTGCAGTATATAAGACCGATTTGGGAGGAAGATCTGACGGTACACGCACAATATCCCCTCCTCGTTGGAACAAGGTCGGTAATCCGACACCGGCGTAGTAGGCGAGGTAGTCGTCGCTGCACTTCGCCATATTGACTGCTGCTAGCCGGTCGGTATCTCTAATAACGTGGCGTTGCCACTCGGTGAAGAAGTCCGATACCCAGTTGAAATGTGTAGGTATATAGTTTAGCGGTTTTGTACCGCGCGGAGGAGTTATCATTTGCAAAGTTCGCCTTGAGACAGTTTGGACGTAGCCAAACTGACGTAGCACTCTATCCGGCATATAAGCCTCCTTGATTTCATGACAACTGATAACACCGTGATATAAGGCGACTGGTTGCAACGGACGGGTAGTCTGTCGCAAATCACGGTATGGATCCCATTCAATCTGCACCACATAAAATTTAACATAATGTCATTTAGCATAACGTAGTAAATTAATACCAATTAAGTACAAAATTAGGTCTATATTCACCTCTTCTGTCGTCATATCTTCGAGTGCATGCCGTAGAGCGGCCAATGTGTGAGAACATTTGGCATCTTCTTTAGTCGGCTTCCATCGGCACATTCTAGGCAGGTTCTCGTCATACCCTAGGCTCAGCTTTGCCCGCTGCAGGGTTGAAAAGTGCTCGTATATCCATGCCTTCACGTTACCGAAAATATATTAGTCCAAAAATAAACAACACAATTTCAATTTATGTAAACAAGTTGACAAAGATATATCTATACATGGAGTAGAGTTTGGCATCCGGAAATTGTCTTCGAACCCACACGGGATGCCGCACCAAGCTCGCGGTAAAGGTATGCCAGTATACCGCTTCCCCAAGAAATTTCGTCCACCGTTTCAATGTTGTCCAAATCGAGGAGATATTTGGCATTTATGGACGTTCCAGACTTATCGGTAATGCCGACAGCCCCTAAGATGAACTGCATATATCCGCGGGCCACATTATCGCTATTCTCAATTTCGGGGGCCGGCTCAGCGAATATCTCCTCCAAATATTTTAGAGAAAGTCCGTAGGACTTCTTGAATTCTCGAAGACTAGTAAAACTAGTGGAATCAACTCCCAGACACCCCGATACATGATCCACAATATTGTCGTAATAGTCGATGCTCGAGTCATCAAAAGTATGATTCTGCATGGGACGACCATCAACCCTAAGTCCCAATATATGATGGACGTCATCAAGGGTAATCGTCAACTCCCCATTGGGTAGATGGAAAGTGTTGGTCTCTGGATGCCACCGTTCTACAAATGCTAAAATCAGTGCATTATCCACCGTCGTATATGAGTAGCTACCCAAATATTGTAGACCGGTGGGACTGATTTTTGCCTTCACATCATCTCCCAATAATGCATACCTCCATGTATTGCATTTTTTGCCATGGTTGATCACCGTCAACATACGACCACTCTCCTGAAAAGTCAACAATTGGATGAAATTAAACCTCCATGTAAAATGAACTTTGAACTTACAACTATATATAAATTTATCATAACGTAATGTACTTACCAGATTGTTCCATATTTGGTATGCAATATGGTTTTCGATCGACGGTAACATAGAGCAACCGTTTGGACGAGTGTCGACTCGACTATCTGCCTGCTCAGAAGGTCCCGAACCATCAGTAGGCCGGTTTCCGAGAGTTTGTGGAAGACTTTCGACAGGACTATCTGCAGGCTGAGAAGGTCCTGAACCATCAGTAGGCCGATTTGGAATATTTGGCATGTCCTCATCGGAGGAGGAAGAAGAACCGGAAGAACTAGGAGGAGCACGTCTCTTTATGGCAATCTTCTTCGTCAATGGACGTTTCCTCACTTCAGGGCGTGCCTCGGCCTCGCGGATAGTGACGCCTCGTTCAATAGGACGCGAAACTGTGCGTTCCTTACGCATCGACGCAGTAGGGCGTCTTCTCATTTCTTCATCCACAGTGTCCTTTCCAGGGGCATGACTATAAGGCAAAAATTAATATATACAGACAAAAATTAATTTATATTTTAACATAATAATTGAATTTTTTTTCAGGACTGTAGCCATTTCTACAGTCCTGTAAGTATACAGGACTGCAGATTTTTCAACAGTCCTATATATATAGGACTGTAGAATTTCCTACAGTCCCATATAGATTTAGGACTGTAGGAAATTCGACAGTCCTATATATATATAGGACTGTAGGAAATTCTACAGTCCCGCTCGATACTGCTCGACAATGTCGAGCAGTCTCGACATTGTACGCCCTAAAATCATGTTCCAAACGACTTCTATGTCTAAACTACATCCTAGACTCCGCCAAGGACTAGTATGCCCTCATTTGAAAGAAAATAACTCAAAATTTTCAACATGCAAGAGGATTTCTTAAAATTTTTGGACAATTTTTCAAATACAATAGCACAAGGAGAATGATGATTTCTACCTTGGTTCTTTCGAGACTTTGTGAGCCATCGACAAGGAGGAGGAGGACAGCGGAGATCGGCCGACGGGAGGGGGTCGGCGGGAGGGGGGAAAGCTCCGGTCGGGGGGGAGGGTTTGGAGAAGTGGGCTAGTGTGAGTAAAAATTTGGGCTACTATGAGTAAATGTTGCTCTTTAGTGGGCTAGCCCCAAGTAAAATTGGCAGTGCCCTTATCAAAAGCCTTTTTTTTTTTTTTTTTTTTCCTTTCTTATTCCTTCGTTTCCTCGACTTCTTTTCCTTCCCTCCATCTCTCTCCCCATCAAAACCCCAAATTCTGCGCTCGCCGGAACCCTAATTTCCGGCAGACATGAACACGAACGAGTACCGGTTCTTCCTCTCCTGCGACATCAACCTCCCCGTCACCTTCAGAATCGACCGATTGGAAGGGAATCTCCCCCAATGCCCTTCCCGACCTAAATCCGGTAAGATTTCCCTTTCTAGGGTTTAGATTAGGGTTTTTTATGATGTGATTATAGTCGCCATCAGCGGAAGATCGTTTTTTTGGGGTGAAATTAGGGTTTCTGAATTTCTTAGTGATCTGCATGAAACAGTAATAGTTACTTAGGGATTGACTTTAGTGAAGATTCATTCTCATGGTTACTCTTCTAATGTTTTATTAATATTTTGCTACAACAATTGATGCCAGAAATTTGTAGGGGAAGCTATTTTTCTGCAATTCGAAGGAAAAGAAAATCTTGAATTGGTAGGGTGAATTGAAGTTTAGGATTTTGTGCCATTTGTGTGTCGTGTTGGACACATATCGAACACTACAAAGTACACTACTTGCTGGAACTGGTACGTGTCCGATTGTGTTATGCGGTATATGTGAGACGTAGATAGGAGGAAACAGGTCTTGTAACTTAGTTGTATTCTTGGCCACTTTTGCTTCACTGTCCCCCTTGCTATTCACCTCCCAATCATGAAACCTGAAACCCCAATCCTAATATTTCATTCTTATTTTCACCGGGGTTTCCCAATTGAATGGAGATAATCCTCATTGGAGGATATCACCTACGACCTAGGAAGCACAGCCACTCCAAAAACCGGTGCCGTGTACGTGAATACGCTAGGAACTCCAAAACCCGGTGCCGTGCACGCGAATACACTAGGACACTCCAAAACTGTTGCCATGTTTTTGTCTTTGTCCGTATCTTGTTGTATTTATGTCCATGCAACAATCCCTGCGATGAGCACCCCTGTTGTAGACATAGTGCATGTCGACGGACAAGCACAACCCTCTACAACATCCGTTTATAAACTTAGTCCCCAAGGTTAGAATTACGGTCAAGGTTTCAATCTAGGATGTAAAAGAGGAGGATGGAGAAAGAAGAGCGGTAAGTTGTTAAATAGATAATCACATTGCTAAAGCTAATGGTCGTAAGGCGGATGTTTTTTGTTATTGTTGTGGGTGGGTGAGGGGGGTGGGGGGGGATAGGAAGATAATGTAATCAACATTTCTTTTTCTAATAGTGAATGGAGGGGGATTTCCTGTATTTACGTAGCTTGAACAGAATTTTCTAGTATGGTTCATTCTTGAGCATCCTATAGTTTGTAAGGTTGGATACTGAATCCCTTTATGTTTGGTCTTACTTTACATTTTTCGTTTTTCAGAAGTTACCTTAAACGAGATTAGAAATGCGGAGCTATATGTTGAATGTGCCTTGTACCTTGATGGAGTTCCTTTCGGGCTGTCTACAAGAACAAGGTTCCCCCAGACGCTTTAGTGTGCATGCTAACTGATCTTTGCTATGATTTGTTATATGGTGGCAGATTGAAGTGGATAGTAGGGTCATCTGTTATGTTCCCTTTGTGTAGGGTCATCTGTTATGTTCCCTTTGTTCTGTTATTGCGGTTTTATTCAGTCTGATAGTCCATTTATCATACTCATATACCAGGCTGGAATCTTCAGGGAAGTCATATTGCTGGAATGAGCTTATCACACTAAGCACCAAGTATCGGGACTTAACTTCTCAGGCACAACTTGCATTAACAGTATGTTACACTGTAGTTATATGTTTACAATAGTCTTTCTAAATTGAGTTTTAGACACTGATATTATTGTGTTTTTTGACGCTAAACATTTGAATATATTACTAACATTTCTGTAGCTTGTTCCAAGTACTCATGTACTGTGATCATTGCCGTGAAATTCTTGTGGTACGATGGAAGTCAGTCCAGGCTCCAGCAATATGAAAGATTTGATAGACATCTTAAAGATCATGATATTTGTTTTGGTATCACACTTTTGAAGTCTATCAGGGAACACATTGACAAGGAGAATCTAAGTTACAAATCTTGATCAAGTTTTGTTTGTAGTTGAGGGTGTCACTTGGTGCGATGACTGGAAGATGGAAGTTTAGAGTCATGGAAACAAAACTCAACTAACACTTAACTACATGAGGACATGACCTTCCTGTGTACGTTATAAGAGACGTGGATATTAAAACATTCTAGTCATTCTAGGTTTCAAATAAAGGGTTCCTTCTTGCTTACGGCTAACTTGGTTAGGACTTGGTCACCAGAATTAGCACGGTTATCAGAACTACGTCAATTCTTTTGTGGGTTTCTCATGCTCCATAGCTGACTCCACTTTCATTTGAGGAGATTTGGATAAGGGGGTCAAGATGTACGAAACCTTACCTCCCATATATATGGAGAGGTTGTTTTTGTGACTCGAACTTGCATCCTCCAAGATGCAGGTAGTGTGAGGAGATGTGGACGATGAAGATAATATTTTTAAGAAGTAATTGAGAAGTAGCCTTTTTCATGACATTTTTGCAATGATGCTTGTTTGTATTAGGTATTGATCCTTGAATTTTGGTGCCTTAAATTGGGTAATGTTATTGTATAGATTTTAGCAATTGCATTTTTAGAATTAAAAGACAATGTGAAGGCTCATGACTCAATGCTGACCTTTTAGAATTAGTCATTGTTCTTTGGTTCAATTGATTCCTTGCTTTCTGATTTTCTTTTGAATTCAATAACCACTCACTAATCACATAAATATGGATTCAATGATTGGAGATTACTACTAAATAATGAGGGATCTGTGGAATTATTGTGCTAGACAAAGTCGTGCAACTTGATGAATTATACACAGAGACTGCAGATGTTGACGAAAAGACTCCAGTGGAGAATGATGCTGGGCCTGGTTCTGCAGGACGATGGGCTGGACTTCTCCACGAGCTGCTCCTGATTGCCTTTTTAGACCACTTTTATAATTAGGTCATGGGGTTTCATGCTTTGGCTCCAAGTTTGAGTAATTAAAATTGTACATCTAGATATTTTCTTTTCTTAGGTAGAAAGTCTATTTTTTACGACAACGCTATGACTGGTCCATTGTGTCATCTTCCCTATAAGAATACTCTTCTTCTAGATGAATATGTTTCTTTTATGAGTTCTTTGGGCTCTATTGGACTACATCCCATCATCAATCATCCCTCTTTCGTGCCAATTAGTGGCAGACAAGAGCTACCTGGAGAGGTTTGGGGTAGAAAACCCCCGGAAATTGTAAACATACAAGCAAATTGTAGTGTTACTGTATACAGTTTAATATGCTTACATTATATGTTATATTAGAATAGTAAGCTACTAAACTAGCCATTTTGGAACACTATTCACGGACAGAAGACGGCGTATAGCTGCACATCCAAGTTTGTGTTTGCTAGTAACAACTCAAAAATGTGTTCCTACTACAAATTACAATGCTTTTTGAGTAACTTATGATTATTCTGATTGTGATTGATGTCAGTAGCTTGGTTGGTGTTGTTTAATATCATGTAGGAGGATTGATGGAAGCATTTATGCTAGATTGGCTTCATAAGAATTCAAATTTATGGGAACGTCCAACCTGTAGGATGTGCGATTTAGCTAGTTGGCTGGATTAACTACCCACTTAAAGATGTTATTGTATTTGAAAGATGAGTCCCATATAAATCATTTGATTGGATAAACAGGAACCTGATGTGACTATGATGGTTCTTTCAGCCATAATTGATAATTGATGGTGGAAAGAATTTATTTTTATAATTCTATTTATATCTGTTTCTTCTCTTTCTATCAAACGCCTCTAATAACAAGCGACTATGAGACAACAGTCAGTACCGGCGTACCGGCGTTTGATAGAAAGAGAAGAAACAGATATAAATAGAATTATAAAAATAAATTCTTTCCACCATCAATTATGGCTGAAAGAACCATCATAGTCACATCAGGTTCCTGTTTATCCAATCAAATGATTTATATGGGACTCATCTTTCAAATACAATAACATCTTTAAGTGGGTAGTTAATCCAGCCAACTAAAGGCCTCTCTCTTTGCAAAAAGTAAATAGGATGCAATCAAGAACACCAACAAGGACATCAAGATCGAGGCTTGCTAAATGTGAGCTAAAAAATATTATAGATCCTCACTTTCTTGACAGCAAGTCATGGTGCTTGGTAGAAAATTGGGGTTTTAAAATGATAGCATCTGCCATATGAATAGGTTTAGGTTAAGAAAAAGGTGAGGATCTGATGAAAGAAATACTTGTAATTGATTTAAAATATCGTTGGGATTAAATATAAGGAAAATTGAGGTGTTATCAAGATTTTAGGATCTTATTATTAGCATGAAAGAAAAATACCTTTATATGAGTGCGTTGTGTCTATGTACACAAGTCTTTAAGAAAATACTTATCTAATCTTTAAGAAAATACTTATCTTGCGGACTTTTGTCACAATAGGGAAATAGGTACTGATGCAACTTCAGATTCCTTTATTTTGAGATTGATTTCAAGTTTTCAACTACAATTTTCATTGGCTAATGGCTAGTCCTTTGTATTTTCTATTGTATCACATTCTCTTTTTTGAATTCTAACTTTCTCTTTTCTGGCTTGTAGGTTTGGGACGTATCATGTGGTGATCATGAGTGCCTAGTTGGTGGTGCCACGACTTTTCTTTTCAATAGCAAAAGACAACTTAAAACTGGGAAGCAGCAGCTTCGACTTTGGCCAAGAAAAGAAGCAGATGGAACCATTCCCACTGCTACTCCAGGAAAGGTTTATGCAAGAGCCTTCCACAGATCTCTAGTGCCATCATTTATATGATTAGCATTCTTCCAATATATATGCAATTTCTTCACTGCACACTTGTCACTTTTATCTATTGTTTCTGATGTATTATATTGCCAGGTCCCCAGGCATGAGCGGGGGGAACTAGAGCGCCTTGAGAGGCTTGTGAATAAGTATGAAAGGGGGCGAATACAACGTATTGATTGGCTGGACCATCTTACTTTTAAAGCCGTCGAGAAGATCAAGGAACAAGAAAGCAGTATTAGTGGCAATACTCGTCTAAGTCTTATTGTTGATTTTTGTAGTTTCGAGCACATAGTAGTTTTTCAGGTAACTAGTAATATCTGCCAATGAACTTTTTTAATCAGCTTTTGAAGTTTCAGTTGCTGCATTTCGTCGTTCATGCAACCCTTTTTATAAAACTTTTTCCTACCTTTTTTGCATTTATATCAGATTGCTTTTCTGTTACACGGCAAAATTGAGGGAAGTTTATTCTATGGTTAGCGAAGAATTCTTCTTCCTTATCTATGAGTTCACCTCCATGAAATATAAATCACAGAACAGATTGGTTTCTATTTGATCATTGCTTGGTACCTTTTCTTAAATTAGAGGCAGAGCATTTAGTATGTATATGAAACCGCTGATCATGGTCTCTACAATTGAATTGGATACTTGCGTAACAAAATTAGATACAGCCCTATACTTATTGTGAGGTTTTGAGATAGGTACCGTGATCATAAATGGTTAATCTAGGATGACACTGACGTGGTACATCTGATGTATAAATATAGTTTGATGTGCTCGACTTATTGAACAGGCATCTGCATTGAATCTTTTAAACTTAAAATACAATCTAAGTTTACCTAATTCCATAGCAAAAAATTACCAGTATGTCAATGTAGGATTCAAATTGTGATTTCTACGGTGGTGTAAGTTCTATCTGGGTGTTCATTGCATGCTGGTTTTAGTAGTGGATGGTTTAAAATTAGTTGTCTCACCTACTTAAAGCTTATGTATCTTCGGGTATGCACATATATTGCCAAAATTTGAAGATGTAGTTAGAAAGTTAAAGCAGTCGAGGCACCTTAACCGCATTAATGGCTTCTTGTTTGTGAACTATGGCTTTGTAAAATGACGATGCCATGTTAATACCAAACTATATTGTGTGTTTCCATTTAATCTGCTGTACCGAAGTCATTGGGTTATTTCATGATGTGCTATGTGAGCATCTTTTCATGTAAATCTTGTGGGCAAAGCCAAACATGATTATGCCTTTATATCAATAATTTTTAGAAGGTAAACTTTTTGTTGGACATATAGGAGGCTGGAGCAAATTACTTGATCCCATCTTCTGTAGCTTCAACAAATGAACTTGTTACTGTATGGGATCCTGAAGTAGGAAGGAAAAATCCTTCTGAGCACAAACAACTAAAGCTTGCAAGGAGTTTAACCCGTGGGATAATTGATAGGGATCTCAAACCAAGTAATAACGAGAGAAAGTAAGTTCACAGTGCCTACGTTTGGTAAAATTTGCATTCTCTCTTTTAGTTCATGACCTATTTTTTATAGCCTGCTTTTTTACGTCCTTTCCTCAATTTTTGCAAAGATGTTATGTAGTGAAATTTGTGAAATGCTAACATCAAAAAAGGTGCTATGTACATTGGTAGAACCATTATTGCAAAACTCTTGTAGTGGAAGTTTGAAATGTTTATCTCAATAATCTGTTATGTGCATCAGTAGTGCATAATGGGCATCTATGTTGATAATAAGTTGCATGTGTGTGCTTGACAAAAGTATGTTCTCCTGCATGGTAAGTGGATATTAGATTCTATTTTTTATTTTCTTGAAGGATAAATCAGCCTAAAGACGGACCATGTTTTCTTGACTACTCTATTGGATCTCTTCCAGTTTTTTGGTGAAAAGTTGTCGAATTTTGAAACATTGTTGACTCATGTGTTGTTTGGGAAGGTTTGGCGGAGATTAACTGCTATATTTCCCACAGGGGGATAAAGTGTGTGATTTCTACGATGTTATGAAAGTTTCTTTTTGTATTCTTTAGTGAGATGGAAATAATTAGACAGTTCTACAATTTTCTGTGGTCTTTATATTCTTTCTAGGTAGGTACAATGTTTGCACTTTGCATTTCATATGCTGTAGTGAGAATACTTTTACAAGTGTTGTAGATAGAAATACTCTGAAACCATGTATTGATAGACTGACCAAGTTGAGATCCACTGCTGCAGATCCACAAGTCTGAACTACAAAATAAAAATATTACAAGTTCTAAACAATTTATATACCCATGTAGCAAGTAGCTCACAAGAGTTGGGGCTATGTGATAGACATAGGTAAAATTGCTAAGGAAATGTACTTTATAGCTTTTCTGGCTTAGTTTAGAAATCATCAATAACATATAAGGATGCAGAGTTTTCAATTTAGTTGGTCTATCATGTAATTTGGAGAGAGAGGGAGAGATGTCTATGTTCGTTCCAAAAACTCCTAGAATTCTGTGAGTGCAAAGTCCTAAAAAAAAGGTTGATATAGCTTGAATAATAAATGGCTGCACAGCCGCTAAGAGACATGAGCAAGGCAGAACATGTGTGCACACACATACACATATACTGGTGAATAGAAACTTGGGTAAAAATCTGACTACTGTTGTCACTCCATGGGATTTCTACCAAATCTGCGATTCACTAGAATATATCTTATATCACCAAATTGTGATATTTGTTGAGCAAGTAAATATAGTTTAGACACAATGAGTAACAAAACCCAACCATATATGTGTGTGCATGTGTGTGTTTCTTTATTGATTTTTCTTTCTCATTGTTTTTTATCTTCCTCTTCTCCCATCCACTTTCTCATTCTCCTTCTCGTATGGTCAGGAGTTTCCTCCATTATGCAGGTTAAAACCTGGCTCTGGTACCAGCAGCAGGAGGGGAGAAAATATAAAAAGGAGGCGGTGAGAGGAAAAAGAAAAAGAAAAAGAAAACAGAGTTGTATTTACGTTTCACAGGCTGATCTTCTACTATATAATGCGGCTTGGAAACGGCTCAAAAGTGAGTTGTCCAAGCCTTTTGTAAATCCTCAACCTAATTAATTTATTTTTAATACTTTTAAATATCACGTATGTATATCCTTCACCCTCACGTAAAAATTCTAAAATTTTATCTACTTTAAATTCCTATACAATTTAAACTATTTTAATATATTTAAACCAACTAAATGATATTATCTAAAATTCTAGCTACTTTAAATTTCTATATATATAATTTAAACTATTTTAATATATTTAACCAACTAAAGGATATTATCTAAATATATATCCAACATTCTAAAAACATACCTATAACAATTTTTAATTATAATTATATTTAAACTAATTTAATATAGTTTAAATTTTTATCTAATTATTTAATTATATTAGAAAAAAAAATTTACGTGCATCACACGTGAATATCACTAGTAGGGGATTAATTAATGGAGAACAAGTTTTGATTTTCGGTTATCTTCTTAGATTTTTTTAGTTTGTTTGTTAGGATTAATCTAAATAAGGAGAATTTATCTCTTTGAGCTGGATAGGGATTTGACTCATGGATAAGTATTTAGAGATTTATTTTATCTTCTTTCGATTGTTTTGTAGTCTATAAATAGTCTGTAAGTTAAGAAGTTATGAATCAAAGAATTGAAGAATGATAAATCTATTTTGAGTTGTATGGTGTGATGTCAAAATCCTAAAGTTGATATCTCTATCTTATCTCCTTCTCCGACTCCGACGTTACCAACACGCCATTTCAGATTGGGTATTCCTAATTATTATTGTCTTTCTATTAAAATTATTTGTGATAAATTTATAATAGTTGATTGTTCTCGCTTCATTTGAAGCTTCCACTCCCAAATTTTCATAAATCCCAAATTTTCATACTAATCCTATTTCCCCTAGGCCTTCATCCCGTGTCATTAATTCTCTAGCGAGGATAGGGAAGGGGACTGAGGGAAAATGATCAATTAATTGGGTTCTTTCATGTAAAAATAATGATAGTTTTTTTAAAGAAACCCGATTTAACATAAGGTACACACCTTTTGGCTGTTAACTATAACACAATGTTAAAAGTCCCTCCGTGTAGCTGCAAAAGGTAGTGCTGCAGCGGCCTACACAGTTCATCTATATGTCTCCATCTATAAACACGCGCGCGTACACACACACACACACACACACACACATCCACGTCAAGTTATCATGCCACTGATATTGGAAAGCATCTAACTATGTACTTTGTTATGTAAGGTCAATACAAAGAATCCTTAAGTACCCTCCAACTCGGACATTGAGTGGCGATGAAAGGCAATTACTATGGAAGTTTCGCTTCTCTTTAATGTCTGAGAAGAAAGCGCTCACGAAATTCCTTCGATGTGTTGAATGGAGTGACATGCAGGTAAGAAGTATTTATTTTATGTTCAATTGTTTATCTATGTCTACAAACTTATCAAGAGATTGCTCGTGTTTCTTGTAAAGCAGTTTGATATTCCTGCTTATATTTATCACCAGATTGTTGTTTGGAATTTGGTAGGTTTTGTTTGATGCTGCTTTCTCAGAACTTATTACATATCCCATGAATAGTTCTTCTGATGGATGTGTACATCTTTAACATGTTATATAGTAGGAGTAGATGCGTGCATACTCATTTGGCCCCTTGGATGTAATTTCATTAGTATTTTGCAATATTAACTTGTTTCGTAATCAAGAAGCCTTTACAGATTGCAGATTAAAGTTATCAATTTTTTCAACTGATCGGTCACCCTCGCGAGTCTTGAACAAAGGACCGTGATTCATCTGCCATTCTCAAACTTCTGCACTTGGTATTCGTATCTGTTGACATCATTTCTCTTTAGCATTTAGCCAATCATATTATAAATCAGCTGTAAAAGTTCAAATTATGTCCTTAGGTACCAATGGAGTAGAATAAAATAAAAATAAAAATGCTGAATATTTTTTTTTTTTGGTATCTACAGCCAAGGTTGTACGTGTAACTATAACAACATAAGGTAGACCGTTAACAATGCTTAGTTGTAAGGGCATGAGGTCTATGAATGAGACTACTTCCTATTAATGAGATGCACTTTTCTTAGCCTTCTACTAGTCAAGGAAAGACTGCTTTGGATTCAAAATAAATGCAAATAGGCAACACACGTTGATCCGCATGCATGCATGCATGCATGATGCATGTGAAGTATGTATGTATTCAGGTGCAAGTATCTGGGCACATACATTTTTTGGTATGTGTATGAAAACCTGAACATATGCTAACTATCAGTTTAAAAATAAATTGTTTCAGTTTATTTTTCTCCTTGGTTGCATGGGCTTAAGCTGCATGACTTAAAGGTGGTTTTACCTACCCGTCAAATGACCTTGTAGGTTTTGTGTCGAGTCCTTCTCTTCTTATAGCTTAACTTGGCTTAATATGTCACTCAAATAGAGGGTGACATGACGTTGATAGACAGTCATAAAACCTTTTCAATTATTTTATGGAACTCTTGTGCTCTATAGCCAACTCTATTTTGACGAGAGAAGGCTTGGATGATCCCAAAGTAAGTGAGGACACCCCGAAGTAAGTCTGAGTTTGTTAATTGGTCTGAGTTGGCTGTTTTTCTGGGCCCTTGGCAAAGAACTTAGACATGTACTCTTCTCCATAAGTATTTTGAGAACTAGCATACAAGATATGCCCATTTGTCAATTTGGCCCACATCAAGGCTGTTTATTAAAAATAAATCTATATGCAGTTATTTTATTTGAATCTGTTTCCTGATATTGAACCTCAATTATATGTTGCGTTAAGATTGGTTACCTCACCTTTGCTCATCCATGAGAAATTTCTGTGCACCTTCAAAAGTTTCATCTCTCCTCTTTTCTTAATCACAATGATGCAAAAATAGCTTTAGGCTATCTGTTTAGGATGTGCTCCATCGGAAATGAAATCTTCTCATGGAGTCTGGCAAGCTTTTTCATACCAAGTTTAAGATTCTTTCAATTTTCATTATTCTTTTTTGATTTAATAAGATTATTTTACCAGTAATCCTCTGCCCTGGTTTGGTATGTTCTTGCATTTTTGTGTTTGATTTAATGCATTACGGACCAAGTCAGTATTTTATGCACAAATTGATTTATGATGAAATCTGTGCAGGAAGCAAAGCAGGCAATTGATTTGATGAGGAGGTGGGAGATCATTGACGTTACTTATGCATTGGAACTTCTATCTCCTGTTTTTGAGAGTGAAGAAGTGAGTAAAATATCACTCTGATTATTTAAGAATGGCAATGTCTCTTTCTTCAGATTCAACTGTTAAGTACTGCTGTTCTTAAAAAATTGCAACTTGCTATTCCTTTCCTTTAATTCGTATTATTATATTTAAATCATAAAGTCCAAGTTGGATTATGTTGGTGCTAAAGTTTTCCTGAAGTATGGTAACATAGCATATCTGTTAGCTTTATAATGTTTTGATTGGATGCTTAGCCCTGCTTGAGGCATCATCTGTATCAAAGCATAAGTTATATGCCAGTAAACTTAACATGATTGTGAAATTGGAAGGATTATGTATCATTTTGTGCTTAGAAGGTTAACAAAACAAAGATGCCACAAAGCTAGTTGTTGGGCTGTAGCTGTCTCCATCTACAAACACTTACAGCTTTAGGAACTAGGAAGTTGTTTACATTTAGTCACTTCTCAAATTTGTATGCTCTGTGAATGTATGCGTCTTACATCACTCATGCATGTGCATGTTGGAAACACACTTCACAGTAACCTTTGACCAGTGGCGGAGGAGAGTAGGGCAAGTGGGGTCAGCTGACCCCACTCAATTATATATATATATATATATATATATATATATATATATATTTTGGAAACATGTAATTGTGTTACAGACTCTTGACTCGAGGGTCTACAAACTCAGCCCGAAGGCTCGCACCTACAGCTCATCGCACTCGCACTCGCAACCATACCACACTCGGCCTGTATTCCGACCGCCCTCACATTAATTTTTCCACAGGGAATTAAATGTGGTTCCTCCGTTGCTCGAACCTACAACCTATGGGGAGATACGTCTCACTCTAACCACTTGAGCTAGAGGTCCTTGGCTATATATATATATATATATATATATATATATATATATGGGTAAATGATAGCTTTTACATATATAGGGACTTAGTTTGTAATAAGAAATGCTGAAATTAAAAAAACACTTACACGCACAAGACAAACTCTGTGTGTGTGTGTGTGTGTGTACAATCCCTCATCGGCTCATCTCACATCCATGGACGCTCCATCGATCACATACCTTTGTACCATCTTTTTCAATTGAGTTTGATGACATACATTGAGCAAGACGTTTTCATAAAAGTTGAAAAGGAAGACTTATTGCAACATTTTTAAAATATGAAGTCTCATAGGAAGTTATTGTAAACAATTATTGTCGGTTATGATGTAAAGCAAATGTTATAATGTCTTTAATTGCCATCAAAATATTTTATGACTAATATATGCTATTCTTCCTTTTACATTTTTATATTTTTATGGATTAAAAATTTACTAGTCGTTTTGATCCCACTGTACCCAAATCATGGTTACGCTACTGCCTTTGATGGAGATCTTTCAAATGTTGATTTGCTTTACTATTTATGCACTGCCCTGATTTCCTTATTTTACGGTGCATTCAGTTCACCTAGAAAGTAAAATAATGCACTAAGCACGCAGTTTTAAAGTACTTAAACGGCTTATAGTTCAAATGAGAGTTTGTAACAAATATTCGTTCCATTGGATTTATATGAACAAAATTCTCAAACATTTCCTTGAATATACTTCTTTCATTATATGGAATCTATAGTGAACTATATATTTTAGCAAAATTCCAAAATTCAAATCAGAGTTTGTAACAAATATTCGTTCCATTGGATTTATACGAGAAAATCCTCAAATATTTCCTTGGATATATATATAATGTGTGTGCAACTTCTTTCATTATATAGAATCTATATTTTTATTTGGGACTCCCAAATAGATTTATATAAATAGTATAAGAATACATGAAAAATAAGGAATGGTTTTAAAATATGTAGTCTACTATAGATGCTATATAATGAAGCTGCACAAATATGCACAAACACACACAAATATACATATATAATCGAGGAAATATTTGAGAATTCCTCGTATAAGTTCAATGGGACGAATGTTTGTTAAAAAAAGTTAGTATATATATATATATAGCCCCGCCCGCCCTTGTCCGTTGGATCGAGCGGGCGGGCCCGCGGGCCCCCCGATCCGAAGCACGAGGGGGGGGGGCGACAGGGCTCTCGCGGGGCTTTTGATCCGTTCCATATATAATGCTAATGACGTTAGGTAAAAATCCCATATAGAGAGGAGCATGCTTTTTCTTCCTTAAACCCTAAGAGTGGGGCCACTATATGCTCCCCTGCGATGGTGCACGTTGATACCAAACTGTGTTATGAAGAACTGATCGTAATCAAAGGCAAGTGGATTGTGAATATTGCTGATGAGGACGTGGCCATCTCATCAGTAGAATGAAGCAGACCCTTGCCCTCTATGTGATAGGGACTCGGCCTTTGTGCGGCGAGTCTAGCAGCCGGTCGGCGTGGTGGATGTGTTCTAGATGGGAATGAGTTCTTCTTTGTCCATTTCTCCCTAGAGACGGACCTGACCAAGGTGTTGCAAAAGGGATCTTGGATATTTGAGGGAGGCGACGGACCTGACCAAGGTGTTGCAAAAGGGATCTTGGATATTTGAGGGACGCCTGGTCGTGACCAAACGTTGGGATCCTATGGTCTAACTAGAGAGGGATCTTCTGGTAGCTGTATCGGTCTGGATCCAGTTTCCTCACCAGCTCTGGAATAAACCGGCGTTGCGGAAGATGGTTAACCGTTGCGGATGGACGCGACTACTGCGCGCCGGAAGAGGCTGGTTTTTGCTCGGGTTCTTGTGAAAGTGTCCACATGATGGACTCGGGTAGAGGTAGTCCATGTTCGCTTAACTGATGGACGACGCATCAACCAACCAGTGGTCTACGGGTGGACTCCTCCAGTCTGATCTGTATGTCGCTGTATAAGGCATGCTATTTTCTTGAATATATATATATATATATATATGTGTGTGTGTGTGTGTGTAACTTTCATTATATAGAATCTATAGTAGACTATCTATTTTAACACAATTCCAATTCCTTCTTGTTTTCTTAGAATATATAAATACATGAGTGTGTTTGTGCAATTTCTTTTATTATATAAAATCTATATATTTATTTGGGACTCCCAAATATATTTATATAAAGAGTCTAAGAATACAGGAAAAATAAGGAATGGTTTCAAAAATATAGTCTACTATAGATGCTATAATGAAGGAAGCTATACACACACACACACACACACACATATATATATATATATATATATATATATATATATATATATTCGAGGAAATGTTTGAGAATTCATTGGACAAATGTTTGCTAAAATATAGTTAATTTTGGGACTGCAAGAATATATATATATATATATATATATATATGCTCGGGTCTCGGGGCGTTAGGTGTAGGGGTGCAAATAAGCCAAGTTGAGCCAAGCTTTTAAAAGCTTGAGCTTGGCTTGATTAGAATTAATCGAGCTCGAGCTTGATAAGTTTTTTATTTTAGAGCTTGAGCTTGGTTTGAGCTTGGTATATTAAGCTTGAGCTTGACTTGGTTTAAGCTCGAGCTTGGCTTGATTCAAGCTTGATAAGCTCAAATTTAAGCTCGTTAAGCTTGATTTCGGGCTTAACGAACTCGATTTCAAGCTAGTTAGACTTGAATTCAAGTACCTATAATATTAACAATTTATTTATAATTAAAAATTAAATTTAAAAGGTTCCTTAATATCAATTATTAAGGACATATAATTATATATAATGCACAACCATATTGTTATACAAACATGCATAAAATTAGAATTTAACAAAGAACAAATTAAAATTTAAATAACAAAATAAATTGTAGACTGCCAGCAACGAGTTCCTAAACGAGCAAGCTTACGAGTCAGCTCGCAAGCTTCTAAACGAGCTGCGAGCTCAAACGAGCCGAGTATTTCTAAGCTTGAGCTTCTCGAAAATGAAGCTTGAGCTTGGCTTGTTTACTAAACGAACCGAGCTCAAACGAGCTTTTATCGATCCAAGCTTTGAGCAGCTCGTGAACGGCTTGGCTCATTTGCAGTCCTAGTTAGGTGGGGAAGAACCCATATATAGAGAAGGAGCATATTTTTTTCTTCCTTCAACCTTGTGTTGGGCCATAATATGTGTCACGCCCCAATCTCCCGCAAGCTCAATAGTCCCCCCTGAACGTAAATCACTACGTTGCAGCTCTCCCGCGGGACAATCGTTCTCATCGGGACGTGATGCCGTACGAGCCTGGAGTTGCGCTCGTACAAGGCGATGTTGTTAAACACCAAAGTTATCATCGAAACAACCAAGTTACAGCGGAAGCCGTTTTGTGTACCAAGCACACATTAGAGTAATACGCAGCGAAGCTCATTTAGGGTCCAAATGAAATGCCCCGAAGACAATGCCACAAAGGCGATGCCCCGAAGGCGATGAAATAACTCTTGCTCTTTTCTCTAGCCCACAAAGGTACTTACAGTTCATACATCTTGTCCCGTATATCCAAGCAGCGTCACTACGCATGCGTACCTGAAATATTGTCCACAAACGTGGGTCAGTACACAGCCGTACTGGTGAGCGGGGTAACCCACTCGTCTAAGCCGACACTAAGTAAAAATAATGAATGCAACCAGTTATATGGTGATCTTTCTAGTTGAATCCTAGATTCGTTTCATGGCATATGAATGACATGTTAAGGAAAGCTGTAAAGCAGTTTAAGCATGCAAGCATTCAATCTCAAACCAAACGACAAGCATTTATATAAAATCCAACTCGGAGGAGACTAACACGCAACCCGTCTTACTCAATGCCATCGTTCGCACGATAGCATATCGAACCATCAGTCTTGCCTCAAATATCCATCCTCAACCAAAGTCTATATTCCCATCTCGAGTGCACACTCTTGCCGAGGCAAGGTGGCCGCGCCTACACGAAAGCCAAACCAACAAAATAAAAGCAAGCCAACTCTTATCTATATGAAGTCACTGGCTAAGCCATACAGGACATATCTCAAGCATTACGGTGCGCCCTATCAGCCCGGGATGCAAGCACCGCTGGAGGTCCCGCAATGCATCGTGACTAGCACGAATCAAATATTTTCCTCCGGATCGAAACGGCTCCAGTGCCCCGGATAAATACCGTTTCGAGGAAATGCCAAGACTTGTGCACAAGTCGTCCGTGATTATGCAGACACAAGTAGGTATGACGAGAGGATCGAACATTCTCGCCCCACCAAGCGATCCTAGACTCGTTCAACCGATATCCAACCGAAATATCCATAATCATTCTTCCAACACATCCAACCAAGGAATCCAAATCTCGACCTCAATATATTGCCCAAGGCACCAAAATACTCATATTCACATTGTCGCTTTACCGCAATGTATTCTGAATTGGTGCAACACCCATGCTCAAAGCAATCCCATGGCACAATGCCGTTTCAGTGGCACAATGCCCCATTCGTGGCACGATGCCCCATCAAGCGACACAACACCCTCGCCGATGCAGTTGTTCAGTTTCGAACTACAACTGCTCGCTTTGCAAGACAAAGCGACCAAGTGATACTCGCGCACGGATGCACGTTCGCTCGCCCGAATTCCCGATATTCCCAATATTCCAATTTGTCTCAAATGTATCATTCCAACTCGTCCAAGCATAATCCCAAGTATCCAACCGAACGCCTCAAATGCATAATCCAACTATCGCTCCAACTATCCAACGCGTAAATCATTTCAAGCCACAATCCTACCAAGCCAACGACGTACACTCTATGCACGCCTCAGTGTAGTGAATCCCGATGTTTCAGCCCAAGTGTTCAAGTCTTTTACGTGCTTTCCATATTATTAGGCATGAAGGAGTAGAGGAGAAGGGAAAGAGCCCACTTACAATGTTTGATCCCGTTAAGCATCCTGTCCTGCCGATACGGCCAATCCCTTGAACCCGTGGTCCGATGCAAGCGCGATCTACTCAACTGGTATGACCGTGCGAGCAGGCCGTGCTATACAAATCATCCGACCGATCGGACTAAGGAAGATGGCATTATCATTCCAACTCAGCTATCTCAGTACTGCTCTGAACGAACACATGATTTCCATCGAACCCGCTAGCCATCTGCACATGAAACAACTCAATCAATACTTCTTCCCAAAATCCAACAAATCAAATATAACCAGCATTTGTTTCATTCAATCCGACTCAGCGTAACGCACCGTGCGGTTGCGGACGTTACATAATATACCACTTAGAATCAGGTTCGTCCATGAACCGTGCTGGTACTCATTCCTATCACATGTCATTTGTCCAATTCCATGGATCTGCTCTATGCAACTCTCATATTCATGATCCTGACTCAGCATCTCGCTCTGATGAACGCTCGTACAATTTTCATATTCCCACATCCTCCTTGCAGCTCAATACAAATTCTTCGTATCGCTTAGTTTTGGATCGTACACATATTTAAGGCGTCCCTAAAATACATGTATTTCAGCCGAGCCTTGCGATAGTAAATTTGAACAAGTTACAAGGGTATCTTTATGTCTGAGGCATCCATTTGCTTTACTCCCAATTGAACCAAATCATCATTTCCATTCCAACATATTCGATTGAGCACTATTCTCAAATATGATAATTTTCCACCGACTCAATCAGTTCGTGTTCCAACTCAATCCATCCAACTATTTCTGAATCCGCACTAGCAACATCTCCAAATATATCTCATGCACCGAACGATCATCTCAATTGATACTACCCCAGCTAGGCGACTTACCCAAATATCAACTTGCTCTCATCAGCTCAACCAAATACCACTTCCTCAATCTCAATACCTCGCTGGGTGAACATCTATATTGAGGTTCGTGTGATCCACGAAGATCTCGCCGCCACGCCAAAGGGATAGTGTCGCCACGATTTCAACATGGACACACTCGCCACAATTCCTAGGTTGCGCATGGAATAGTTCTTCGCGCTGCTTCCACTGCCTCGAAGCATAGAATATCACCTTTGCCTTCTGAACGAGCACGCTTCCCAGACTAAGTTTCGAGACATCTTGTAAATCTGAGGCAAATCTGTCCCTTCCAGTATTCGCAATGATTTGATTCGAACGAGCCGTTGCTTTAACTTCACGAGCTAGTTTCACAGTCGTCAATTCATATGAATGCTATTCCCTTCCAGGGCACGATGAGTCAGAGGCGATGCCATCGATAAAAATCTGCGACTCTGAATCTCATCAGTTGACTAGGCTATTTCCACCATCGCTCTGATCTTCCGGCTGCATCTTCAGCTGAAGGCTATCCCAAGGGTCTCTCAAATCCAACACTCAGTCAATAGGCCAAATCTTATTGCTCACATATGCCCTCGACGCATTCCCAAATACGCCGCCTCAAGGGTCGTTCTATGGGTCTACCATATTCATATCCGATTCGACGGGCAAGGTCGCTTAGGGTCAGCTGTCCCGAAGCTACGCTCGACAATTATAATCATCACGATGGACAGTTACTATAAACCATGCTATATCTCATCTGCAAATCCGAATCAAAATCCAACCATTCCATCCGAGCGAACTTCCGAATCTGAGCATTTCATGCACTACCTTTGATGATCTGTCAACCAATGCTGCTTAACCACTTAGAGTCTTGCTATCTATCCAAGCTACAATTCGAGAACTGTGCTCGTTGAAACCGTCTTCCATCAATCCGTCGTTCTGCCATGAATCCATCAAATTTTTTGAATTGCCATGTTCGACTCCTCGCACTACCACTTGCAATGATTCTCGAAACCAAAGACTTGCTCCAATTCTTATCCCTTTGCCGCGTTCCACAATGTACGTCCAACTTACTCGAACAGCACAGTGATTTGTTCCGACGTTGCTCCCACATTTAGCTATCTTCAAAAGTCAATCCGCCACAATCTTAGCCTTCTGTTGTTGCCACAATTCGTCCACGTCTTCCGGAGAATCCGTCTACCATTGTTGCACCATTTTGCCCAAAATTTCATTTTCGCTAAACCTGAGTCGACTTCTCGAGCAGCAATATCAAAAATTTGTCAAGTCCGTGCGAATCCATCGCATTGTTCCTCCAAACCAAATCATGTTTCATTGCTCAACCAACAGCTCAAATGTGTTGCCCAAAATCATAGTCCGTGCTCGATATGTTCAACTCAATATTCACTTGCTCCATTTTTTCATTCTTCCCAACTCAGTCAATGTGCACCAACCAACTGATCCATTGAGGCAATCAGAACCCCCCGAACGATAAGCCAAGCCAATCCAACGAAAGCCCACAACTTGTTGCACAAATGCAACAACGCCACCGACTTGCTGCACGGATGCAACAACGCCTAACGAGGCTAAGCGATCTAACGAAAATCAACCAAGGCAACACAACCAAGAACAACATGCAGCCACAACCAACAATATATAGACTTATTGCATGAAACATCCAATGCGGCACTGAGTAGAGTCGAGAGCTAGACGACACGCGGAAGCTATTTAGAGTTTGTGATGAAGCGAAGGACCAAGTCCGAGAAAATGAACCAGGCGCTCTGATACCAATCTGTCACGCCCCAATCTCCCGCAAGCTCAATGGTCCCCGCTGAACGTAAATCACTACGTTGCAGCTCTCCCGCGGGACAATCGTTCTCATCGGGACGTGATGTCGTACGAGCCTGGAGTTGCGCTCGTACAAGGCGATGTTGTTAAACACCAAAGTTATCATCGAAACAACCAAGTTACAGCGGAAGCCGTTTTGTGTACCAAGCACACATCAGAGTAATACGCAGCGAAGCTCATTTAGGGTCCAAATGAAATGTCCCGAAGACAATGCCACAAAGGCGATGCCCCGAAGGCGATGAAATAACTCTTGCTCTTTTCTCTAGCCCACAAAGGTACTTACAGTTCATACATCTTGTCCCGTATATCCAAGCAACGTCACTACGCATGCGTACCTGAAATATTGTCCACAAACGTGGGTCAGTACACAGCCGTACTGGTGAGCGGGGTAACCCACTCATCTAAGCCGACACTAAGTAAAAATATTGAATGCAACCAGTTATATGGTGATCTTTCTAGTTGAATCCTAGATTCGTTTCATGGCATATGAATGACATGTTAAGGAAAGCTGTAAAGCAGTTTAAGCATGCAAGCATTCAATCTCAAACCAAACGACAAGCATTTATATAAAATCCAACTCGAAGGAGACTAACACGCAACCCGTCTTACTCAATGCCATCGTTCGCACGATAGCATATCGAACCATCAGTCTTGCCTCAAATATCCATCCTCAACCAAAGTCTATATTCCCATCTCGAGTGCACACTCTTGCTGAGGCAAGGTGGCCGCGCCTACACGAAAGCAAAACCAACAAAATAAAAGCAAGCCAACTCTTATCTATACGAAGTCACTGGCTAAGCCATACAGGACATATCTCAAGCATTACGGTGCGCCCTATCAGCCCGGGATGCAAGCCCCGCTGGAGGTCCCGCAATGCATCGTGACTAGCACGAATCAAATATTTTCCTCCGGATCGAAACGGCTCCAGTGCCCCGGATAAATACCGTTTCGAGGAAATGCCAAGACTTGTGCACAAGTCGTCCGTGACTATGCAGACACAAGTAGGTATGACGAGAGGATCGAACATTCTCGCCCCACCAAGCGATCCTAGACTCGTTCAACCGATATCCAACCGAAATATCCATAACCATTCTTCCAACACATCCAACCAAGGAATCCAAATCTCGACCTCAATATATTGCCCAAGGCACCAAAATACTCATATTCACATTGCCGCTTTACAGCAATGTATTCTGAATTGGTGCAACACCCATGCTCAAAGCAATCCCATGGCACAATGCCGTTTCAGTGGCACAATGTCCCATTCGTGGCACGATGCCCCATCAAGCGACACAACACCCTCGCCGATGCAGTTGTTCAGTTTCGAACTACAACTGCTCGCTTTGCAAGACAAAGCGACCAAGTGATACTCGCGCACGGATGCACGTTCGCTCGTCCGAATTTCCGATATTCCCAATATTCCAATTTGCCTCAAATGTATCATTCCAACTCGTCCAAGCATAATCCCAAGTATCCAACCGAACGCCTCAAATGCATAATCCAACTATCGCTCCAACTATCCAACGCGTAAATCATTTCAAGCCACAATCCTACCAAGCCAACGACGTACACTCTATGCACGCCTCAGTGTAGTGAATCCCGATGTTTCAGCCCAAGTGTTCAAGTCTTTTACGTGCTTTCCATATTATTAGGCATGAAGGAGTAGAGGAGAAGGGAAAGAGCCCACTCACAATGTTTGATCCCGTTAAGCATCCTGTCCTGCCGATACGGCCAATCCCTTGAACCCGTGGTCCGATGCAAGTGCGATCTACTCAACTGGTATGACCGTGCGAGCAGGCCGTGCTATACAAATCATCCGACCGATCGGACTAAGAAAGATGGCATTATCATTCCAACTCAGCTATCTCAGTACTGCTCTGAACGAACACCTGATTTCCATCGAACCCGCTAGCCATCTGCACATGAAACAACTCAATCAATACTTCTTCCCAAAATCCAACAAATCAAATATAACCAGCATTTGTTTCATTCAATCCGACTCAGCGTAACGCACCGTGCGGTTGCGGGCGTTACAATATGCTCCCCTGCCATGGTGCACACTGGTACCCGATTGTGTTATGAAGAACCGATCGTAATCAAGGACGAGTGGATTGCAAATATTGCTATTGAGGACGTGGCCATCTCAGCGATGGAGTGGAAGCAGACCCTTGCCATATATGTGGTAGGGCCTCGACCTTCCTAGCATGCAGTGGTGGCCTTCGTGTGATGAGTGTGGCAGCCGACCGACGTGGTGGACATGTTCTCGATTGAGAATGGGTTTTTCTTTGCTCGTTGCTCCGTTGAGAGGGACCTGACCAAGGTGTTGTAACTTGTAAGAGGGACCTTGGATGTTCGAGGGACGCTTGGTCGTGACCAAACGTTGGGATCCTATGATCTCACTTGAGAGGGATCTTCTGGCAGCTGTGTCGGTCTAGATCCAGTTCTCTCGACTCTCTCTCCAGCTCTAGAATAAATCGATCGTGCGGAAGATGGTCGGTGTCATTGAAGTGCTGCTGCGGATGGACGTGGCCATTGTGCACCGGAAGAGGCCAACTTTTGCTCGGGTCCTTGTAGAGTTATCTGCGGCATAGACTCGGGTGGAGGTAGTGCCTGTTCCCTTACCTGATGGACGATGTTTCAACCAATCGGTGGTTTATGAGAGACTCCTCCAGTCTACTTTGCATGTCGCTGTATAAGACATGTTGCGGAGTTTTGTCTGGATCTGACTGGAGAGGCCATCAGGGAGGAGCTGATGGAGGTGTTGCGGGATAGATCACGGGAGATTTTGCACTTTGACCTGCATGGAGTTAGTGCTGATAAGATTGTCGCAGAAAGTCCAGGAGAAGTTCATCCAAATCATTTGTCTAAGGAGCCAAAATCCATCAAGTTCACCCAATGCAGCTGGGTCGGAAGGACATTGCAACCCAGGGGATGACCATGGTGGTTCGTCCAAATGATACGCCTAAGGTGAAAATAATGAGGGAAAGCCCCCCTCCCCCCTCCCGATTGCAATGCTGGAAGTGGATAATGCTCCTCCAATAGAAAATACTAATGCGGTCAAGACTGTGGAGCCAGATCGTCAAGAGGCCTCTCTCAGGTTCAAGTGTGGACCCAGAGCCCAAAGTTGGGCCTATACGGACAGCTCGACAGAAGCCTTTGGAGAGGGTGGTGATCATACGGATTAGGAGGATTGTACTATGAGTAGACAAGATGGCGTTCTAACGTTGACAAAGGTGAATGAGAGGTGGCTCAAACTCTTGGAGGAAGAAGTGCAACCAAGAGGAAAACAAAGGACTAGATGCAGCAGATCGGGATCCTCTCCTATTCTTCGTGTCAGTTAATGATTCACTAAGGTAAAAACAATCTTACTGTGTGGAGGAAGAAATGTATTAGTGTCCGATTGAGTGGGGGTGTTTGTATGAGTTGGTTGTGCGTTGTAAGGAAAATGGACAGCTGAGTTACATTCTCCATTTTCTACTTTTGTTAAGAAGTATATTGGGTTATTGAGTTTTAGGGTCTCATATAATATTGAAAATTTGCGTTTATTATATTGTCCAAAAGAGAATTTGAGTCACGTCATAATGGTTGACTTGGGCTCACCGTCCAAAATAGAGATCTAAACGCAAATTTTGAATATTATACGAGACCCTAAAACTAAACGAAAATTTGCGTGGATTGTGTGATTTGGATTATTTAGCTTTGTCATGACCAATTGAGAATGAGATTTATGATATTGTTGTTTTCTTCTATTCTGATTTTAGCAGCCACACAACCCTCAGGGGCTCTTGAGTTGTAAGCATTCAACAATGTGATCTAGATGAGAGACATCTGACGCTACACGATGTCCATGAAGTCGTCCCTATCGAAACTGCCACTAGGAGGGTTGTGGCTGCTGAGATTATGATAGAAGCAATCCACAGATTCACAAGTCTCATTCTCGATTGGTAATAAAACTAAATAATCCAAATCACACAACATCCACCATACAAAACTAAACAACCCAAGTCATACAACCCCCACCATGCAAAACTAAATAACCCAAGTCACACAATCTTCACATTTTTTCGTGTAGTTTTACTTTTAGGGTCTCGTATAATTTCAAAATTTGTGTTTAGGTCTCCATTTGGACGGTTAGTCAACTCAACCCTTAAGGACGAGACCCAAACCTTATCATGAAGAATATGGAGACTTAAACACAAATTTTCAATATTATACGAGACCCTAAAACTAAATAACCCAAATATATACACTTACCTTCTTCAAAAAATAAAATTATATATATATATATATATATAGTGAGCTCCTTATGCGGGATACTATTTACGGGATTCCTACGGGAGACCACTCCTCCACTTTGCAATATTAAACCCACGTGTCATGTTTTCTATTATACAATATATAAGAGGACCCATGCATCACTGCTATCCCTCATGTCGTCGCCGACCGAAGCCCAACCCCTCGCATGCGCCATAGCCCAGCCCAGCTTCCCCTCTGCGACCAGCCCGCGCATCTCGAGGCTGAGCCGAGCTCGCTCGCCCCGTCGTGCGCACTGCAGCGTGCACGACCTCGAAACGAGTGTCGTCGGGCATCCCGCCTATGCGCGGCTCTCTGCGTGCATGCTTGACTTGCCGTGCCTCCTTGATAACCTCCTGACCGCTTAGCTCCGAGCCTTCCGTCACCATCTATCCCACCCAGTACTCGCCGCTGATCCGCGCGCAACCTGCACGCACAGCCGCGAGCCACCGCATGCGACCCCTCACGCCGACGCCGTCCAAAACTGCTCCTTCCAGACCCCCCCTGACCGAAGACGACTCCTCTCCATCCAAGAGAATGAAAAGAAAAGATTATGCTGTTATTAGGAATATTGAAATATTCCTATAATAGTGATAGATGAGAGAGATAAATTAGGAATATAGCGCACTTGGTTTAATATTGCAAGTGGAGGACTGGCCTCCCGTAGGAATCCTGTAAATAATACCCTGCATCAGAAGCTCACTATATATATATATATATATATATATATATATATATATATATATATATAGTTGATTATACAAATTAAGATTGGAAACATAAATGGTTAATGTTCAAAGGTTTCCCCAGTTATTTATTTATTTATTTGCAGTACTTAAAAATTGCTATATAGTCTTATAGATGGTTTTGTGGCATTCAAATTTCAACAGTCACCATTCTGAACAGCAGTAGGACAAAGTCAACCTTTTTCTGAAGTGCAACTATGTAGTTTTCCAGGCTATACGTGGAACGCCATCTTTAAGATATTCTCTTGATATCCCTTCATAACATTCTTACTGTGTTTAAAAATCTTATTTGATGATACAATTATAACATCTTAAGCCTTTTAGAGTACTTCCAAGTTTTTATTGAGTGTTCTTTGACTCCATCTTCGTATTTAACTTTCTGTTTCAAGTTTACTCTTTATATTTGCTTTTCTTGAAATTTGATCCTTTAAACAGGTTCGTGCATATGCTGTGAGTGTTCTTGGAAGGGCTGATGACGAAGAGCTCAACTGTTATCTACTTCAGTTGGTGCAAGCCCTCCGCTTCGAGAGGACAGACAAATCACGCCTGGCACTTTTTCTTGTGCAGCGATGTATGTTTCCTGAAGTCCTTTGTATAAAATTTTCTATCAAGAATCATGTGAAGTGTGGAAATGCCATTCATTTTCGCTCCTCGCTTAATGTGTTGTAGAGATAATTTAGTTTCCAATATCAAATTGTATCACTTTGTTTTTTTTTTGCCTAGACTCGTTGTATTCTAGGGGAACTTGGAGTATGCTCTTTAGTTGCATGAGCTTAAATTTTATAGCCAAAATGTAGGTCTACCAACCTGCCAACTGACCATCTTAGGTTGTATGACATATCCCTCTCCTGCTAATAGCTACCTTGTCTAGGAATTTGCTACCAACATACATGGTTTACACTTGGTCGACTACCCATCAAAAACTTTGCCAATTCTTTTATGGAGCTTTCTTATGCTCTATAGACGACTCCATTATGACTGAGAGAAGCCTCACATGATGATGATGAATAATATGTGAAATGTCATTTTAATTAATTTATCGGTATCTGCATATCTACTTGACAGTTATTTCAATTCGTTATGAAGGTCCAACTTTTTTATCAGATTTATTTCAGTTTCCATTTAATGAATTGCTTAAGTTTGCCATGTCATACCAACGATGTCAATTTTGAACTTGAGATAAATTGGTACGAACATGACTGATGGCAACTAATTGCCCGATTTGTTACTGAACTAGACTATTATAACAAACATTAAGGATCATAGATGTTTCTTTGTTTTGGGTGTACTATCCAGGCTCTATATAGCTATAAAACGAACATGGATACGACATGACGCAATAAGGACACAGCGACACGGACATGACACCTATTTTGGTGTGTTCTAGTGTATTTTGGAGTGTCTGTGTTGTGTCCTATATGTGTCTGACACGACACAACCTAGATTTTTTCAGTGTCCGTGCTTCTTAAGTTCTCTATATCATTTTGATGTCCTTTAGTGTATGAAGTCTATTAGTACTTTTGGCAGTCTATGAGCAATTCAACCTTGTCTTTTGTCCTCTCTTCTATTACTATTTAACATATTATTATTAAGTCCTTACAATCTTCTCCCATTACTTTGCCCCTGACATGTGTCAAAATTCCGAACCATCTAAAATCCTGCTAAAATTTCTACTATTGTGACTTGTCGCACTTGTTTTCCTCGTTGTTTAATTTTGTTCCTCTTGGTTTTATGGAACAATGTCCGACATTTACAATCCTATGTGTTAACTGATATAACTGCAGATTTCTGGGTAGACTTTAAAATGGCGAGGACATAATTAGTTCTATTTCTGCATGTGAGGAGGATGAATGGAGACTGACTTTACTAAGAATTCCTGTAGAAGGACACACTCCCTCTCAGAGTTGGGAGGATTGGTGGTGGTTGATGTTTTTGGGGGAAACTATGCCACTCTTAAACTTCAATAAACATTCCTATATCCATGAAAGTGAAGAATATTGATACATTTGATGTGTAGGTTCTTGTACTTTTGCAATACAATACTCCACTTATCTTGGACTAGTTTTTACCTTTTATATTGTGAGAGTAATAAAGACTGATACATGATTATCTAAATGCATGGGAAGCAAAATGCCACAGTTTTCCCTCTAAGTAAACAACCACAAAGCTTTTTATCCCATGCTTTTGTGGTTGTCGACATGACATGCAACCTTATCTTTTACTCAACTCGTTAAGGTCTCTTACCTCTCATATTACCAAAAGCCATATCCGTTTTCACAGACTCGATCCAAGTTCTCTCAGCTACTCCTTTAACTAATAGCCTGCCACTCCTAACTGGTCCATTTAGTGGTCTTCTTTCTGCATGTCTGAACCATCTCAAACGATTTTCTCTCATTCTATCCTCAATCTATGCAACCTCCAATTTTTCACGGGCGCACTTCTTTCCCTTTTTGTACTACTTATATTAATATAAAAGATGTATCCTTTCCTCAATATTTTAGCTGATAGGAACTTCATTATCTTGCTAGGTCTTGATTTTTTTTCCCACCAGCTGTGACTTGTTTCTCGACTGAACTGACACCGTCTCCCTTTGGCAGGTTTTATTTTCCTAAGAATGCTTTCATGCATAGAATTGCTCTGGTTTGTCAACAAATCCTATAGTTGAATCCTGTTCTTTTGATCACCTCTGTTAAGGGTCATGTCTGTGATAACATTAGCAAATACCGTATCCTTCTTTACATCCTCGATCCAAGTTCGTTTAGGTCTACTTCTAATTCGTGCAGTTCCTAGATCCTATGCTCGTAGCTGTGCATCTATTGGTCTTGGTTACACGTGAACAAACAACATGCAACGATTTCCTCTTATCTTATCATTTTTTGGTAGCACCTCCAATTTCCCATGAATATACTCACTGCTTATCTATCTTTTAAAGTGTTTCCACTCATCCATTATGGTATCCTCATTTCAACTAAGCTCATTTTATGGACAATGTTGTTTCTTAATGGATGGGCACTTTTTCATCTCTAGTCCTTAGGTATACCATTTATATCGGTTAACAAAATGATATTTCTTCTCCTCAATCTCATAGCTTCTTAGGGATTTTGGTATCTTGTGATGACTAGATTTTGTTCAGCCGCAATCAGTTTTGCTTCCCCAATCACCATGTATTCTGTCAGGTGCTGTTTCCTAAGAACTCAATGTTTGCATGTGTAGAATTTTTTTAATTGGTATTTTGCTTATGTAAGTATGTTTTCAACATTAATCCTTAAATTATCAGTGAAGTGTACCATCTGAACATATTTCATCTCTAATATTTCCATGCTTCAATAAAAGAATTGTTTTGAAGATTAAATTCATCTGTTGGCTGATAGGGATTTTTTTCTCTTGTAATTATGCAGCTATAACTAATATTGAGTTGGCTAGCTTTCTTCGGTGGTACGTAGCAGTTGAACTTCATGATCCTGCATATGCAAAGCGATTTTATTGTACCTATGACATGCTAGAAGAAAGCATGTTGAAGGTATTTTATATTTATTCACTTGGAATGTTCCCATTATTTGATTATTCAAGTTTTGTTTCTGATATTAGTGTGCTATAACTGTATTTTCACGTATGGGGATTCTATGTTCTCTTAAACAGATAATCCTTATTTTGCTTTGGGGATACCAGATAGGACTTGGGAGTGATAGGACACAAGTTAAACAAGCTGCTAGAACTAGGATAGGACTAAACACACTTACATTGAGGTTGTAAAATAAGCTATTGTATTTGCTAACGTTTAGAGAAAATAACTCTTTAATAGAGCACAATGGAAGAAAAAGGTTTTAGTAGCTAATGCCAAAAAAGATGATATAAAGGCTTTACTGTTGTCGTTGCTAGGTTAGTTGGCTAAACCAATTTCCTGGCCCTCCTTATAAATTTTGGAAGCTTTGTAGATCTTTTGTACATAGTCACATAATTCACAAATAATTAAAAAAATGTGAATTATTCACGAACATTTAACTTACCACACATGTGCACGATTAGTTCGCCTGTGCGCGAATAAATCATGGATATTTGTTATATTCGTGAGATTTTTTATTTTTTTTGCAAATCAATCACGATAATATAGGCATTCAAGCCCGTTCATATTAAAGTGCAGTAATGGACACTATTTTGGTCTGGCAAGATCATATATTTGTAACCATCGTGTACCTTTCATCTCTCCTTCCAGCCGATGTGGGGCTAAAGATGAATGACCTATTTGGATTTTATTTTATTTTTTTGAAGCCTCAAGTCAACAAAAAGATCGTTTTATCCACCATTAAAACATTTCCCCTCAACTATTTTCTTTGACGGCAGTCTCTGCTGTCCGGATCTGGAACACATGCATCTTTCCCTTTGTTTTTCTACTGGCAGCAATATAAAGCCTCTCCTTTCCCGAGTCACTTCAATCATAATCCTCCTCCCTCGTGCACACAACAAACATCCAAAACCTTACAAGGCTGACTGTTGGTGTTGTCTTGCAGTCTAGAAAATAGCTGACCTGCTGCATGAAAACTGCCAAAACGGCTATCATATATCCTTCCACTCTCTCCCCCCAAGTCTGCACCGAACCTTAACCTCAAATTCTTGCCTACCTTGGAGACCCTTGGCCCAAAATCCCGTTGCTCCTTTTTCCTAGTCAAAATTGAAATTCCACGAATCTCCAAAGTCCCAATTCCGAAATATAAACTTAGCAACCTTAACTTTTCCCAAATTGGAAGGTGACATCTCATGGTCGTTAGCTCCACTAAACATGATGGGAAATAGAGAGGAGAAAAGGGGTGGGGGTGTCCTACAAAAATATCCTCTTATGTTATTGTTATTTTGTGTACCTTTTTCCCTTTCCATTCTTAGACCAAAGAGCATTTCATTATTATTTTTCTTGGACAATGGTTTTATTGACATTAGGGGTTATTGATATATTTAAAACATTGTGGGAGTTGTTGATATTATGTTTTGGGCTGTTACCTGTATGTGCCTCTTCTATTTCATCTCATCCTAAGTATTGTTCCCATTTACAGTTGGCAGTCTCTGCTAATGGAGATGAAGATGGTTTTAAGTTGTGGCAAAGTTTGGTGCATCAGACAGAATTGACAGCTCAGTTATGTTCCATCATGAAAGATGTAAGGAATGCACGAGGTGGAACACAAAAGAAAATTGAAAAATTGAGGCAGCTTCTTTCTGGACTTCTTAGTGAGCTAACCTATTTTGATGAGGTACTTGTTTGCTTTATATTCATCATATATTTCATAGTCACCTCACACATTTTTACAGGACATGGCTTTCATGAAGTGACATTGTATGTGTGCGCTTTTATCAAGCGGTCTTTGACACTTTATTCTATTTTCTTTTATGTACTTATCTGGAATATCTGTGTTGGTCCTTTTCAGCCAATTCGATCTCCTCTAGCACCTGGTGTGCTCATAACTGGGATTGTGCCAGCAGAATCATCAATTTTTAAAAGTAAATTGCAGCCTCTACGTTTGACTTTCCGAACATCAAGTGGTGGAACTTGCAAAATAATCTTTAAGAAAGGAGATGACCTACGACAAGATCAATTGGTAGGTACCAATATAAAATATTTGTTTATGAGTTTCAACATATGGAAACTATCCATAGAAACTTCCCAGTGCAATGTCCTATAAAGCTCTTCATATGACTAGAAGGTGCATTTTATAGTTTTTCTTTAAATAATTATGGCAATGAGGTATGCATATTGTATAAATTTATATGTACTTGACCAATTCAAAAAGAAATATTCAAGGTCTTCATAATTAAGAGCCTACTTGGAATGTGCATTAGATAGATTTCTTTGATCGCCTTTGGCAATAAAATATGTGTTTTGAGTGAAATCTATATATTTACGCACATTTAAATAACAGCTAGTTTTTCATAGTGTTTTTTTTTTTTACTTGGAAGATGTGCGTTTGATAGTATGTTTTACTTGAGTCTTGTGATGAAGTATGCATCCTAGTGTGTGTTATGGTTATTCAAATTACATGGGGTTAGGAGTCAGGACATTGTTAGAGCATTGTGGAGTTTGACAATAGTAGAGGTTTGAGTATATTTTACTGAACTTTTAACCATTGGGAAAAGGTTAAGTGTTGTTCCATTGTAATCTCTGTGCTACCACATTTTCTGTTTTTTTACTTAACATATCTGCCACAGAATCCATAGTGTTAGCATATATCATATGAATTTGACTGCAACTGTTTATGCAGGTGGTTCAAATGGTCTCTCTTATGGATCGATTGCTTAAATTGGAGAATCTTGACTTGCATTTATCTCCTTATCGAGTTCTTGCTACAGGACAAGATGAAGGCATGTTAGAATTCATTCCATCCAGTTCTCTTGCTCAGGTAACCAATATACAATGAGATTGTGCAATTCGTCATGGAACTTAACTTGAAGGTTATTATCTTGTTTTTCATTTGTTTCCAAAAACAATGGTTTCTCTCAATTGTGAGAAGAGGCAGTAATGGACAGGTTACCTTCATCCAAAGGACTTTAATTATTACTACAGAGCAGGGCCCACTAATTCATAAAACTTTAAATTAAGGGTAAAGTAAGGTTTAAAGATGCCAGGATCCACTTGTGGGAAAACAGATGGTACCTTCAGCCCAAAGAAATAAAGAGAGGAAGTTTGAGAGATGGGAGGAAGAAGAGAGACGAGCATCTTTGCTAAAAGGATAAGGAAAAGAAAGATAAATGTTGGAAGGAAATGAAGAGGAAGTAACAAGAACAGGAAGAGGATGGATGCACTCACCTTGGTGTCCATTGGATCTTCACTGTTTGTTTATAGCAGTTGATTCTCAACTGGCTGCCAACAGGAGATAGTTCAGTCAACAGTCTGGATTTTGGTGACTGGTTGGCAGCGTGTCTTTCGATCAGAGTGCGTTGCAGGAGTCCCATGATGGTGGGGCTGAAAGACAGAACTCTCATCAGTAGTAACTTTGGGCTTGATAGTCTTTGACCTGAAGATCCTATGATTGGTGTGGGTATGGATTATGGAACCCTCCAATTTGCAATCTTAGCTACTTGAACACAGATGTAGATGTTAGAATCAGAGTGATGTGAGAATGTAATGGAATATAATTTCAATTATGAGTACATGGGTATATATTTCCTACGATCGACGACGACGACGACAATGTTGCCGGTCCAACCGGTATGGGACTATGGTTCTGACAACCCCCTCTTCTTCTTTGAAACTCACGATGGTAGAACATGCGAGTTTGACAAGAGGAAGTACAAATGAAAAACAACTACAATAGACTAAGATTATGATTTTATCAGCAAAATGTGTTAACTGTGATTTACTTATGATTTTATTGATTCAGAAAAAGGCGTATGAAAGAGTACCTAGGGAGATAATATGATGGCTTGGGGAAGGAACAAGTCTCTATAGCTATATTAAGACTATGTGTTGTGGAATTATGATTATCGTGCAGACTGTTAGAGGGAGATAAGGTGCCATTTCCCTTCACCATTGGTTTTAATCATGGATCAACATCATGTCCCTATCTGTTTGCACTAATTATGGATATGATTATTAGGAATATTTAAGATGAAGTTCCATGGTGTATGTTGTTTCCTGACAATATTGTATTAGTTGATGAGACAAGAGATGTATTAGACTCGAGCAAAATTGTGGAGAGAAACTTTGGGATTCAAGGAATTTAAAATTAATATGACGAAAATAGAGAAGGAACTGTAACTTTGAAGGTCAAAGAAAAATGAGGGAGTAGAAGTTGATGAACAAGACCTACGAGTGATAGTTAACACTATTTTGGATATTTATGATGGAAATATTGATGAGACTTTGAAATGGAGTAGTGCTTCTGATGTGTTTCACAAGATACCATTGAAGTTGATAGGGGAGTCTATAGGGCAGCTATACCCCAAACATTCTTTATGGATTTGAGCATTGAGGAATTAAAAAACATATCCAGATAATGAGCGTAACTTAAATGAGAATGCAATATGGATCAGTGGCAATACATTTAAAGACGTAATAAGAAATGAGCATATTCGTGGAGGTGGTGCCAATTAAGGATAAGATTGAAAATTCACAGGTGGTTTGGACATCTGAAACATAGACCGATAGGTGCATGGTTAGGAGCAATGAGATATTAGTCAAAGGAGATGCTAGACTTAGGAGTAGGCCTAAACGACCTTGTATTGAGTAGTAACAAAGGATATGGTTTTTGTTGATGTTACATCAGGGACATGACCCTTAAAAGAACTAAATGGAAGAAAAAGGATTCAAATAGTGAACCCAAAATAATTGGAACGAAGGCTTTGTTGTTGTTGTCGAAACACAGTTTTCGTATAGTTAATGGAACTTGTTGTTTCTCTGACACTACTAATCATTCTCATTACTTTTAACTTGTTGTTTCAGATTTTGTCAGAGCACCGGAGTATTGTTAGCTATCTTCAAAAATTTCACCCTGATGAAGATGCACCATTTGGTATAACAGCTACGTGTCTTGAAACTTTTATAAAAAGCTGTGCTGGCTACTCTGTCATCACATACATTTTGGGTATAGGGGATAGGTAAGCATGCTCTTTTTTCACTATTTAATATGTTATTATTATTGGAATTCATCCTCTACATGCTTAAGAGTAAACTAACTTTTTCAGACTTCATAGTAGTTATATTATATCTTCCTATGTGGTTGAATTTATAAAATTGATTACAACTCTTACAACTGAAAACATCATTATCGGAAAGGTACTTTTTCTTTAGTACTTTGGAAACTATTGCACATATCAAAGGAATTTTAGTTACTCACATGGAAGCCTAAACTTCTTTCCAAGGAATCATATAATGTTGTTGATGTCAATGTTCGTAGAACTGTATGAATTTCAAAAAATCTACTTGTGTTAAATATTTGAAATTATTATACTTTTATCTGCGTAAGGAATGCTCTGTTATGTATTGGAATAAAGTAAATTTATGAAATGCCTTGGTGCTGTAACTATCAAAGTATTTCGGCTTTCAGAATATTGTTATAGCTATAAAACCCAATTGTTTTATTGTGGATCTCGGTTATTGAATAATCAACATCCCCCTCTCTTCCCTTTTTTTTTTTTTCTGGAAACGACAACCTCCCTTTCCTCCTAACAAAGGCCTCCGCCATTGGGGTCCCAACCTTTTCTTTTTCGTAAAAGCTTTCAAAAAGAATGTTTGGAAACTGTCTTGCTGCAGTCAAACTGGGCTTCTGTTAATGTTAAGTTTAATTCTCTTCCAGAACTCACCAGAAGAATACTTCCAGAACTCACCAGAAGAATATAACAGAGTTTTACTTCTCAACCATCCTTTTATTTCATGCTGGTATTTATTTTTAAATACTCTCTTCTTCAGTCCCTTCTTCACGTGCCTCAATTTCTTGAGATTCATTTCCAGGAGATTTCCTTTTGTCAAGCTTTGGCCAAGACTGATTCATTCATTGTTTCATATTTATAGTCACTACTTTGTCTTTGTTAGGTCTTCTTAATGTTGCAAATATATGTAGCTTATGTTGGACATAACATGAGTATGACGAAGGATAAAAGTTAACCGTGCTTTTTTTATTACCTCTTTAATTCCACAGGATGCCGGAGTAGAAAGTACCAAGTAGAAACCCAATTTTAGAAGTAATGGAAGATACAGTCATGAGGTCATCTTAATTAAAGACATGGCAACTTTCTATTTACCAGATAGATATTGCTGAGCAATTGACTAGTCTATATCTTTCTGTCAGTTAAAGGGATGAAGTTTCCTAGTGTTTCTACCATTTCTTCCCTAAGAATCAAGTCAACTATCAACCTTTTTAGCACAAAGCTGGAAATGATCAAAGAATAGATTATCCTCTGAGACCTTTAGCTTGCCAAACAGCTCTTCCCTAAGAATCAAGTCAACTATCAACCTTTTGAGCACAAAGCTGGAAATGATCAAAGAATAGATTATCCTCTTGAGACCTTTAGCTTGCCAAACAGCTCTTCTATATGTCTGTCTCTCTGCCTGCCTGCCTGCCTGGTTATTTTGTTCGCTTCTAAGCATTGAGAAATGTGTTTTATGCATTATTGAATTATCATTGTAGATCATACAGACTCGATCCTTCATTATAGAACTTATAAGTTGTAATTATTTTGTTGGAAATCGTAATATAGTGGAGCAGTCTTGCATGGAACAGGTTTCCCGAAGTTTTATATTGAATTTTTGCTTGTAGGCATTTGGATAACCTTCTTCTTAGGGATGATGGGCGCCTCTTCCATGTTGATTTTGGCTTTATTTTGGGACGAGATCGGAAACCATTTCCACCACCTATGAAGCTTTGCAAAGAGATGGTCGAGGCCATGGGTGGAGCAGAAAGGTATTTATTTTTATTAAAGCATAAACCTGTTGAAGAATGTTTAGAGATTTTGCTATTAGGATATTTTCCTATCAAATGTTTTAAAACTTATGCACTACTTCACATCTTTGTGCATGGATACGGATTCGACACTACACGGTTCATACACGGCAACACAGATTTGGTACCTGTTTTGGTATATCGTAGTGTATTTTGAAGTGTCTGTGCTTGTCTGACACAGATGACACGAATTTTGGAGTATGCGTGCTTCTTAGCTTCACATAAACTAGTTGTATCTATTTGATTACTATAAAGTTCACTTGAGCTAGGAAACTCTAGCTTCTTGCATTAGGGGAGCATTGTTTCAACTTTTACGACTTTCTATTGACGTTAATTTCGAATTACTACTGTGATATATAAGCTCAATACAATGGCCACTGGCAAAGATGCAGACTTTAGAATGATTGCTTACAACACTAGATACATTAAGAAAATTTGCCTTTTGATTAACTTGTATGATATGCGGGAATTTCATATTTTGCTAGTTTGAGCAAGTTCTTGGTAGGAAAAAAGTACATTATCTGACGGACATCCCTTTTCCTGGTGGATTGGAGATTTGTGGTGGATTGGAGATTTGGAGAGGGTCCTTGAATGGGAAGACTGAAACCATAAGATTAAAGCTCATCGATATTCTATATATGACAAGGAGATTATCTAGGAATGAAGACCCAAGGACCACACTATTTCATTGAAGCAAATAGTCTGCTCACAAAAGTTGCTATTTTGAAGAGAATTGTTTATACAGTATTAGATATATTATAGACACCATTTGTGTGTGTGTGTGTGTGCGCGCGCGCGCGCACCTTCATGCTAGCCCATTGCACATATGCGTATACAAATGAGTTGGAGGAAGGTGAATGATTTTGATGAAGATGAAAGTGTTGAGATTTCATTTGTTTCTGCGGCAAGAGCTAAACATTGTTTCCATATCTTTCTAGCATTATATATATATATATATATATATATATATATATATATATATATATATATATGTATATATATGCTCTAAAACCACCCGGGTGGTTCGGGTGGTTTCATATTATGGAACCACCAGGTGTATCATGGGTTGGATTGGGATTGAGTGATTGCGATTAAAAGGTGTAGACGTAGACCCCACCACTTTTTAATCTCAACCACTCAATCTCAATCCAACCTATGTAAGATAGGGTGGTTCTAGAGCACTACTATATATATATATATATATGATTGATTGATTAGTATTCTCTATTTAAGGAGTAAGCCTGGCAATAAAATTCTTTAAATAACGGTGCAAATTGTTTATATGGCTTAATTCTTTTGTTTCCTTGCAGCCAATATTACACACGGTTCAAATCTTACTGTTGTGAAGCATATAACATTCTGCGGAAGTCCAGTAATCTTATACTGAATCTGTTTCATTTAATGGCGGGTTCAAACATCCCTGACATAGCTTCTGACCCTGAAAAAGGCATTCTCAAGGTAGTGTTTTCTCGTATGACCTTTTTGGCTAAGGCATATTGTATGCTACCACCCATTATATAATTACAAATTTTTTTGTGAATAGCTTCAAGAGAAGTTCAGGTTGGATTTAGACGACGAGGCTTCCATCCATTTCTTCCAGGATCTCATCAATGAAAGTGTCAGTGCATTGTTTCCTCAAATGGTTGAGACAATCCATAGATGGGCTCAGTACTGGCGCTAAGCACAATAGTCTTCTTTTGTGGACTCCTACTCTTATGAAGCAACAGAAAAGCAAGGTTACTTTCCCTTCTCCAGTACTTTATCCATTGTTCTTTTCTTGTTTTGGTCGTTTGCTAACTTCCATCTGTTAAAGTCTAAAATTTGAGCTACTCTGTCTGAGTGGTTTAAGATGCAAGATTTTGAGGCAACTGTTTAGGAATCAAAAGAAAGTTCTAAAAAAAGCACCATAAAATGTGTGTTACCAATGTAAATACTAAACACAGAACATTGACATGCAACGATTCCAATCTCTCCTTTCGGCTTGGGCTTGACTACATGAATGGGAAAGGAGGCGCTGCTAGTTCAATAAAGTGATGCTTTGGTGTAGGCACAAAACTCCTCCCACCCTATGTTTTAATCATTTACCAAGCCTTTTCCTAACAAAATGGGGTGAGTGGAGTGCTACACTTCATCTAGAAGATTCGTCGGCAGTTCTTTATATAAGCCCACCATTGACTTGGTATCAACCTTCAATTAAGATCTGACCGGGCCATTAATGACCATGGAGGAGCCTGCCAAGAAGCAACCCGCCCTATTTAGCCTGTACAAAATGGGAATTTGATGAGATTTGGTATCAGAAACTTTCATCTCTAAAGCACCTTCTGAAAAAACCGAAACATAAAGCCAACTAGAATGAAGATCCGATCTACCAGCTAAATTTTGTTGAACACATGATAACTAAGAGGTCTGCCTTAGAATAAACCTCCAAAAATCTCCTGGTTCCAAGAATAGTCCACAGGGAAGTGGAATGACAATGAAATTTGATATTTCTCCCTTTAGACCATAATGTGTAAAACACAAAGTTACTGGAAAAACAATCCCAATAACCAATATAAGCAATGTGTTTCAAAAATGTAACTGGAAGTGAAGATTCATTTCTTTCCTACATTCATCACACCATTTTTACAGGCTTATGCACCAAAGCTCTCTCTTGTGGTCAAGCAGCCTTTGTAACTATAACAATTATGAGATGATAACTATCAGATGTTACCGAATTTCTCCATCAGTGATACATAATCATATTGTCATTCTTTCTTACAGTTTGTATGCTTAACTTTATTTTTGAATCTTAGCGGCAACACAACATATTAATCATACAGTTTATTTCAATGTATTCTGCTAGTTTCCCGCCAAACTTTAGGCATTTATTTGTTTTATCAGAATGTCAGGTATATAAAATGATCTTGAATCAGAGGATCTTTACGGCTGCCAAGTTGCACCCTATTATTACCAAAGAAGCAAAAGAAAAACAGAAGAAAGAAGGAAGATGTGTTGCTCAAAGCTGTATATATCCTGTATCACTGTTGTATATAGATTTCTTTTTCTCCTAGTGTCGGTTCTTTTCTTTTTTTTTTCTCTTTTTTTTTGGAATTCCAAGAGTAGCAGCTCTCTTTCTCATACTTCTGCCAGCAACATTTTTTTTCTTCGCAATGCGAGAAAAGCAGGATGCTAGCTACTCTTACGCTATTTATTCCCCAACTTTGAAGTGAACTTGGCCCCTTTATGAATTATCATTCTTGGAGGGAGTATTTGACGTTCTGTTGTACAATATTTTTCTTTTTATTCCAAATTATTGTAATGCTTGCAAGGAAGAAATTTATCGGAATCTTGTCATATTTGGACAAATTTTTTCTTCGATTTCAAGCTCATATGATCATATTTTGGACGATATACCAGAAACATATCAGATTCCTTAGAACAAGAGTGGTATTATGGACCGCTACAAACCAGTATATCACAGACTAAGGGAATTTATAAGGGCACTACACTTATTACTTGGGGGTAGCCCAAAGTTATTTTTTCCAAAATTACAAGTTTGCCACTCATAAAATTACTTGGGGCTAGCCCACACCAAGGTATATAAGTGAACAAAATTTCTATTTTAGGCATTTTTTCTTGACTTGAAGAAACTCTCATTTTCCAAGTGAAAACTTAAATTTGGAAATTGATAGTTGTGGTCCCAAGTGGAGGAGAATTTTGCTTTGGTGATTGTCCAACGAATATTCTTTCGGTATGTCTTTGACAACATACGATGAATAAGTTTTGAGATTGTCAGAAAAAAATTTAGTTTTTTTTTACTATTGTAGGAACAATGCATGAAAATATCTTCGATGATGAAGTCGGATCATCCAATCCATTAAATATGCACTCCGGACGTTCCGAAGCACGTACGGTACGTCAAACGACAACCCTAATTCGACAGTCATCGTGTAAGGACTGTAAAAATTAGACAGTCCTATATAAATATAGGACTGTCAATAATTCTACAGTCCTATATAAATATAGGACTGTCATTATTTTGACAGTCCTATATACAAATAGGACTGTCAAACTAGTGACAGTCATGAATAATTATATGAAGTTATTAATGTTTATATTATTTTATATTGGTTATAGGACCAACCTTGTACAGATATTGTTGTACATCCTGCTATTGGTGTTGATGTGGATGATATATTCTCAACGAATATTCAATTTGCAATCCAGGAAGAAGCATTAGAGTAGTGCAGAGAAGTTGGAAGACGACATAATGTAGTAATTGTCATTACAAGATCCATCATATCTCGGCCGGGCCGAAAATATGTAGAGCTGGGGGTGCGAAAGAGGAGGTGTGTTTAGGGAGCATCATAAAAAAAAGGGTGGTGTTGAAAAAAAAATTCCTAAGAAAAACGTTGGGACGAGAAAATGTGGTTGTCCATTGAAGGTGTTGATTGTAAAAGTAGAAGATGTGAAGTGGATATTCGAAGTTAAGAATGGAAGACACAATCATCCTATTCCAGGGACACTTACGGGTCATGCCTACGTGGCACGGTTGAAGGAGGATGAGAGAAAGTTGGTTGAAGAATTGTTCCTTTCCCGAGTTGCACCGAAAAAAATTTATTCTGCCGTGCGACAAAAAGAAGATGGGAACAAGTTTACCATTAGGACCATCTATAATAGTTTGGCCAGAGCGAAAATTAAAAGTATGAAAGGAAGAATGGCGATGCAGCAAGTATTGAAGTTGCTTGGGGAGCATCATTACGTGGAGTACCATAGAAGACATCTACAAACTTATGAACTCCTTTCGTTGTTTTGGGCTCATCCTGATTGCACACACTTGGCTCGGTCCTTCGCAGACGTGTTGATCCTTGATTGTACATATAAGACCAACAAGTTCAAGATGCCTCTTTTCACGTTGTTGGGTTTACGTCTACGGGAAAAATATTTACAGTCGTTTTTTGTTTTATGAAGAGTGAGACAGTAGAGGATTACACATGGGCGTTGAGGAAACTACAATCCCTTTACACAGGTTACAAAGAGCCCTCTGTTTTTGTTACCGACAGAGAATATGCGCTGATAAATGTTATAGAGATTGTATTTCCTCATGCGCATAGACTACTATGCACTTGGCATATAAATCGAAATATTCAAGCTCAATGCAAGAGAAAATTTGAAAATGTGGCGCTTCGAAGAATTCTACAGTGATTGGAGTCTTGTATGGCGAGCAAGTACTACAGACAGCTATGACACAGCATGGTACATGTTCCAACAAAAGTGGGAGACGAGTAACCCGACATGCATATCTTATATCAAAGATACTTGGCTAGAACCACATAAAGAGCAATTCGTGTTAGCATGGACGAACATGGTGAAGCATTATGGCACAATCACTACGAACCGGGTCGAAGGATCACACTCAAGTTTAAAAAGATATCTACCATCATCGGTCGGTAATTTTGTCTCTGTTTGGCAATCGATTCATTTGATGATGACTTCCACGGTGAACGAGATTGTAGCATCATTTGAGATGAGCCTAAATATTGCAAAGCATGATGTAGTATCTCACAAGGCATTAGGCTTATTGTTTGAGGAGATTGGTAGGTCGAAGTCGGTGGGTTATGATCCTGAGGTTTGCGGTTGTTCATATCGACATTCACTCGGACTTCCTTGTGCACATGAGATCAACGAATATCGTCGTGAATCTATACCTATTCCAATAGATGTTGTTGATCAACGTTGGAGACAGCTGTCGATAATGCCGAAGGTGGAAGTTCAAGATGATTTCTTTGCTTTGCCACAAGTGAAACTTCTGCACGCAAGGTGGTGTGTCGTATCGGAACCGGAGAGAAGATCCATTGAGGTTAAAATCCAAGAAATTGTAGTCCCGGCAACGACTCGATTGCAAGAGCCATCTGTTGTTCGAACTCCTAAGGGAAGACCACAGTCAAGAAAGAGTAGAGCAAAAAAGAAGGAGGAGGAGTCAACTAAAAGAGATCCATCCTTGTTTGAACATATTGAACGCAGTTTGGAGGCAAAGTCCATAATGGATGGGGTGGTATTTCCGCAGAAAAAGAGTAAGCTTACTATTCGAAGGGGGAAGAAACAGAAAACGAACGATGCAGTCACGACGGAGGGTTTAGATAACTTTTCTGATTCTTGTCCTTCTCACAAAATTCCTTTGGCTGCTCCATGTACAACTCCTCCTCAAGATCACCATGGAGGAATGCCGTCTTCAAGTCCATTTTCTCGACCTCCAAGTCAAAACTGGCTGCTAATGTTAGCACCACCCGTATAGACGACTGCTTGACGACTGGCGAAAAGATCTTATCATAATCTACGCCTTTTCGCTGACCGGTAGCCTTTAACTACCGGCCTCGCATTGTATCGAGGGCGAGTAGCATCATCTGTCTGCTTCACTCTGAAAACTCATCGATTCTTCAAAGCCTTCTTGTCCTTTGACAACCGCACCAGATCATAAGTAGAGTTGGCCTCCAAGGAACTCATCTGAACTCATCTCCTCCTGTATGGCCTCCATCAACTTCTGCCTGTGTTCGTCTTCCATAGCCTCTGTGTAACTTTCGAGTTCTCCCCCGTCAGTCAGTAGCACATACTCACCCGATGAGTATCTCGTAGATGGTCGAAGCTCTCTATCGCTCCTCCTCAACGGAACCACTGGTGCTGGCTGTATATCTACAGTCTCCTCCCCTCCAGGAACTGTCTCCTCGGCATGCTCATCCTCCTGAGGGTTACCCTGACCACCATCAGCAGGATGATGATCAAGCTTGGAAGCAACTCTATTTACTGGCTCCCCGATAACTGGATCCTCTGCGATGTCCTCTGAAAACTGCTCGAAGCAAAATTACTCTAACTCGGGCAATTTCTCAGCCTCAGAAGGCATCTGGAAATCCTGAGTGTTGGTCATAGTCTGATCCTCGACGAATACCACGTCCCTGCTTCTGTACCCACTGGATCGTAGAGTCTATAGCCAAACTCATCCCGATCGTAGCCGACAAAGACGTACCGCCTCGACTTTGGTTCAAGTTTGGATCTCTCGTCCTTCGGTACATGCACGAAGGCCTTACAACCAAACACTCGCTGGTGATTATATGGAGGCTCTTTACCGTACCATACTTTGTCAGGCACATCACCTTGCAAAGGAGCACTAGGAGATAAATTAATAACATAAGCAATTGTGTAAAGTACCTCACCCCAATAGCTGCCTGGCAAGTTTTCTTCTGACAGCAAATACCGCACCCTCTCCATTAGCGTCATGTTCATCCGCTCCGTTACACCGTTGAGCTGCTGTGTCTTTGGTGGAGTCTTCTGGTATATCTCTTGCTCTCTGCAATAAGCATCAAAAGGACCGATATACTCGCCGTCATTGTCCGACCGAACACAAAGCATCTTCTTGTCTGTCTCCCTTTCAACAAGAGGCCTGAAACTCCTTGAAAGTGGGATCACCTGATCCTTGGTCTTTAAGGTATAGACCCAAACCTTCCTGGAACAGTCATGAATAAATGTTACAAAATAAGAAGCACTACCAATGGATTTTACCTTCATAGGACCGCAGACATACGAATGAATCATCTCGAGTAACGTCGGCTTTCTTGAACTTGGGTGACTTTGGAAAGACACCCTATTTTGCTTTTCCGCCAAACAGTGCATGCACTTCTCCAACTTTGTAGACTTTAGCCCTGTAATCACCTTCATGTTCACCAAGTAGCTCATCCCCTTCTCGCTGATATGGCTGAGCCACCTGTGCCACAACTCAGTAGACGCATCAGTAGCTGCGTTAACCTCATGTATCCCCTATGCGCTCCCTTCCATATAGTAGAGTCTGGACCTCTTGCTTCCTCTTGCAATCACCATCGAACCTCTGGAAAGCTTTCACTGATTGTTCCCGAAGAGACCGAAGAAACCCTCGTCATCCAACCTTCCAACCGACACCAGGTTGAAACGGATATCAGGGACATCTTTGAGAACAATAACTGCACCTGTCTTTTTCCTCAAATGCACACATCTCCATTGTCCATCTTCAACACTCCATAGTCGCCTGTTGTGTATGTAGCAAATAGTGTCATGTTGTGAGATACGTGCGCTGAAGCACCTGAGTCCACCAGCCAAGATTTGTCATCGCAGGCGAGGTTCATAACTACCTCATCACCTACAATGATCACGTCGCCTCCATGTTTGAGGCCGCCGCTGTAGTGTTCTCACTTTGCTTCCCCTTGTCGCCCTTCTTCTCTCTTCCAAGCGAAACAGTTCCGCTTGATGTGGCCATTCTTGCCACAATGGTAACACTCCGAGTCTTCGTATCGACCCTTGGACCTTCTCCTGCTTTTGTCTCTGCCACCGCCTGGACCCCTGCTTTTACCCCTTTTGTGGCTCTCTAAAACAAGCGCCTCTGAGTTGGATGTTGATGAAGTACCCTGGGAACGTTTTCACATCTCTTCATTCAGTACCCCGCTCTTGGCAAACTCCAGACTGACCACGCCTTCCGGAGCAGAAGCAATCATAGACATTCGTACGATCTCCCACGAGTCTGGCAATGTACAAGCAGCCATAGTCCCTGAACCTCGTCGTCGAACTTGACTTCCATCGAGGATAGCTGGTCAACCACGTCCTGCAACCCACTCAAGTGATCCGTAATAGACGTTCCATCTTTGTACCGCAGACCCATCATCCTTCAGATCATGAACAATTTATTTACCCCGGTCTTCTTCGCATACAAAAATTTTAGCTTATCCCTCAATGGCCTCGCGTGTTCAATACTGGCAACGTGGTTGTACACGTTCTCGTCAACGAACAGCCTGATGTACCCACACACCTGTATATGCTTAAAATTTCAATCATCTTCGGATTTGTCACTGGGCCTCTCGGAAGCAAATACCGACAGATGCAGCTTCTTGATAAATAGCAGATCCTTTATCTTGCTCCTCAAGTAGTGTTAGTTGGTACCGTCCGGTTTACCATGCGCACCGGCTTTGCGTCCATCTCTCCTTTATGGTTTGCCTGTCAACTCCTGACACCCTTATGAAATTCCAGAACCTGGCTCTGATACCACTTTGTTGGAACGAAAGTGCGGAAACCGTTTCCCGAATCAGAGAGTACCTGCGAGAGAACTGAGCAAAACGCACAAACCAAAAATGCCAAACAAAAATCGCAGACAGAGATTTTTGACGTGAAAAAATTCTTTCAAAAAAAATCACGGGACGATCAGAGTCCAAACCTGAAAAGCCACCACTAATGGAATAAGAAGAGAATACTCCCTCTACAAGCTCATCCCGATCCAACAGGATCACCACAATATAGCTCATCCCGAATCAGAGAGTACCTTCTTCTTTTTTCTTCCCAAAGTTGCAATGGCACTCTTGCCTCATTTTCTCTCCTTGTTGCTATATTTTTTTTTTAGAGATATATATTTTAGGGCAAGGAGACCTATATATATAACATCAAACCCACAACTAGCATTCCTATTATAGATAGGAATATCCAATCCAAATTCAAATCCAAATCCATTGACATATTCCTATTATATGTAGGAATATCCAATTCAAATCCATTGAGATATTCCTATTATACTTAGGAATATCCAATCCAAATAAATTGAGGTATTCCTATTATATGTAGAAATACTCAATCCTACTCTGGAGTATTTTTCACATAGGTTGGGAACCCCACCCACTCCAACAGACCCGGCAACACGGACACGAGCGTCAATTTGTCGTGTCTTATCCGTGTCCGACATGGATACGGTGCTGTACTTTTTGGGCCGTCTTCTTTTCCTAGAGTTAACTAATTAAGCATCTGTTTGCTAAATATTAGTGTCGGAAATATGTCATTTTGATTGTTATTTACTTGATAAGGTTGGAATTTCACAGGCGCTTCTATCCACAAGGACTTGTCGGATCTTGATATTCCTACTCTACTCTAGGGTTTCTGTTTCGTGATTCTTGTGGTTTATCAATTAAGCATCTATTTATCAAATATTTGTTTTCAAATTTTAGGATTTTGCTTGATATTTATGTGACCGGCTTGAATGGTATGCTGTGACTTTGTAACCTCATGTCGGAACTCGTATTGGACACGGAACAAACACTACAAATACACCATATCACGAATATGTCTAGCCATATTGCCATATTCGTGACCGTGCAACATAGATAGTCAAAATTGGAGTTGTTTGAGCAACTTATTCGGGTTTTTCATTCTTGCAGAGAGATCTTTTGTTTCTTATTTTGTGATGTTCTAGGGTTTCCTTTATTGTTTAGTTTGAGGTTTGTTTGAGTTTTGGGAATCAAGCTTTTCAACCAAGCACATATTTATCAAATATTGGCTTCATAATTTGGAAATTTTCCTGTTTTGGCTCGAGTTATGTGTCTGCCTCTTGTCATTTCACACACTCCAAAATGCCTTAGGACTAGTCAAAATTAATGCCGTGTCACTTGTGTCCATATTATGTCATATTTGTGTCTGTGCAAGTTGCAACACAGTCAGGCGGTCTTAACAGCTCTGTTTGATGGTCTTAATATCCCCGATTCCTTGAATGTGAAACATTGGACTTCGATGCAGTAGGTTCCTTTATTATTGGAATCAGGCTTCTCAATTAAATGTATATTTAGAAATAATTGTTTCAAAGTATAGAATTATGATTGCTGTTTATTTGATCAGGCACGCACCCAGGCACACCACGTACACCTATGGTTTTGATGCCGTCTCATCGGCTATATTGTCATAATTATTAATGGACACTGTAAAGTCGTGAGTTGGTCATTCTATTGACCACAAGTATGTATGTTTTAGGGAAATTCTGATGTCAATTCTTTTGCAGCTACAGAGTGGGCTAAGGGGAAGCAAATGGAGGAAGTTGTAACCATTAAGAACACGTAAGTGGCCCTTCCTTCTTCTTTTCTTCTGTTATTTTTTGTGAAAGATAAGTATATTTACAGATTTTGTATAATTCGTTTTTAGACAAGAAATTTAATTTACAAGTCACTGTTTGTTGGTAGATTTATTTTGTTTGATCCTTTCGTCTATCTTTATTCCATGCTTATATATCTGGCAAAGTGACCCATGTTTATTCTTTCATCTGTATTTGACTGTTTAAAGCTGGATTGTCCGGTAGAGCTGTCTAAATGTTATACATGTTCTTCTGATATGTAGAACGACTCGAGACCCGATATGAGAATTGATGAGGCCACTTTATTTACATGTAGGACTGCTTGTCCCTATCCTGAAACCATGACCTTTTACTGCTGTGCGTGAATATGAGTGATTACGGTACCTTGTGTAGTGCCCAATCATATACTTAATGCATCAAATAAATATGATAGTCAAAGAGAGTGACTATTTTTTAGTGCCAATAGAATAATAAGCTTATTATATTACGCTTAGATAGCTTGATTTGATTACATTATTCTACAATAGAAATTATCGATAATCAGTTCTCATAGTGGAACTAGTCAAAATAATTGGAATTATAACATAGATTTGATTGTGATAGGTTGTCATATAAATGGAGTTATTGTAGTTTCATAGTTTAATTACTAAGTTGTTTGGTTCCTTCTCCATCAGCCAGATACTTTATCTGTGTGTACATACGCATAGTAACCAACATGCCACATGCATGTACCTGCCTGATTACAGGAAATTAGTTGAATGTTTTGTCATCGTATGCAAGTTTCCTCTTATTAGAATAGAATTTGGTCGCTCTCCCCTCTGTCTGAATGAATCTCAACCTACATTAGGCTGTTGGGATTAGCTTGGCCAAATAACCCAAATTATCCCGGGAAATTTGTCTTATCTAAATGCAACATGCATGATATATAGTCCGAATTATATAGAGTTCTCCCTCTACACTCCCATAAAGGAGAGAAAATTGAGTCGAATCGTGAAATATGACTATATGAAAAAAACTCTACCAAACAATTAGACAAACTATATGATGGGCTGTCTACTGGACATGCCCTTTATTGTTGATGTCAATCAAACTATGGTGAGAGAGGCCATGCCATGAGACCTGGAAGGAAAATTGGAAGATGCATTGATCTACCTTCTTGGTCGTGTCCAAGGAGCACCCTCCAGGATTGGTATAGTTGAAAAGGAGCCTAGACAGAAAAGAGAGTAGTGTTTTTATGAAAGCAACATTAGGACCCATGGCAAACCCCAAAAAAGGTTAATGTGTCAGGGAAGCGTTCATTTGTGATACTTTGGAATACTGGACTTTGCAACTAAGTCTCAGATTTCGAAGTTTAGGGTTGCAAATGAACAGAGCATCTCGCAAGCTCGAATAAAGCTTGATGGGCTCGAGTCGGTTCTATTAATGATCCAAGCTTGAAACGAGCGGAGCTTGAACATAGGAAGCTCGGCTTGAGCTCATGAACAAGCTTGGCTCGTGAAGCTCGACAAGTACTCAACTTGACTCGACTATTTTTGCTCAACTATGATTTGTTGACTATACACAAGTTGTCTTTCATATAATCATCAAGATTTATAGATTTAGATGTGATATTGTCAAGAAAATTTTGACATAGCAGAACTTTTAGTCACCCATCGGTTGGCAACTAAAATCTTCTTATTATTGATGGAATCAAATGACCATGGCCCATGAAGCTCAGGACTCGAGTTCAACACATACTCAAACAACTTGCAAACTGCTCACGACCAGCTTGACTAGGCTCACTAGCAAAGTGGGCCGAGCTTGAACATCTTCCTAACTGCTCGAGCTCTGGCTCAGTTTGATAAGGACCAATCCTAAATGAGACGAGCTTGAACATGCAAAGCTTGGCTTGACTCTGTTGCAGCCCTATTGAAGTCTTTTTGGTCAATGAAAAGATCGTAGACAGTCGAGTGAGGAAAGATTAAGCATAGAAGTCAGTGAGCGAGTGGGAGAGGCTTCGAGCATACTTTATTTGCTTGCGGTTTAGTAGACATTCCATTAATAATATTCCTTTGATAGTTCTTCTTCACTTACTAGCTTGCTGGTGCCTTCTGTTGTTTATGCTCTTTATGTTTCTTTCTAACGTAAACCATTGACTAATCAAGTTACTGTGTACCCTCCTTTACAACCCTCTCCCCTCTTTATTGGTGGGGGGGGGGGGGGGGGGGGGTGGTTGATATGTGCTGGATGTGAAGTAAAGTTTCCTAGCTTTGCATGTATATATCCTTGTAAGAACTCGAGATCAGGGGATGAAACTGTTACCAAGTCTGTGAAACTTGAATCTTATGCAGACAATTCGTGCATGTCGCATCATGTTAACATTAGCTAGCTCTCTTTCAGCTTGGTCAGGATGATGTTAATTTGTTGTTACTGATGTATGTGATCAGGTTGGAAGTCAGCCCTGGGTGGGACTTGGACTCGGGATGTTCATTTAGCTAGTGACATTGCCCACTGTGTTCGTTTTTTATCTTTCTACCAGAATATGATAACACGGCAGTTTAGGAATTCTATTGGTCCAAAACTGAATTATGGACAACCGTTAAAATCTGATTAAATTTAAGTAACATGCGTATCATAACGATGAAGTTATTTAAGAATGCATATAATAACAATGAACTGATTAATTGGTGGCAAAATTATAATCACAATTGTAAAGCTAAAGTTAATGTTGTGCATCTCTCTTATATTTTCTTGGTCTGCATGACAAAAGTTGCAAAGAGTTTGCCTTCTGGTATAGATTCTGTGCGGAAGTGGCCAAAACTAGAAATTATGATCACTTTATGTGTGTGGTTAGAAAATTTGCTGACAAGATTTGTTCTGATTTAACATGAATAGTAAATATTGTCTGTCTTGTCCTTATAGATAGTAACCCTGTGGTAAAATGCTTGGGATAGATAATTAAAAGGGGTGTTGGGGGAGGGGTCTCGGTGTCACGACCCGCACCCGGAAGTTCGGGCACGAGTGCGTGGGTACGTCCAGCCTACGCCGCAGAGTCGGCGGTAGTATGCTGTCTAGGTCAATCCATAACTACTAACTAGCTCATTCACAACAACATAGACAAGATAATAATGAGAATGAAACTTAAGATTGCAACTGAAAATAAATGTGACAACAGATTCAAATGTTTAAGTACAGAGATTCAATATTCAAATCGGGGACAAACCCGATAAATAAGCTAAGAATGGAAATGAAAGATAGCTACTACTAGCTACTCAGCAGCAGGGGTCTCCTGGGTGGGTTCTGGCTCCTCATAGGTATCATCAGTCCCCTCATAGGGACCATAATAAGTAGGGGCAAGGTCCTCATCATCGCCTAAATCAACAGATCCAGTCAGGAAAGGAGCAAAGTACACAGTGCACAACAAGGTTAAACTAAATATTTTATGACAATTAAATATTGGCTATCATGTTGAGAAACAGCATTAACAGAACATTATTATCTCAGAGTTAACTGTAAACAGGAATATGAGAAACAGAAATAAATGAAACAGGAAATGAAACTACAATAGCCAGCAAGAAATAACCAGAAACTATATGTGTGTACTTGTGTTTGTTTTTAGAATACATAGTTGGCATGTAGGGGTTTATAAGGCTAATCAGGCACGCCATAGGCGGCTAGCAGTCAGGAATAATCGAGCATCAGGCTGATGGTACAGTCGCGTACCAAAAGCTAGCAGTCACGACAGGAGAAAGGGTAAACTACATGCCTCCTAGTATTCTCCCACCCGACATGAAAAACAAGACAGGAACTACCAATATTCAAGACATGAAATTCAATATTTCTAACACGATGTGTAATCATCAAGGGTACATGTAAGACAGGGAATTAATTATCACAATATATAAAGATTAACTTGAGGTGCAGGTACTTGCCTGTTGTTTGGATCTGATTAGTTAGGTTCTTGGGGGGAAAGTCCAGAGATGAGTCCAAAAGCTGAAATAGACATTACCATCACTCTCAGAAGATGTCAAATAGCTAGAAACGCCTGTCCTTGGGTCCAATTTGGAGACAAGGGCAAAACGGCAGTTTCGGGTCAAAACGGGGTCCGCCGGTGGGGCCCGCTTTGCACCGAAAAACGTGTCCGGGTCAAAGGTCTCCAAATTCACCAAACTTAGTGTCAACAGGTCAGGAACGCTGATACGAACCCAACGGAACTTCCAGATTTGGATTCCGATAAGCCGAACACAAAATCGCCCGTCGAGCGGGGCCTGTGGGGCCCACGACACGCGATTTCGTCAACGTTCTCAGAATCGAACCAAACTTGACCCACAGGACCAGCGTATCGCTACGAGTCCGATGGCGCAAGTTTCGTCTCGATCTGACGAGTGTGCACGAAGTTAGGGTGAATTGCAGAAAAGCCGGATACGGGGCGATGTCCGCGGATACGCGTTGATTCCGGTGTGCACGCACACCCGAATCAGCTTCCGCGAAATCTCACACGTCCGTATCGACGGTGCGTACGTATCTGCGAAGACCGCACGCGACCAAGTCGTCCCGTTTGGCGGGGCGTACTCAGTTCCGGGGGTAAAACAGGGTCTGGTTTTTCCTGTTTTTGGATCGCGGTATGCGATCACCACAGGACGCGATGTCCCGAACAGTTTGTCCGGACATCGAGAGGGTCATACAGGTTTCACAACGCAATTTGCAGAATTGGAAACAGAGCTACGAGGCGAAAGTTACACGCACCTGAAGGGGACCCAAAAATCAGGGTCGAGACGTGTCCGTGTCGTGTCGACACGAAATCCAAATTAGGGCTAGGGTTACGGTTTTCGCCGGAATCCGGCGGAGGGCGGCTGCTGGGCGGCTGGGCTCGGGGGCACGCGGCGGAGGGCGGCGCGGCGAGCCGATGGGGTCGCCGGCGGCGGCTCGGGGCAGCCGGAGGCGGTAGCTGCGGCTGCTCGTGCTGCTGCTGCGGTTGCCGGTCGACGGAGGACGGAGGAGGCAGGCGGCGCCGAGGGGGGGAACGGCGCCGGCGGAGATAGGCGAGACGGGGCTGGGCATGGCGGGGGTCGACGGCGGTGGTGAGCGGCGGAGCGGCGGGTTAGGGTTAGGGCCGGAGTGCGGGATGAGGCGGAGGAGGGGGAGATTGGAGGGCTTTTATAGGGTGCCGGGGTGGTTGAGGGGAGGCCGAGCACGGCGGAGGCGAGGGCGACGTGGCCGCGGGAAGCGCGGCGCTGCGCGCGGCGGCCGGCGCTGGACGCGGGGCTCGCCGAAAAAGTCGGCGTCGTGGCTGGTGGGGGAGAGAACGTGCGGGTCGGGTCGGGTTGGCTGACGGGTCTGAACAGACCCGCCCGACCCGCAAGGAAGGCGGGTGACGGGTTTGCGGGCGGGTCGGGTTGGCTGACCCGACCCGACCCGAAAGGGCGGGTGGCTGGGCCGGGCTGGGCTTCGGCCCACTGGGCCGGGCCGGCTCAGAAAAACAACAAAAATAAAATAAAAAAATATAAATAATAATTAATAATAATAATAATAACAGTAAATTAAATTAATTAATTAAAATTAGTTTTTAGGCATTTAAAAATAGGTCCGAGGCCCAGAAAAATCCAGAAAAATTATCCTAAGTCCAGTTTTTCATTTTACACTCAAAAATATTATTTTCATGATATTTTAATATTATTTATTGCTAATTAAAAATTATTTATTAATTAAAAATCTTGATTTTAATTACAGAAAATTCCCAGAAAATTCCAGAAAATTGGGAAAAATCCAAGATTTAATAATTTGAAAATTTAGGGGGTTTACAACCTACCCAACTTACAAAAATTTCGCCCTCGAAATTTAAGAATAACAAGGCACGAAAAGGCCGAAAAAATAAAATATACCTCAGGTTTCAAAAAGATAGGGGTATCGCTCTCTAATCTCGTCTTCTCGCTCCCAGGTGGATTCGCCGGGAGAATGGTGCTTCCAAGCTACGCGAACTAGGGAGATAACCTGGTTCCGTAGGACTTTCTCCGAGCGATCCAGTATCTCCACGGGTTGCTCCTGGTAAGTCAGACTTGGGCCTACTTCGAGCTCTGAGTGATCCAAAATATGGCTGGGGTCTGACACGTACTTCCTCAGCTGCGACACGTGGAAGACGTTATGTACTCCATCCAGAGAGGGTGGCAATGCTAGTCGGTATGCCACTTCTCCGATTTTCTCCTGTATGCCAAAAGGTCCAATAAATCTTGGGCTGAGTTTTTCACTCCTTCCGAACCTAATGGTGCCACGTGTCGGGGAAATCTTTAAGAATACCAGCTCTCCAACCTTTAACAAAGTCATAATCAAGTCTTAGTTCCATAATCAAAATGTTTAAATTGACTTGAATTTCCTAAATTTAATTACCTCAAATTCTAAGGGCCTTCGGTGGCTATTTGCCCAATGTCGTTGCCTGTCTTGAGCCACTCGAAGTCTGTCCCTTATTTGCTTTACCTTCTCAGCTGAATCGATCACCATCTCTGGTCCCAGCAGGGCTCTTTCTCCAACGTCGTCCCATGATAGCGGGGTACGACATCTTCGTCCGTACAGAGCTTCAAATGGAGTCATCTCAATACTTGCTTGGTAGCTATTATTATAAGAGAACTCCACCAGATGTAGATAGTCTTCCCAGGATCCTCCAAAATCCAGAACACATGTACGGAGCATATCTTCAAGTGTCTGGATTGTACGTTCCGACTGTCCATCGGTTTGGGGATGATAAGCTGTGCTGAATTTGAGTTGCGTCCCCAAGCTGGCTTGTAAGCTCTTCCAGAAGTGAGAGGTGAACCTTGAATCTCGGTCGGAGACAATACTTACTGGGACTCCATGCAGCTTGACAATGTGTCTGATATATAAATCTGCCAGCTTCTCTGTAGATAGCCCTACTTTGAAAGGTAGAAAGTGTGCAGACTTGGTCAGTCTATCTACTATCACCCAGATTGCATCCTTACCACTAGGTGTCCTTGGAAGTCCGGAAACAAAATCCATTGTGATATGTTCCCACTTCCACTCTGGAATGGGTAGGGGTTGAAGCAATCCTCCAGGTCTTTGTCTTTCTGCCTTGACTTGCTGGCACACTAAACAACGAGATACGAACCTGGCTACTTCTCTTTTCATGCCATGCCACCAAACATGTGTCCTCAGGTCCTTGTACATCTTGTTGGCTCCTGGATGTATAGAGTACTGCGATCTGTGCGCCTCTTGCATAATTTCTTCTCTTATGTCTCCTTGAGGTACACATAATCTATCGCCATGCCTCAGTGATCCATCTTCATGAATTCTGAATTCTTCTACTAATCCAGCTTGCACTTGACCTCGAAGGCTTCGCAGGCCTTCGTCTTGAAACTGAGTCTCCTTGATCTTGTCCATTAAAGTAGACTGAATCTGCAAGTTCATCATTTGGCCTTCTTTTCCTGGGATAATTACTTCAATACCTAAACTTTCCAAGTCCTCCAGCAGGTGTCTGTCCATAGTCAAGTACATCGCCATAGGATACCTGCTTAGAGCATCAGCAACTACATTTGCCTTCCCAGGGTGATATTGAAGAGTGATATCAAAGTCTTTCATTAGTTCCAGCCACCTTCTTTGCCTCATGTTTAGCTCTTTCTGAGTGAAGATATATTTTAGACTTTTATGGTCCGTGAATATTTTCACCCTTTCTCCATAAAGATAATGCTTCCATAGTTTAAGAGCAAAAATGACAGCTGCCAATTCTAAATCATGAGTTGGATAATTCTTTTCATGTGGTCGAAGCTGTCTAGAGGCATATGCTATTACCTTCTTGTTCTGCTCCAGTACACAACCTAGACCTTTTCCAGAAGCATCACTATAAATAGCGAAACCTCCGGTTCCGGAAGGTAAGGTCAGAATAGGGGCAGAAGTCAGTCTTTTCTTCAATTCCTCAAAAGTACGCTGACATTCATCAGTCCAGGTGAACTCTTCATCCTTTCTTGTTAATTTTGTCATGGGCTCCGCAATTCTAGCAAAGTCCTTCACAAACTTCCGATAGTAGCCAGCTAGTCCCAGGAAACTTCTAATCTCAGCTACAGAGTCTGGAGTGGGCCAGGATTCTACTGCAGCTATCTTCTTAGGATCTACTGCTATTCCATCCCCAGTCACAACATGCCCCAAGAATTCTACTTTGTCTAGGAAGAAAGCACATTTAGATAATTTTCCATAAAGTTTTTCCTTCCTCAAAGTCTCCAATGCTAACCTCAAATGTTCTTCATGTTCTTCGGGGGTCTTGGAGTAGATCAAGATATCATCAATGAAGACCACTACAAATTTGTCTAGGTATGGCTGGAAAACTCTGTTCATTAAGTTCATAAAAACTGCTGGAGCATTCGTCAACCCGAACGGCATTACTAAGAATTCGTAGTGTCCGTTCCGGGTATTGAAAGCAGTTTTAGGGATGTCTTCCTTTCTCACCCTTACTTGGTGGTAACCAGACCTTAAATCAATCTTGGAAAAGACCCGAGCTCCACTCAACTGATCAAATAAGTCATCTATCCTGGGCAGGGGATACTTATTCTTAATTGTTAAGGCATTCAAGGCCCTATAGTCAATACACATTCGGGATGTTCCGTCCTTCTTGGGCACAAATAATACTGGGGCTCCCCAGGGTGAGACACTAGACCTAATGAAGCATTTGTCTTCTAGTTCTTTGATTTGCTCATTTAGTTCTATTATCTCCTTCTTGTTGATTCTGTAGGGATTTTGAGATACTGGTGCTGCTCCTGGCACTAAGTCAATGGAGAATTCAACTTCTCGGTCTGGGGGTAGGCCTGGGAGATCCTCAGGGAAGACATCAAGGTATTCAGAGATAATAGGTAGTGGCACTTCTTCTGTTACTAGGGCTCCACAAATTTTGTTATTACCCATTTTCCTAGAACCTCTAGCAAATTCAAATTCTGGCTTATCAGGTGGCCTGAAGATTACCTCTGTGGCAGTCTATTGTGGCATGATGTTGACTTAACCAATCCATACCCACTATAATGTCAAAACTGGGCACTGGCATTACAAGTAGTCTAGCATACAGTTCTCTTCCACATAATGTAATAGGACAATTGTTACAGGCATCACTAACCGGGATGATTCCTCCACCGGTAATGATCTTATAACAATTCCTAAGGGGTTTAGTGGTTAAGCTATGCTTCATAAGGAAATCTACTGACATGAATGAATGAGAAGCTCCAGAGTCAAATAAAGTAATAGCTGGTATGGAATTTATAAGCACAGAACATGTGATCACGTCTGCTGTGGCCTCAGCTTCTTCCAGAGTCATTGCATAAGCACGGCCTTGCTGCGGTGCACCCCTTTGTTGATGCTGGTGCTGAGCAAAGCGTTGTTGTTGTGTTGGAAGTGGGGGTCCCCTCTGTTGTACTGCTGGGGCCCTGGCCTGGGCTGGAGCCTTTGGTGCAGCTGGGCGTTCTTGAGCAGCTGGACAGTCCCTCATTTGATGTGCTGCTGAGCCACAGTAGAGGCAGGCACCTAGCCTCTTCCTGCAGACTTGCCAAGTATGACCTGGTTTTTGGCAATAGCCACAAGGGGCAGCTTGTTGGTTCTGTCTTTGAGCCTGGGGTTGGGGTGCTGGAGCTCGAGGGAGAGGACGCTGAGTTTGCTGCGGGGCCCTCTGATGTTGTTGCTGGTGCTGTTGTTGAAAAGGGCGTTTGTTGGGTCCTGCATTTCCGGTATCTCTTTCTCGCTTCAGTTTGTGCCCCATATCTCTCTCTACGCCTTGTGCCACGCTCAGGATTTCTTCATAGGTACGAGCTCGGCTGGTGGTGACAGTAAGGCGAATATCCGGAGACAGCCCCTTCTTGAATCTACGGGCTCTGTCCTCCGGGGTACGAACCATGTACTCCGCAAAGTGGCTTAACCTGCTAAATTCAGCAGTATATTCATCAACAGACAGATTACCTTGTTCCAGTCTCTCGAATTGGCTTTCGAGAGCTTCCCGAGCCACTTCGGGGTAGAATTTCTCCTTGAATAGCCTCTTGAAGTCTTCCCAGGTGATGTCGGGAGCAAATAGTTGGGGTTCATCTCTGAACTAGGTTCGAGCAATGTCGAACAGTTGCAGGCTTGCGGACTCCACTTTGAGGTCATCAGGGACCCGGGCAGTCTTCAGGAGTCTCTCGACATTCTCTATCCACTCATCGGCATAGAGAATGCCCTCAGTTCCGTAAAATTTCAGGGGTCTTAGATTCTTGAAATCTTTGGTACTCCCTGGCCTCTTGAGTGACGACTCCTGGGGCTTAAGAGCTTCTGAGAGGCTGGTCCGCAGAAGTGCCGTCTGTTCTTTCTGGGATTCCACCAATCCCTGGAACACTCCTAGCAGCTGTGCCCCATCTAGGGTAACTGCCGGAACAGATGGAGGCGGCGGGAGTGCAAGAGTCTCGGGCACATTTTGCTCAGCTGGTTCTGATGTGCCTCCTACTGTGTTCCTGGTCTGGACCATTCTGAAAGATTAAGGGATAGGAAGATCAGAATAGAATACTTGGAAATCAAAGGCGATAGGAAAAATTGAGCAGCAATGATATCAAGAATTGAAATAAGGACGCTATACTGTGAATGAGCTTTTCCTAGAATCCTCAATCTTATTCCATACCCTGTCCTAGGGTATTACCCTATTTTAGGATAGGGACCTGCATGGGCCACCATAAAAATGTGTCACGACCCGCACCCGGAAGTTCGGGCACGAGTGCGTGGGTACGTCCAGCCTACGCCGCAGAGTCGGCGGTAGTACGCTGTCTAGGTCAATCCATAACTACTAACTAGCTCATTCACAACAACATAGACAAGATAATAATGAGAATGAAACTTAAGATTGCAACTGAAAATAAATGTGACAACAGATTCAAATGTTTAAGTACAGAGATTCAATATTCAAATCGGGGACAAACCCGATAAATAAGCTAAGAATGGAAATGAAAGATAGCTACTACTAGCTACTCAGCAGCAGGGGTCTCCTGGGTGGGTTCTGGCTCCTCATAGGTATCATCAGTCCCCTCATAGGGACCATAATAAGTAGGGGCAAGGTCCTCATCATCGCCTAAATCAACAGATCCAGTCAGGAAAGGAGCAAAGTACACAGTGCACAACAATGTTAAACTAAATATTTTATGACAATTAAATATTGGCTATCATGTTGAGAAACAGCATTAACAGAACATTATTATCTCAGAGTTAACTGTAAACAGGAATATGAGAAACAGAAATAAATGAAACAGGAAATGAAACTACAATAGCCAGCAAGAAATAACCAGAAACTATATGTGTGTACTTGTGTTTGTTTTTAGAATACATAGTTGGCATGTAGGGCTTTATAAGGCTAATCAGGCACGCCATAGGCGGCTAGCAGTCAGGAATAATCGAGCATCAGGCTGATGGTACAGTCGCGTACCAAAAGCTAGCAGTCACGACAGGGGAAAGGGTAAACTACATGCCTCCTAGTATTCTTCCACCCGACATGAAAAACAAGACAGGAACTACCAATATTCAAGACATGAAATTCAACATTTCTAACACGATGTGTAATCATCAAGGGTACATGTAAGACAGGGAATTAATTATCACAATATATAAAGATTAACTTGAGGTGCAGGTACTTGCCTGTTGTTTGGATCTGATTAGTTAGGTTCTTGGGGGGAAAGTCCAGAGATGAGTCCAAAAGCTGAAATAGACATTACCATCACTCTCAGAAGATGTCAAATAGCTAGAAACGCCTGTCCTTGGGTTCAATTTGGAGACAAGGGCAAAACGGCAGTTTCGGGTCAAAACGGGGTCCGCTGGTGGGCCCGCTTTGCACCGAAAAACGTGTCCGGGTCAAAGGTCTCCAAATTCACCAAACTTAGTGTCAACAGGTCAGGAACGCTGATACGAACCCAACGGAACTTCCAGATTTGGATTCCGATGAGCCGAACACAAAATCGCCCGTCGAGCGGGACCTGTGGGGCCCACGACACGCGATTTCGTCAACGTTCTCAGAATCGAACCAAACTTGACCCACAGGACCAGCGTATCGCTACGAGTCCGATGGCACAAGTTTCGTCTCGATCTGACGAGTGTGCACGAAGTTAGGGTGAATTGCAGAAAAGCCGGATATGGGGCGATGTCCGCGGATACGCGTTGATTTCGGTGTGTACGCACACCCGAATCAGCTTTCGCGAAATCTCACACGTCCGTATCGACGGTGCGTACGTATCTGCGAAGACCGCACGCGACCAAGTCGTCCCGTTTGGCGGGGCGTACTCAGTTCCGGGGGTGAAACAGGGTCTGGTTTTTCCTGTTTTTGGATCGCGGTGTGCGATCACCACAGGACGCGATGTCCCGAACAGTTTGTCCGGACATCGAGAGGGTCATACAGGCTTCACAACGCAATTTGTGGAATTGGAAACAGAGCTACGAGGCGAAAGTTACACGTACCTGAAGGGGACCCGAAAATCAGGGTCGAGACGTGTCCGTGTCGTGTCGACACGAAATCCAAATTAGGGCTAGGGTTAGGGTTTTCGCCGAAATCCGGCGGAGGGCGGCTGCTGGACGGCCGGGCTCGGGGGCACGCGGCGGAGGGCGGCGCGGCGAGCCGATGGGGTCGCCGGCGGCGGCTCGGGGCAGCCGGAGGCGGCGGCTGCGGCTGCTCGTGCTGCTGCTGCGGTTGCCGGTCGACGGAGGACGGAGGAGGCAGGCGGCGCCGAGGGGGGTAACGGCGCCGGCGGAGCTAGGCGAGACGGGGCTGGGCACGGCGGGGGTCGACGGCGGTGGTGAGCGGCGGAGCGGCGGGTTAGGGTTAGGGCCGGAGTGCGGGATGAGGCGGAGGAGGGGGAGATTGGAGGGCTTTTATAGGGTGCCGGGGTGGTTGAGGGGAGGCCGAGCACGGCGGAGGCGAGGGCGACGTGGCCGCGGGAAGCGCGGCGCTGCGCGCGGCGGCCGGCGCTGGACGCGGGGCTCGCCGGAAAAGTCGACGTCGTGGCTGGTGGGGGAGAGAACGTGCGGGTCGGGTCGGGTTGGCTGACGGGTCTGAACAGACCCGCCCGACCCGCAAGGAAGGCGGGTGACGGGTTTGCGGGCGGGTCGGGTTGGCTGACCCGACCCGACCCGAAAGGGCGGGTGGCTGGGCCGGGCTGGGCTTCGGCCCACTGGGCCGGGCCGGCTCAGAAAAACAACAAAAATAAAATAAAAAAATAAAATAAAAATTAATAATAATAATAATAAAAACAGTAAATTAAATTAATTAATTAAGATTAGTTTTTAGGCATTTAAAAATAGGTCCGAGGCCCAGAAAAATCCAGAAAAATTACCCTAAGTCCAGTTTTTCATTTTACACTCAAAAATATTATTTTCATGATATTTTAATATTATTTATTGCTAATTAAAAATCATTTATTAATTGAAAATCTTGATTTTAATTACAGAAAATTCCCAGAAAATTCCAGAAAATTGGGAAAAATCCAAGATTTAATAATTTGAAAATTTAGGGGGTTTACACTCGGGTAGGAAGAAAAAAAGAAGTAAATATTGTCTGTCATGAAATCGGAATTTTGATATTATAATTTTTTTTTCTGAAGTGGAAAGCGGAAGTGAAAAATTCTTGTTCCCACTACGTGCGATTGGTTGGAGGATTACTTTCTTTCTACGTTAGATTTATTATTTATGTCACTTGAAATAAAATTGTATTTTCTTACTCACTTCAACAATCAATCAAATATTAAACTTCTATCCTCTACTTTTTTCAAAGCACCTAAACGACGAATATTTTTTTCTTTGCTCCCACCGCAATAAGTATATAAAATGTTGATTTTTCGAATTTTCTACCTTGCCGATGTTGACGAGTATGTTGCTATTAGCAGTAAAGGTGCATCAACTAAAGTTGAGAATGTTGCAGAAGTTCAATCTGATAATATGATTGCATCTTGTGATAGGTAAACAGCTGGGATGCGGATACGGCAATACAAATACATATGCCTTCATTCAAGCTCGTGAGAATGAGAACCACTACTACCTTCAGATCTTGTGTGACTAGTATTTCCATTTCTCACTTCATGGAATACTACACACCCTCTTGTCAACAAAGATCCAGAGACCCAAAGCACTATAGTCTTCCTCCTCAGCATAATCTAGGCAGTCCTCTCCAGCCGGGCCGGCCCAGAGGGTTGGGTTGTTCCATTCCGAACTAATTTTGGTTGTCCCTTGTTCCTTATTGTGAGTCGGTTGTGGAAGGTCAATCATGACTCCGATCTTTGGTGGGATCATGCAAAGCCTGAAAGGTTGTCCAAGTCCAAAATTTTGTCAGACTTATTCCAGGACCGACCCTGCTCTCCAGCGAAGGTTTCACATTCGAAGAGATGGCTTCCGTTATCTCGCTCCAACCAGTATTAAAATGGTACATTAGATTTCATAAGCAACTTCGTTGCATGACCACAAAAACATTGACTTAGCCGGTTGCTATGGTGTCTCAGTACCTCCATACCAAATATGTTGGATCTTAACCCAATTCTTCACAGAATATAAGTCGGTCACAAGAACAACAACATCCCAAATTTTGGGTCAAATACTTAGAGCCCTTTTATTCAATTCGGCTATGTTAAGGGCCATGTGTAATGTACTACTGCACAGTGGCATTGTGCTAGCTTGCTGGCTTGAATAGTCTAGTCAGACTTGAATTTATGAGGAAAAATTGTTTCAGTAATCTATATGATTGGGACAAAAGACGATTCATCGAATGTGAGTAACTTTAATCCTTCTTTCTTTTATCTTCACTCCTTAATAAAAAAGATAACTTTTCTTTGTATTCATTGTTATGTCCCTATAAATTAATGATATTATAATAAAATAAAAATAAAGAGACTATATGTATGATTTAATTCATGTTGGTTGATAAGTAAGATGTGTTGAATAAATAAACTTATTGTTTAATGAGTGGAATGAGATGGTAGGAATTGAACCGATATTGAAATTGTGCCTCATGGAAAATGAATTGTATTATTTGGAACCGTTGTGTCACCAACTGTGTTAAATTTCTGGATTGGAAAGTATATAATTACGAGCGATGGCTCGAAAAATATGGAAATACAAATAATAATGTGTTGCATAGTTATTTTAAATTTATGTTATCATAAATGTTATATTTTATAGCTAAGTTGTATACGCATGCATGATCGATAATTTGTGCATAAGGTTTAGTTCCTCAAATTGTATCTATTAGCCCAAAAATTGTATCATATTTTTTAATATGGTTAATTGATTAAGTTGAGCATTATTATATCACTAATCATCATGCAATCACTATAGCATTTATGCTTACACTCAATACTTCTAGTGATATGTACTTATTGTATTTTACATATTAGTGATATGAATTTCTATTATATCTATGTTAAACTTAACCGAGTTGCAATAATAAAAAAGAGGAAGATTGTTATCCCAATGAGTGTATCATATTGTTTAATATGGTTAATAGATTAAGTTTAACATTATAATATTATTAATAATCATGCTATCACTACAATGTTGTACTTAAACTTAGCATGGCCCAAATATGTATTAAATATTATCATACTTGCTACAATGTATATTATTTTTTTCGTCTAACATGTATTTATTGAAAATCAAAAGAAAAATCCAACATGAACATATGTGATGAAGAGATCATGTTGCGCCAAAGATGACATCATCCGACAAAATTTTTTTGAACCTCCCACGAAATCTCCGAGACCATGCACTCAGGGGTTCCGCTACCCGGTCAGCGGACGAGGGCCAAGAGGACAGCGCCTCCCGTGGGGGTTCCGGGGACGAAACCCCCGAGGTATACATATTTTATAATATGCTTATCTTCGGACCATTGTCGTCAAAGGTAGAAGCCATCATCTTACAAGTGAAGAAGCAAAGTCATGCCATCATTATTTCAAGACTCTGAAGAAGTCTGCATCTGCCATAGTCTATCTAGAGTTTGTACTGTGTCTTAGGAATATTTGTACATACAAGAAATGGATGACAAAATCGAAAGCTATGATAGAAAATAATCCAGGATCATTTTTGGTCTGCTAAATAGTATACCAACGATATTATAGTCCATATCGATGGTATACCGGTTCATTACAACTGCCAAACCAACGATCGGATATATGACACTAAATGATCCCAATAGCTCTTTTTATAGCCATTACTTTTGTAAAATAATATCGACGATATACTACAATATAGCGATTGTATACTGTCTGTAGAATGAAAGTTACAATAATATAGTGCCTTGGTTATAAATAGTCTTGAACCCCTTCATTCAAGGTCGTTCATTTTGAGTATAATTTTTCTTATCTACTAAAAGCATATCCGCAAACAACTCTACCAAAGCTTTCACTTGTCAATCTATAAATTGTGTTGGAGTGTTCTTGAATGTAAAAGTGAGATCTTCATATTTATTGTGAGAATATCAAAACATATATTTTAAAGAGATTGAAGTGTGCAAGCCTTCAGATCAAAGCTTGTGTGGAGTCGGAGAGCCTTCGGAGTAAGAAGTCGGTGAGCCTTCGGATCAAAGCTCGTGGTGTAACTATTTTGATAATAGTGGATTAAAGCTAGACAGGAATTTTTGGGACTGAAGTGCATCACGGAGGATACCAGGATATTTCGGGTGTCGGTATCTTATACCTTTATTTTTTGCACACTTATTTTTAAATTGACTATTAGCAAGCATGTTGTGCTTGATTTTCACCCTCCTCTAGGGTTCCTTCAATTGGTATCAGACATCGACTCTATTTTTAGGCTCACATAATTGTATAAGTCTGATTCGGTTTTCGGTTTTGGATCAAAATCAAAACCGAATAATTTTTTTTAGTATTTTCAAAGTGAAATTGAACCAAAAAAATTTCAAACTGAATCTATTGTTCGATTCGGTTCAAATTTTGCTCCAAAATTGAATAATGCTCATCCATATATATATATATATATATATGCACATAGAATTTGACTGACATAGACATCCTTGATCCGATGTGATGGTTTTTTGTGCATTGTTGTTGGGTTAATAGATTGTACATTATTTTGGAGTTCTATCAATAAAGATTTACCTTAAAAAAAATATCAAAAAAGGCCTGAGTACTAGTCGAGAATCTTTCAAAAAGAATCGTTTGAAGAGCATATTGTACGTATCACACAAATCAAGGGCTACGAAGAAAACAAAGAGTTTAAATATTGTGAAACATTATCAGAAATTTGAGCAAATAATTCTTATAAAATTCTAATTTTCGGTACGAAATCGTTCGCATACTCGAGATTCGAACTGACGGTGGATCGGAATCGCTGAAGAATTTGAGCGAAATCGTCAGCCCGGCAGAGGACTCCGGAGAGAATGCATCTACGCATCGACGAACCGTTCAATTGAAGCAAAAAGAAAAAAGAAAAAGAAAAGGAAGATATTAATAAGTGCGAAAAATGTAAGAAAATTTTGGAGCATCAATTTATTTTTCTTACAATTGGGAGAAATTTTCTAACGAGAGAGAAAGAGGACGAACTCTCTATGGAAGAACTTTTTGGAAGTTTGTGAGGTTGCTGTCACGCTTCCGCCCTTTGCCACATGGACGATAATAATACTCCACCAATTTTATTTCCGCCCTCATACAAATGTGTATCGATACAAGCAAAATCTGAACCATTGATTGTTGATCCAATGGTTCAGATTATAAGGGCTTTCTTGTACTTTCACAATTTTACAATGCAATTGTATGAGATGTATCGATACATGCTTGTATTATAAATGGACCATATATATATATATATATATATATATATATATATATATAGAGAGAGAGAGAGAGAGAGAGAATAAGGGAGGTGAGGATGTAACACCCCGTTCCGCTCAAGCGGACTGCCGTTTCAATCGGCAATAGTGCAGCTGTCCCGACCCGCTTTGCCTCAAACGAGAAGCAAAGGATATCCAGACTTGCCCCTACAGGAATCCGGCTTCGGCTTTCAGAGGCTCGCTCAGACGTATCGCTCTACCGAGGCGAATCATCGCTAAGGTGGGTGGCTACGGTGAACTTGTATTTGCTTAGCCAGCACACATAAAATCTGGAATATTTATGCTAGTCGCTAGGTGATAACCCCCTGCATGCTAATAAATCCAACGCACCTAGCTAAGGGAATAATCCCAACCTGTATTGCTATGCTAGAACATGGAAAATGAAATACTGCTTATATATGTTCAGACTCTTGCATGCTAAGTCCCTAACGGTTTCATCTCTCGGCTTACCTTCGGGCCCGAGCAAACGTGTTGCTTATGTTCCTTAGAACGCATGCTTGTCTGCTTGTACGTTGCCTTGACTCAATACTTGTAACATAAGCCAGGCCAACACCCTGTCATACAGGATATTGTTCAGACCGTCTAAGAGAATGGAAACAGGCAATACATCTTGTCTTGTACTATTGTTGCCTCAACAGCTTGCCTCTTGTCTTGTACTCTTGTCTTGTACTCTTGTCTTGTACGCTTGTTGCCTCAACCATGTAAATAGATAACTTACCCGAGACGTCGTTCGATCACGGACAACTTGTGCACAGGGATGGTCTAGCGGGCGATGCTGGGGCACTGGCATCGTCCCGGTCCGGGCGAGACCAATTGTTTTAGTCTCTTGTTCTTGGCGGAATGACATGCAGCGCCTCTTGTACTTCGTTGTACACCATTCTCGTCAAAGACTAAATAGTCTCTTGTTCGGCGGAATGGTTTGTAGCGCCCCTTGTATTTTGTTGCATACCATTCTCGTCAAAGACTATACCGTCCATTATGGCATACGCCAGTGGTCGCCTTGTACTTAACTTGTTGCATGCTTGCTGGTAAAAACAAACAAAAGATAACAAGTCATCGTCGCTTAGCGGCTATCTGCGTGCGAGATATTGTATCGCATGAAACAATAAACTGAACACCTGAACGATCTTGAAATAAGTACTCGTGTTTGCATATGTTATGCCTCCTGAATGCTTATACATGCTCCTGCTTAAATTAACAATGTTTGCCTTGGACAGGGAAGGAGAAATGGTAAGTTGGTAAGTCTCGTCGTGTTTTCTCAAACATCGCACGGCGCACTGTCCGACACGTTAGGCTATTCAACATTTGCATGAAACTGATCCTAAGGCAACTAGAAATACAACTTAATAGTTGTGCACGGAACCTGTATTACGTGTTTGGATTTGTCGAGCGGGCGAGTAGCTTCCCCACCAGTGCATTCAATGTACTGATAATCCACCAGTTTGTATGCAGGGTGCGGGAGAACCTCGTTCGGTGCGGACGCCTCCTTCGTACGTGCTAAGGCGTGGAGATCACTCCGAAGCAACGGTGCATCCGGGACTGAAGCACATATACAAGACATAAGTTGAGAACATCGCCTGATCATCGCCTGTACAATCATTCCACAGTTGTAGCCACTTGGCACGCTTTTACTGTTTCAGAGAGAGAGGCTTGAGCGACTTGTAATCTCGGCTATACGTCGCCTGTAATACTTGTTCATATCAATAAAGAGATTACTTTACTTCAACTTGTGTTTCAATGCTTCCGCTATATTGTCGACTCAGTGAACCTGTTACCAAATCGCTATGCGTTATGACTCCGCTGCACTCGGACAATCTGTGCGACTCTGTGGCTTAGAACTCTTGCCGCCAGCCAATGAAACATGGCCTTGCACGGGCGTGGATCACGCTCGTGCGGCATCACACCCGGATGGGTTAAGCGATCGTTCCGCGGGAGCGCTGGCGAGGGTGATTCCCGCCTAGCGGGAACGGCCGATTGCCTGTGGGAGATCGGGGCGTGACATATTGGTATCAGAGCCTGGCTTCTACGCCTTTGGCCTCAATTCGATATCTCTGTTTCGAAAGCTCGTTCGTGGGTTATGTTCACGCTCTCTCAATGCCTCGATGGGATGTTCCAACAATAAGTCTAAATACTTTCAAAATGCGTTTTGAATGATATGATTGCTTGTCTGGTTGTATGCTGCGAGTGGCCTTTGTGCCAACCTGTGCGAACCCTTGAGAGTATCGCTAGTAGCTTGTCCGATTTTCACTAACTCTAAGTTTGGTTGAATGCATCTATTCGAGGGACGCCTTGAACTAGTGCACCATCCAAGACTTAGGAAAAGGTGAAACTCGAGTGCTAAGACTTCGCTATCACTGAGCTGGTTGACGTGTTCACGCTAGAGGGGCCCTTCGAAAGTGCGCACGATCCAGTCTAAGCGATATGCTAATTTCGAAGCTTGTGCAAGTGAATATCCAAATGAACAAGTACAAACGACTTGTCTAGGATTGCCTCAACCCTAGATTACTGCTTGTCCTTAGTAAGTCTCGAGGACGAGACTTTTTCTAAGTTGGGTAGGATGTAACACCCCGTTCCGCTCAAGCGGACTGCCGTTTCAATCGGCAATAGTGCAGCTGTCCCGACCCGCTTTGCCTCAAACGAGAAGCAAAGGATATCCAGACTTGCCCCTACAGGAATTCGGCTTCGGCTTTCAAAGGCTCGCTCAGACGTATCGCTCTACCGAGGCGAATCATCGCTAAGGTGGGTGGCTACGGTGAACTTGTCTTTGCTTAGCCAGCACACATAAAATCTGGAATATTCATGCTAGTCGCTAGGTGATAACCCCCTGCATGCTAATAAATCCAACGCACATTGTAAACCCCCTCACCCAAAATTAGGTTTACTTGGCTTATATGGTAGAATTAGGGCTAGTTTGAACCAATTAGAATTAGAACACGGCTTTTATTTAATTATGCAATAATTAAATAACGTGTAGCGCACCTTACCGTGCTTCGATAATTGGAGTACCTCACTAGCCGTTGCCTATCTAGAAACTTCACGATCTCATCCTAGACATGTCCGCCTACTATTCTGACCCTTGTGCAACTTATAATATTGCTCTATGTGCTATTTTTAGTCGCACAATAAACGTTGCAGACGTTATTTATTAATTATATATAAATTCCAATTTTGTACCCTTGTGCGTCCCAATCAAAATTGGGGACACAATTTTGACCGTTTTGTACGACCTGAATTTTATTAATAAACTACTCTGTATCCTCTACGTCCCAGACCCTTTGTTCCGCCTTCCTTGTGCTTCTAATTAATTTTAGAATATCGTGCGCGTTTCGATTTAATTAATTAAATTCAATTTTTGTCTTGTGCAATTTTCCAATGGTTGGGGAGCTTCTATGCAAAAAAATGCCTTTTAGTGTCCCCACCATCGGACAATTCATGAAGAAACTCAATTTTCCCTTGACATAAATTTTTTCTATAATTTTCTGGATGTGCAAACGCGCAACATCGCCCTCCTATTTTAATCCAACCCTTGCAATTAAATAATTGTAATCTCTAGTCCAACACCCCATAGCAAGCTAAATTTCTAGTCCAACACCCTCATGTGAGCCCAAGGCCCAACCCCAAGGATAGTTGACCAAGCCCACAAATTCCTAGGTCAACCCAAACCAAAAGTCTCCATGTATAAATACTCTTTTCCATTACTTTTCCTTTTTCTATTTTTCCCAAGCAAAAACCCTCGTAACCAATGAAAAGATTTCCAAGAAGAAAAACCCTAATTTTTTTGGGGCTTCGATTTCTTAAATATGTTCCGATCAACTCACCGCTCTATTCTTCGGAAGCTTAGTGAAACGGAGCCCAGCGCATACATTCTGAGAGGACCAGGGGCCATGGTGTTGTACATCGTTACATGTCACATGAATCTCTTTCCTCACCTAGCTATGCGAAGCGTTTCCCTTCTCTCGTCCGTCCTTTACCTGGTCTTAGTATTCCTCCCTTCACTCTGGATTATGCGGACCGTAATCCTACGAGGATTACAACACTTCCGAATGGACTTAGGATCGCATCTGAGGATGCATTGGGACCTGCTGCTTCAATAGGGATATATGTCGACTGTGGTTCTATATATGAAAAGGAGGAATCAATCGGTGCCACTCATCTACTAGAGAACTTGTCTTTCAAAAGCACAAGAAACCGTAGCCGTTTGAGCATTATACGTGAAGTCGAGGCAACAGGAGGCAATGCTGGTGCATCTGCCTCGCGTGAACAGATGGGATACAGCTATGAGACATTAAAGCCTTACCTCCCAGAAGCAGTTGAGTTGCTTATTGACTGTGTTAGGAACCCATTGTTTCTTGACAGCGAGGTAGAAGAACAGTTGACCAAAATTAAAAGGGAAATCGAAGAAATCAAGGATCCACTAGAGTACCTTTTGGAGTCCCTTCACCTTACGGGCTATTCTGGTGCACTGGAAAATCCACTGAAGGCACCAAAAACAGTTCTGGAACGAATAAATGGATCTATTATTAGAAAGTTCTATTCTGATAATTATACTGCCGATCGTATTGTTTTGACTGCATATGGAGTAGATCATGAACATTTGTTAACTATTGCGGAGCCTCTGTTGTCTGACCTGAATAGAGGTAACCAATTTGAGGTGCCAGAGTCAAAGTACATTGGCGGTGATTTTAGGCATCTCCAGGCAGTTTCAGAGAAGACCCATGTGGCATTGGCTTTTGAAGTTCCGGGTGGCTGGCATGATGAGAAGAATTCAACAGCCCTGACTGTTCTGCGGACTCTGATGGGTGGCGGTGGTTCATTTTCTGTCGGTGGTCCTGGAAAGGGGATGCATTCTCGCCCTTTTTTTTGGAGTAGTACCTACAGGATCCACTGATACCAGGACAACTGTGGATATTCAAACACCAGGCAAGTATACCTTGCCATTGTACTGTTATTTATATTCCATATATTGCATGCATCTTTATTTTCTGTCCTTAGTTCATATATTTTAATTGTTATATAAAATGCTCGCGACGGTGACGTCACGATATGTTTTTATTTATGTATTTGCATTGACCTTGTTCATGAGACTACCCCATTATCATGTAGCATCATTAGGTTCATTGGCCGTGACACAGTTGTTACACGAGTTGTGAGTCTCATGTAGATCACGGACTTGCGTGCAGGTTTGACCTCTTGTACGTGTGGGCCGTGCGTTAGGTATAACTGCTGTTAGAAACTTTGCATGCTAGTAGACTTGGCAGTTATTAGAGGTCCAAGGACATAGCTTATTGTAGTACGATGGTCCCATCCTTGTCCTTGTTTGGTTGCAGGATTGGGCTAGGGTACTAAGAATAGGCTATGGACCAAATCGTGTCATGGATGTGACATGCTTAGAGCATGGGGTGGGGAGAACAACAAGTACCGCATTTGAGCTCCTTTACACTTTTTCTGTGAAGCCCGGATTCTCCGCTGGAGATACGGGTGATGATGACCCTTATATATTATGTACTATCAGGCGGGCCACCGGCGTTCAAAAGACGACGTGTCTTTTAGGCCCCTGGCTCTTCAAAAGAGAACCATGCCAAATCCCAGTTTTCAGCCAGATAGCTCACTTGTGGGGAAAGGTGTTCTTAACTGCATTCACATAGATGGTTAGGCGACCCCAATGGATGTTTATTTTTAGTACTTTATTGGCATGTGTTTAAGTATACTTGTTATGTCCCTCTGAGGACCTGGTCCGCTGCCAGGTGTACCTGTTCTTGAGTATTTACAGGAGCGCAGATTGAAAGGATATAGAAGCTTCGTGGATGTCTTCCCTTCGAGCCGTGATTGGTAGCTGGTACTTATATTGTTTGAGTGAGTTGTACTTATATTGTACTTTTTTTTTCCATTTGAGTTGGTAGTGGATTTGTTTCCATCCAACTATCATCTTTAGATACTACTGTTGAGATCTAGTTTCATAGATACTGGTTATTTATTTCTATATGATTTTGGTGGATGAGATTTAGATTTTACCCTGTGACTTGTATTACATTCTTTACCACTTGTGGATTTATATTCATATTACAGCGTACGTATGGATTTAGTTTTCATATATTGGAGTTGCCATATCCATGCGGCTGACATGATTACGTGTCCTAGTCCTACGTATTTTTGGGACTGGGGCGTGACATGTTTTTGTGGTGGCCCATGCAGGTCGAGAGCATATTGTCTCGGTTACGTTATTGTATCGAACAAGCCTGCACCTAGGACTAGAGTATAGGATCTCATCCACAATTGACTATGATTCATCTTCCTCCTATCTGTTCTATTTGAACAATTGTATCTTGCTTGATTCCTGTACTTCCCTAATAATTCTTTGAGTATAGCCTTCTGCTAGAATATAGGAACCCCTGTTATTAGGATGATAATTAGAGTAGCACACCTATTAAGAATACAACGAGAATATAGACACACCACTAAGTTTAGAATATCTAGTGAACCCTAGAACTCCTCATCTTTAGATTGGTATACCATTAACCCTTGATGTATTAAGAAGACTTGAGTAGTATAGACACTACTAGAGATAGTTAGAAGTTTTACCATAATGTTTGACCCTAGTATTGAGGAACCAATGGAGAACCAATATTGAACATTAGGACTGAACCTAACCTTCATAATTGGATAGTATTAGAGAACTATAAAACTTATGTCATTGTCTTGTTATTAGTAGACAAGTACCCTAGAAGGCCAAGAGCAATGCATAGAATATTTCCCTAATCATACCTCAAACATAGTAGCTAGCGTACCACTTCCCTTTAGAAACCATGATGCTATCTATAGCCCCTATTTTAAATTTCATATCTTGTTCCTCTGAAACCCTAGCGCTCACCACTCGCACGACGACTAAATTATGATCTTCTTTTCTCCATCTTTCAATTCATGCCAATCTGACGCTTCTGATTTTAGACCAAGCAATTGTATTCTATGATAGGATATATGGTTTGCTAAAGTGATAGTCGTGATCTTGAATTTTGAATTGTGTACCTTGTCATTAGAAACTGGTAGTGGAGTTGTTCAAATAGATTATGACGATTACCCCTAGTTGTAGACCACGTAATTTGTACCCTCACCTCGATACACGTTAGACCCTTCCACTTTAACGACCAGTAACTCTTCTATCCTTACCATTGACACTTGCTTGTAAGTGCTATGACTAAGACTTAGGATGACCATTACCTACATAAAAATCAATACCAAGATTTTTTTTTTCCTCATATACCCTAATAAAGAGTTTCTGTTTTATTTACATGTGCAAGATTATTTTGTAAGACCCTCTTAAGACTGTCACCGTATTAGTTTAATTCTTTTAAGTTGGGTGGTATGCCTCACAACCTAGTATCACATAGTCCACTTGACCCATCGAGGTAGTATAACCAAATGACACCAACTTTAGACTTTCATAAGAAGATAACATTAATAGTATGCTAGCATTAGACGACAGTGTTTATGCAGACAATAGAATTTAGAGGTCCATACCCTATTTGGTCGACTAGCGACTTATACAATAAGGTTGTATGATAACTGTAGAGATTGTAGAGTCTTTTTATTATTGTTGCTTATGATGTTTTTTCTGTGAACTTGAATTAATTTGCACCTTCTTCCATCATAATCCAGCGTATTTATATTTGTTGTACTATCTTGACTTATGCTGCTATTATAGCCTAGTTTTTGCAAGCTTATTCTTTTTCAAGCTAGTTCACTACATATGTATTAGTGGGCGCGCACACTAATACATTTCAGGATCAGTGTATTAAGGCCTAGCTAACCTTAGTACGCTTGGTTCGCCCTCCGTAATACTATTTTTTGTGGATTGAGATATATAGTAATTAGTAGACAAATGTACTTGCCCTCTAGACATGTCTGAGCGTATCATATCGGCTACATAACTGTACTAATACGAGCACGCGAATACGGATTTACCAAATAGGATTTCAATCCACAACTGCTTTGACAATTCCCATTGAATTATTTAAACGCCTTGATCCCGATACTTCTATTCTATTACCTCGCCCTTGAACTCTTTATTATTGATCTCTGTCTTCCCTTATTTCGGAAAGACGAAACCTCGTGCTTGGTATAAGTTTGATACACAGAGAGTACTAGATATACCCCGTAGGCCGATCACATACTTGAGGATTATTCTTTTGTAATTAAGGACATATCATATATGATATAATCGGCGTTAAAGTTTTGAGGATTGAATGACATGAGTAAATAAATTAAGGAATATTTTTCTTAAAGTATATAGCCTTCTGTGATAGAGGGGTAAATTCTAAGTTGGGTAGCAGTGCATTGTCAACTTGAGAGAAATTTCTTTTAGATTGTGATCAAGTAAGATTAGATTGGGAGATTCAAGTCATTTTAATTTTGAGAAATTTTAAAAGAAGGATTAAGATAATGAGGATTTAACGAATTTTAAAATCTTGATATTGCGGACCAAATATTTATACTTTGAGCAAGATTTAAATTTTGAATATTGAAGGATGAATCATCGATTTAAAATTTGAGGATAAATATAGAATTTTAGACTTGAACAATTGGTGAATTAGATTTAAATTTTACAATTTGATGATTTGAATTAAAAGTTCAATTTTGATTGTTGGGTCACCTATTTGAAATATTGAGGATGTAAATTGAGTTTAAATATTTGAAGAGTACAAAAAAATCTTAAGTTGAGAATAGGAATAAGATTTGATTAGAATTGTTTATTGTTCAAAGTCTAGAGGAGATTATGATAGTTGGAAATTGTGATATAAATTTTGATGTGGGATGTCATATAGACTTGAGTTAGATTTGGATGTTGATTATTTAAAAATCGAGGAGAGATTACGACAGGTTGAATTTTGATTTAAACAGTGGTTATCTTAATTTTGAAGTGATCGTGATAGATTTGAATAGATTTTGTTATTTAAATTTTTGGAAGAGATTGCGATTGACGTACCTTATGTACGAATGTGAAGGATTTAACAAATTATCCCTTATTTTAATTTCGAGGACGAAATTGCTTTAAGTTGGGTAGATTGTAAACCCCCTCACCCAAAATTAGGTTTACTTGGCTTATATGGTAGAATTAGGGCTAGTTTGAACCAATTAGAATTAGAACACGGCTTTTATTTAATTATGCAATAATTAAATAACGTGTAGCGCACCTTACCGTGCTTCGATAATTGGAGTACCTCACTAGCCGTTGCCTATCTAGAAACTTCACGATCTCATCCTAGACATGTCCGCCTACTATTCTGACCCTTGTGCAACTTATAATATTGCTCTCTGTGCTATATTTTAGCCGCACAATAAACGTTGCAGACGTTATTTATTAATTATATATAAATTCCAATTTTGTACCCTTGTGCGTCCCAATCGAAATTGGGGACAGAATTTTGACCGTTTTGTACGACCTGAATTTTACTAATAAACTACTCTGTATCCTCTACGTCCCAGACCCTTTGTTCCGCCTTCCTTGTGCTTCTAATTAATTCTAGAACATCGTGCGCATTTCGATTTAATTAATTAAATTCAATTTTTGCCTTGTGCAATTTTCCAATGGTTGGGGAGCTTCTACGCAAAAAAATGCCTTTTAGTGTCCCCACCATCGGACAATTCATGAAGAAACTCAATTTTCCCTTGACATGAATTTTTTCTATAATTTTCTGGATGTGCAAACGCGCAACATCGCCCTCCTATTTTAATCCAACCCTTGCAATTAAATAATTGTAATCTCTAGTCCAACACCCCATAGCAAGCTAAATTTCTAGTCCAACACCCTCATGTGAGCCCAAGGCACAACCCCAAGGATAGTTGACCAAGCCCACAAATTCCTAGGTCAACCCAAACCAAAAGTCTCCATGTATAAATACTCTTTTCCATTACTTTTCCTTTTTCTATTTTTCCCAAGCAAAAACCCTCGTAACCAAAGAAAAGATTTCCAAGAAGAAAAACCCTAATTTTTTTGAGGCTTCGATTTCTTAAATATGTTCCGATCAACTCACCGCTCTATTCTTCGGAAGCTTAGTGAAACGGAGCCCAGCGCATACATTCTGAGAGGACCAGGGGCCATGGTGTTGTACATCGTTACATGTCACATGAATCTCTTTCCTCACCTAGCTATGCGAAGCGTTTCCCTTCTCTCGTCCGTCCTTTACCTGGTCTTAGTATTCCTCCCTTCACTCTGGATCATGCGGACCGTAATCCTACGAGGATTACAACACTTCCGAATGGACTTAGGATCGCATCTGAGGATGCATTGGGACCTGCTGCTTCAATAGGGATATATGTCGACTGTGGTTCTATATATGAAAAGGAGGAATCAATCGGTGCCACTCATCTACTAGAGAACTTGTCTTTCAAAAGCACAAGAAACCGTAGCCGTTTGAGCATTATACGTGAAGTCGAGGCAACAGGAGGCAATGCTGGTGCATCTGCCTCGCGTGAACAGATGGGATACAGCTATGAGACATTAAAGCCTTACCTCCCGGAAGCAGTTGAGTTGCTTATTGACTGTGTTAGGAACCCATTGTTTCTTGACAGCGAGGTAGAAGAACAGTTGACCAAAATTAAAAGGGAAATCGAAGAAATCAAGGATCCACTAGAGTACCTTTTGGACTCCCTTCACCTTACGGGCTATTCTGGTGCACTGGAAAATCCACTGAAGGCACCAAAAACAGTTCTGGAACGAATAAATGGATCTATTATTAGAAAGTTCTATTTTGATAATTATACTGCCGATCGCATTGTTTTGACTGCATATGGAGTAGATCATGAACATTTGTTAACTATTGCGGAGCCTCTGTTGTCTGACCTGAATAGAGGTAACCAATTTGAGGTGCCAGAGTCAAAGTACATTGGCAGTGATTTTAGGCATCTCCAGGCAGTTTCAGAGAAGACCCATGTGGCATTGGCTTTTGAAGTTCCGGGTGGCTGGCATGATGAGAAGAATTCAACAGCCCTGACTGTTCTGCGGACTCTGATGGGTGGCGGTGGTTCATTTTCTGTCGGTGGTCCTGGAAAGGGGATGCATTCTCGCCCTTTTTTTTGGAGTAGTACCTACAGGATCCACTGATACCAGGACAACTGTGGATATTCAAACACCAGGCAAGTATACCTTGCCATTGTACTGTTATTTATATTCCATATGTTGCATGCATCTTTATTTTCTGTCCTTAGTTCATATATTTTAATTGTTATATAAAATGCTCGCAACGGTGACGTCGCGATATGTTTTTATTTATGTATTTGCATTGACCTTGTTCATGAGACTACCCCATTATCATGTAGCATCATTAGGTTCATTGGCCGTGACACAGTTGTTACACGAGTTGTGAGTCTCATGTAGATCACGGACTTGCGTGCAGGTTTGGCCTCTTGTACGTGTGGGCCGTGCGTTAGGTATAACTGCTGTTAGAAACTTTGCATGCTAGTAGACTTGGCAGTTATTAGAGGTCCAGGGACATAGCTTATTGTAGTACGGTGGTCCCATCCTTGTCCTTGTTTGGTTGCAGGATTGGGCTAGGGTACTAAGAATAGGCTATGGACCAAATCGTGTCATGGATGTGACATGCTTAGTGCATGGGGTGGGGAGAACAACAAGTACCGCATTTGAGCTCCTTTACACTTTTTCTGTGAAGCCCGGATTCTCCGCTGGAGATACGGGTGATGATGACCCTTATATATTATGTACTATCAGGCGGGCCACCGGCGTTCAAAAGACGACGTGCCTTTTAGGCCCCTGGCTCTTCAAAAGAGAACCATGCCAAATTCCAGTTTTCAGCCAGATAGCTCACTTGTGGGGAAAGGTGTTCTTAACTGCATTCACATAGATGGTTAGGCGACCCCAATGGATGTTTATTTTCAGTACTTTATTGGCATGTGTTTAAGTATACTTGTTATGTCCCTCTGAGGACCTGGTCCGCTGCCAGGTGTACCTGTTCTTGAGTATTTACAGGAGCGCAGATTGGAAGGATATAGAAGCTTCGTGGATATCTTCCCTTCGAGCCGTGATTGGTAGCTGGTACTTATATTGTTTGAGTGAGTTGTACTTATATTGTACTTTTTTTCCATTTGAGTTGGTAGTGGATTTGTTTCCATCCAACTATCATCTTTAGATACTACTGTTGAGATCTAGTTTCATAGATACTGGTTATTTATTTCTATATGATTTTGGTGGATGAGATTTAGATTTTACCCTGTGACTTGTATTACATTCTTTACCACTTGTGGATTTATATTCATATTACAGCGTACGTATGGATTTGGTTTCCATATATTGGAGTTGCCATATCCATGCGGCTGGCATGATTACGTGTCCTAGTCCTACGTATTTTTGGGACTGGAGCGTGACACACATAGCTAAGGGAATAATCCCAACCTGTATTGCTATGCTAGAACATGGAAAATGAAATACTGCTTATATATGTTCAGACTCTTGCATGCTAAGTCCCTAACGGTTTCATCTTTCGGCTTACCTTCGGGCCCGAGCAAACGTGTTGCTTATGTTCCTTAGAACGCATGCTTGTCTGCTTGTACGTTGCCTTGACTCAATACTTGTAACATAAGCCAGGCCAACACCCTGTCATACAGGATATTGTTCAGACCGTCTAAGAGAATGGAAACAGGCAATGCATCTTGTCTTGTACTATTGTTGCCTCAACAGCTTGCCTCTTGTCTTGTATTCTTGTCTTGTACTCTTGTCTTGTACGCTTGTTGCCTCAACCATGTAAATGGATAACTTACCCGAGACGTCGTTCGATCACGGATAACTTGTGCACAGGGATGGTCTAGCGGGCGATACTGGGGCACTGGCATCGTCCCGGTCCGGGCGAGACCAATTGTTTTAGTCTCTTGTTCTTGGCGGAATGGCATGCAGCGCCTCTTGTACTTCGTTGTACACCATTCTCGTCAAAGACTAAATAGTCTCTTGTTCGGCGGAATGGTTTGTAGCGCCCCTTGTATTTTGTTGCATATCATTCTCGTCAAAGACTATACCGTCCATTATGGCATACGCCAGTGATCGTCTTGTACTTAACTTGTTGCAGCTTGCTGGTAAAAACAAACAAAAGATAACAAGTCATCCTCGCTTAGCGGCTATCCGCGTGCGAGATATCGTATCGCATGAAACAATTAACTGAACACCTGAACGATCTTGAAATAAGTACTCATGTTTGCATATATTATGCCTCCTGAATGCTTATACATGCTCCTGCTTAAATTAACAATGTTTACCTTGGACAAGGAAGGAGAAATGGTAAGTTGGTAAGTCTCGCCGTATTTCCTCAAACATCGCACGGCGCACTGTCCGACACGTTAGGCTATTCAACATTTGCATGAAACTGATCCTAAGGCAACTAGAAATATAACTTAATAGTTGTGCACGGAACCTGTATTACGTGTTTGGATTTGTCGAGCGGGCGAGTAGCTTCCCCACCAGTGCATTCAATGTACTGATAATCCACCAGTTTGTATGCAGGGTGCGGGAGAACCTCGTTCGGTGCGGATGCCTCCTTCGTACGTGCTAAGGCGTGGAGATCACTCCGAAGCAACGGTGCGTCCGGGACTGAAGCACATATACAAGACATAAGTTGAGAACATCGTCTGATCATCGCCTGTACAATCATTCCACAGTTGTAGCCACTTGGCACGCTTTTACTGTTTCAGAGAGAGAGGCTTGAGCGACTTGTAATCTCGGCTATACGCCGCCTGTAATACTTGTTCATATCAATAAAGAGATTACTTTACTTCAACTTGTGTTTCAATGCTTCCGCTATATTGTCGACTCAGTGAACCTGTTACCAAATCGCTATGCGTTATGACTCCGCTGCACTCGGACAATCTGTGCGACTCTGTGGCTTAGAACTCTTGCCGCCAGCCAATGAACCATGGCCTTGCACGGGCGTGGATCACGCTCGTGCGGCATCACGCCCGGATGGGTTAAGCGATCGTACCGCGGGAGCGCTGGCGAGGGTGATTCCAGCCTAGCGGGAACGGCCGATTGCCTGCAGGAGATCGGGGCGTGACAGGTGAGGTGGCACCTCACTCTAAAATGAGGGTGGCAGTGACATGGCACCATCCCAACCACACATTTCATATTTTGAGAAAATTTGACAAATTGCCCTTAACCCACTCCCCTCATTTGTGTGGTTGGGATGGTGCCACATCACCGCCACCCTCATTTTTAGAGTGAGGTGCCATCTCACCTCCCTTATTTTATATATATATATATATATATATATATATATATATATATATATATATATATATATGCAGCTTGGGCGATTTGGGAGATCCGAATGACGATGAGGGCAATCAGGCCGATAGAGGGGTTGATACCCCACCATCTCAAGCAGGAAGACAGAGGATAACTACAGGTGATGAATTGCAGAGTATGAAAGTGGGTGAGCGAGCAAAGGAGACCCAAGTTAGGTCAAAGGAGGACCAACGGCTTGAGAGGATGATGGATACGCTCAGCGGATGGCAGACTGTCACGACTAGGAGGAAAGAAAAAAAAGGGGCTCTAGGGGGGAAACCCCCAAAGGAGTGACTAGGGGGACCCCGCCGACCTCGACGGTGTGGTCTAAGGAAAATTGTTCAGGGGATGGCAGAAAATGGACTTTCTCGGAAAGAAGAGGGACGAAGAATTATAGACAAGGAAGATGAGGGACAACACTGCCTCTGACCCAGAAGAAAAGGGGCCAGAAGGGACCCGCATATAGTACGAATACCTAGAGGGTTGGCGAAGTTTCGAAGGTGTGGGCAGAAAAGGCTCCGGCCAAGCAATGGGTGTCAGGGGAAAAACCAGTTTCATGGGCAGACATCTGCAAGCCGGACTGTGTTCGTAATGGCTTTGACCTCCAATATGTGGAACCTAACTTAATTGGAAACCGGAAGGCGGCAGTGATTACTGATGATGATCTAGAGGAGACGGCATAAGTGTGGAAAAACACTATCATGATGTATGTGATGGGTATGAGACCATTCTACGATCATCTAAAGGCGTATATCAATAGATCCTGAAAGCCTACTGGGTATTTTGATATGTACGCTAGAGAGAATGGATATTTCCTAGTCCGATTTGAAAGACAAGAGGACCTGGAGAGAGTTATGCAACAATGTCCGTGGACCTTCTGTCATGACCCAATTCCGTAGAATCAATTGAGGCGTCCCCCGAATCGTGACCGCCGTGCGGGCCTGGGGTTGCGCCCGCACAAGACTTTAATGATTTGCATAGCAAGCACATATTCAGAGTACGCAGATAAATTGAAACATAGATTTGAAACATGGAAAAGTTCTCTTTATTGATAATGAACATATATTACAAACTCCTGAACGAGTCAGCTAATATGCCGAACGGCTTACAAAAGTGTTGACTCAAAATGAGATAGCAGTCCTGTACATTACATCCCTTTATAAACTCAAAATGATAAAGACCTCCAGGCTGGAGGACGGCTTTGCCACGGAGCTGCATTTGTGTATGAAGAGTTGCAGCTTCTGGCTTCAAAATGCTTCAAAGGGGCGCGGTGAAGATGCGCCAACAGCTGGACTGGATCGGGAAGACGACTTCGGCTCCTCGCTCGGTTCGCCTTGGTGCGGAGAACCTGTTTCAACGAGGGTCAGCATGTCGAAACATACTGGTGAAGGCGAGCTAACCGAACTATACCAATCAACACGTTGTTTTAGTGAAATATGCATATTTGTGGGTTTCTATCTTGCCTTAGTTCATTTACAAGTAAGCAGCATATAGAATTTACTGAAATGAACGTGCCACCGTTCGGTGGATTTTACCTGTCCGTCTGAATGACCCTGCACAATACTTACTTTGCCTTCCCTGCCACGAAGACACAAGTTAGAATGCAACAGGTTTAAATATACACAGGGATCACTGGCATGATGCCACAAAGGGACGGTTTATAGTCTCGGGACAAGAATGTTATGCAACACAGGTGGCGAGCCCCGCTACATAGCATCCCGTCCATGACAAACGACTATACGAACTCTTCCGCCCGGATCGGATCGGCCCCAGTGCCCTGGCGACCGTCCGCGGAAGCCAAAATACCTTGTGCACAAGTTGTCCGTGATCAAGCACATTTAGTTCGAATTATTTTACACGAATTACAAACGAATTTCGAACGAATAGGAGCAAGCTCCATAGCCAAACAGTTTTGCAAAGTCTTACTGATCAATCTATGCCAAATTAAAGTGTGTTCCATATGCATAGCACAATTTATAGAAGAAACATGTATTCTAAGTAAAATTGAAACATATGTTGAACATTCCAAACGAATAAGCATGCAGTGTAAGTAATCGTTCCCAAGTTGAATGACAAGCAATACAAACCAAGTCTATTTCCATTTTATCTTGGTATATTTTATTATTACTTGGTATCGTTTGATCGGGGCAAAGAAGAGTGCACGATTTTAGGGTGTGAAGCTTGGAAGCAGGGCTAGCTAATCGGGTTGGTAGCCACTCACTTAGAAGTTGGAAAGAAGAAGGAAAGAGGCGCTTCACGACTCCGCTCGCAAGCCGCCTACTGCTCGTTCACCTGCACACGAACAGCTCGATTAATACTTCTTCCTCTCTTTCCATTCTCAGAATTTGAAGTGCAGTTCAATGAACGAAAACAATGAAAACCATCAAAACCGTTCAAGGAAAACAAGCAAATCCCAAAACCAACTCAAAGCACGAAAGCAACAAGCGACATCGAAAACCGAGGCAATAAAAGATAGCAGTGGAGAGGTCCCTCCTGACTCTGCCGCTAAGCCGATCCTTGGGGCGCAGTCCACTGAATATGGGAATCGATTCCGAAAAAACAAATCCATAACGAGGATGAGTTCTTAATTCAATCTATCCCGATCGAACGATACCGTCTTGTATTTCTTAGCCGCGCTCCTCGAATAGGAGGAATGGGGCGCTACACCTTCGACGATAGGCTAATCATAATGCAAATATGGTTAGCGGAATCAAAGTTTGAACGAGAGAGATTCACAACAGTCCCTATCTGGATTCGGTTTCCTAACCTCCACCCCCGGCTTTGGAGTGGCTCAGCCATTATGAAATTTGCTAGCACAATGGGGATGCCACTGAAAATTGATGAGTAGACGGCCTCGCTCTCCCACCTCTCATATGCGAGGGTCTTTCTGTCACGCCCCAGTCCCAAAATACGTAGGACTAGGAACACGTAAGCATGCCAGCTGCATGGATATGGTAACTCCAATATATGGAAACCAAAATCCACACGTACGCTGTAATATGAAAATCAATCCACAAGTGGTATAAACATATGTCACAAGTCACAGGGTATAATCTAAATCTCATCCACAAAATAAAATATAAATAAATAACCAACATCTATGTAACTAGATCTCAATATAAGTATCTAAGGATGATGGTTGGATGGAAACAAATCCACTACCAACTCGAATGGAAAGGTACAACACAATAAACAAAATATAAGAATACCAGCTAACAACCACGAGGCTCGAAGAGAAGACATCCTCGAAACATATGTAACCATCCAAATCTACACTCCTGCAAATACTCAAGAACAAATACACCTGGAAAGGGACCAGGTCCTCAGAGGGACATAACAAGATACATAGAAGCATGCCAATTTGAATACAGTAAACATGCATAATGTTTGAAAATATATAAGTACGCTGTACAAGACAATCTATATGAATGCAAATGAGGACAACTTTTCGACGTATGGGCAAGGGTAGGCTACTCGATCTAATCCTCACAACTCATACGCTCGTCAGTGGACATCATCAGCCGACATACCTCTGGGGTAGCGACCCTCGGACTCCATCAATCGACATACCTCGGGGTAGCGACCATCGGACACGACCACCATAGTGCGTGCTAGTTACTACGGTTTACCAGAGTGGTTAAAAGCCCATACGCCTAATGATTGTCCTCTATGATACTAAGTGTCAAGTGTGTGTCAACATATCTAATATATAGTAATGACTGAAAGGAATATAATAAATATACAGAAATATACTAAACATGCAAAATACTGTAAATAATTTGGCAAGGTATCTTGCCTGGCAAGAAAGCTGCAAAAATGTAATGTCCAAATATCAACACCAAGAGTCAGAAGCTACGGCCTCAGAATGAACGTCTCCGGATGCTGTAATAAATATCACCAACGTTCCCAGAATAAGCAAAATAGCTAAAAAGTACTTCCCTTTCGTCCAATTTGGACACAGGGGCAAAACAATAATTTCGGGTCAAAGCGGGGTCCATATGTGGCCCACTTTGCACCGAAAAGCGTGCCAAAGATAACAGTCTCTAAATGGGACAAATTATAGGTCAAATAACTCTAAATGTCAATATGAATCCAACGGTATATCCAAATGTGGATTCCGATGAGCCGAACACAATTTCGTCTAAAAAGTCAACTATGGGGCCCGCCAATTGGCTACTTGGTCAACCGTCTCAGAATTGCGTAAAAATTGGGTCACATGACCAGCGCGTTACCACGAGTCCAGTGGCGCAAGTTTTGTCGCAATCTGACGAGCGTGCAGAAAATGCGCTCGACTTCCACAAAAGTTACGACACGGGGTGTGTCCGCGGATACGGGCTGATTTCGGCGCGCACAGACGTCCGAATCAGTTTTCACGAATTTTTACGTGTCCGGGTACGCTGCGTGCACCGTTCGGTACACTTGGTACACGGCGGGGCGGTCCCGTTTGGCGGGGCGCGCTCTGTTTCACAACTTTTGGAAATTTGGAAAAGTAGGTTCGCGGGATTTTCCAATAAATTTAATTCTGTCTACAGCAGTTAATAATCTAGGGTTATTTAACAGAAATTAAACTAGGTCAAGTGGTCTACGCATACCAAAAAGAATCATCGAATTCGGATCTCTGTGGTGGGAGATACGAACTCTGAAACATGGGTGGTCATCGCAGTTTTCTGCGATCCCAGAATTCGGTCTGTGTCTGCCAACTTTGGCGCTGTTTTTGCCTATGGTTGCGCGTTGTTCGAAGTCTGCTAATACACAGATATGGAAGAGGGTTAAGGGGTGAGCATACCGGTGAAGACGGGGCGGCGTTTGGTTGAGCGAGTCGACCAAAAACAACTTCGGAACACAAGTACCTCGCTGTGGGAATCTGCAGTGCGCGGGGTCGCGGTCGTCGGGATTGGTTTGGACGGCCTGGCGGGGTTCTCCGGCTGCGGTGGCGGCGCTCTCTAGGTCTAGATGAGAAGAGGATGGTCTGGATGATTAGGTTAGGGTTTTATAAATAGAATAATATATATATATATATATATATATATATATATATATATATATATGAAAGGGAGAGAGAGAGAGAGAGAGTGGGTTCGGTTAAAGCCCGCGGGGGGGGGGGGGGGGTCTGTAGCTTTTCTCACAACAAAGGGGGGTCACAATTGCAAAGGAGCTCACATTTGCAAAGGGCTCACACGCGCATGCAGCAAAAAGGGGCGGGTGCTTGCTGGCTATGAAGCTAAGGGAGTTGTAATAGTTTTGCTTAAGTTGTCTTTAGTGATTAGTTTATTATTATTTTCTTTTCTTTTCCTTTTTACTTTTCCAATAAAATATATATATATATATATATATATATATATACTCATAAGAAAAATTCTAGATTATAATAATGCACACCGTTAAGCTAGCAACTGCTCAAGGGGTCTCCTACATGAAATAAATTTCGAAAAATTCCTGATGGTCCCATAAATCCTCTAAGTGCACCAACACCTAAAATAAAAATTATTAAAAATATATTCCTCCTAATTAGCCACTAATTACTATAATTAAATTAATAATTAATAATTAAAAGGGTATTTACGATTTTCTTCTTCTTTTTTTTTTAGGAATAGGGGTTTTACATTCTACCCAACTTATAAAAATTTCGTTCTCGAAATTAAAATTAAGCTACGATAGAAAGTCAAGGGTGGTATTAGATTTGCATTGTTTAAAATGCAAGGCTAGGTTTAAAGGGGTGGGTGATGTTGCGCGTTGCACATCGCGAAAAATCATAGAAAAATCCACCTGAGCGAAAAATAGGTTTCTTCATGTGTCATGTCTAATGGTGTGGACACCTAAATGCTCTTTTGCATAAAAGTGCCCAATAATTGGAAAATTGTACAAAGATGAGAATTGGATGATGGGCACGTCTAGGATAAGGGTGTGGAATTTATAGGAAGGCAGTGACTAGTGTAGTGCTCCAATTATCGGAGCACGGTAAGGTGCGTCAAGTGATACAATATTGCAAAATTAAATAAAAATACATGTTCTATTTCTAACTAGATTCAATCTAGTCTTAGTCTCACTATCTAAGCCAAGTAGGTCCAATTTTGGGTGAGGGTTCACAATCTACCGAACTTTAAAATTTATCCATCTATCACCTAAGGCTATACATCTAGGAAAACTATTCCTCAAATTATTTAATCATATTATTCAATCCTCAAAGTTTTAACACCAAACATATCACCTATGATATGTCCTTAATCAATTATAAAAGAGGGTCACTAAGTTATGTGATTAGCCTTATGGGGTATATCTAGTACTATCAGTGTCAACTTATACCAGCACGATGTTTCGTCTTTCCGAAATAAGGAAAGACGGAGAGCAGTAATAAAGAATTCAATGTGAAGGTGACAGAATACAAGTACGAGGTTCAAAGAGATTAAGGAATTCGAAAAGAGAGTTGTCAGGACAGTTGTGGATTAAAATTCTATTTTTGGTAATTTTTTATTTACATGCTCGTATCAATACAGTTATGTAACCGATATGATGTGTCAGACATGTCTAGGGGCAAGTATATTAACTAATGCTATGAATACCGTAGAAACTCCTGTTAAGGTCTACGAGAATGGGGTCTTGGTACTTATTAGGGTATCCTCTTTCATTACATAGGTCATGGTTATCCTAAGTCTTAATCATAGCGCTCATAGAGCAAGTGTCAATAGTAAGGATAGAAGAGTTATTGGCCGTCAAGGGGAAAGGATCTAACTCGTATCGAGGTGGGGGTACCGGTTACGCAATTTAAAACTAAGGGATAAGCACCAGGTCTCAATCTACAAGAATAGCTTAAACCATCAAGTTCTAACTACTAAGCACACCATTTTAAAATTTTAAGAGTAACAACCAAAATCCTAGCAAGCTATATATATCCTAACATAGAATAAATTCACTTGGTCTATAATCAGAAGTGTCAGATGGCACGAGTTAAAAGATGAAGAATAGAGGAACAAAATTTAGTCGTCGCGCAATTAGCGAACGCTAAGGTCGCAGAGGAACAATATATGAAATTAAAATAGGGGCTCTAGATAGCATCGTGGTTTTCTAAGGAGGAGTGGTATGCTAGTTGCTTTGTTCGAGGTATGATCAAGGAAAAGTGTTAATTATATTCCTCTAGGCTTCCTAAGGTGCTGTCTACTAATAATAAGACAATTATCTAAGTTTGCAGTTCTCTAATACTATCTAACTATGAAGGTTAGGTTTGGTCCTAATATTTAACCTTAAATTTCTATTGGTTTCTCAATACGAGGGTCAAACAATATGGTCAAAATTCTAACTACCCTAGTAGTATCTTTACTACTCTCAAGTCCTCATAATACATAAGGGGGTAATAGTAAACCAATTCTAGAGATAAGGAATTCTAGGGTTCACTAGATATTCTAATCTTAGTGGTGTGTCTATATCCTCGTTGTATTCTTAATAGATGTGCTACCATATTTATCATCCTAATAATAGGGGTTCTTATATTCTAGCAGAAGGCTATACTCAAAGAACTATTAGGGAAGTACATGAATCAAGCAGGATGCAATTATTCAGACATAATGGGTTGGAAGGAGAGCGAATCATAGTCAATTGTGGATGAGATCCTATACTCTACTCCTAGGTGCAGGCTTGTTCGGTACAATAACGTAACCGAGACAATATCCTCTCGACCTGCATGCGCCACCACAAAAATATGTCACACCCCAGTCCCAAAATACGTAGGACTAGGAACACGTAAGCATGCCAGCCGCATGGATATGGCAACTCCAATATATGAAAATTAATCCACAAGTGGTATAAACATATGTCACAAGTCACAGGGTATAATCTAAATCTCATCCACGAAATCAAATATAAATAAATAACCAGTATCTATGTAACTAGATCTCAATATAAGTATCTAAGGATGATGGTTGGATGGAAACAAATTCACTACCAACTCGACTGAAAAGGTACAACACAATAAACACAATATAAGAATACCAGCTAACAACCACGGGGCTCGAAGAGAAGACATCCTCGAAACATATGTAACCATCCAAATCTACGCTCCTGCAAATACTCAAGAACAAATACACGTGGAAAGGGATCAGGTCCTCAGAGGGACGTAACAAGATACATAGAAGCATGCCAATTTGAATACAGTAAACATGCATAATGTTTGAAAATATATATGTATGATGTACAAGACAATCTATATGAATGCAAATGAGGACAACTTTTCGACGTATGGGCAAGGGTAGGCTACTCGATCTAATCCTCACAACTCATACGCTCGTCAGTGGACATCATCAGCCGACATACCTCTGGGGTAGCGACCCTCGGACTCCATCAATCGACATACCTCGGGGGTAGCGACCATCGGACACGACCACCATAGTGCGTGCTAGTTACTACGGTTTACCAGAGTGGTTAAAAGCCCATACGCCTAATGATTGTCCTCTATGATACTAAGTGTCAAGTGTGTGTCAACATATCTAATATATAGTAATGACTGAAAGGAACTATACATGCAATAAATAAACAGAAATACAATAAATATACAGAAATATACTAAGCATGCAAAATACTGTAAACAATTTGGCAAGGTATCTTTCCTGGCAAGAAAGCTGCAAAAATGTAATGTCCAGATGTCAACACCAAGAGTCAGAAGTTACGGCCTCAGAATGAACGTCTCCGGATGCTGAAATAAATATCACCAACGTTCCCAGAATAAGCAAAATAGCTAAAAAGTACTTCCCTTTCGTCCAATTTGGACACAAGGACAAAACGGTAATTTTGGGTCAAAGCGGGGTCCATATATGGCCCACTTTGCACCGAAAAGCGTACCAAGGGTAATAGTCTCTAAATAGGACAAATTATAGGTCAAATAACTCTAAATGTCGATATGAACCCAACGGTATGTCCAAATGTGGATTCCGATGAGCCGAACACAATTTCGTCCAAAAAGTCAACTATGGGGCCGCCAATTGGCGACTTGGTCAACCGTCTCAGAATTGCATGAAAATTGGGTCACAGGACCAGCGCGTTACCACGAGTCCAGTGGCGCAAGTTTCGTCGCAATCTGACGAGCGTACAGAAAATGCGCGCGACTTCCACAAAAGTTACGACACGGGGTGTGTCCGTGGATACGGGCTGATTTCGGCGCGCACACGCGTCCGAATTAGTTTATATAAATTTTTACGTGTCCGGGTACGCTGCATGCACCGTTCGGTATACTTGGTACACGGCGGGGCTGTCCCGTTTGGCGGGGCGCGCTCTGTTTCACAACTTTTGGAAATCTGGAAAAGTGGATTCGCGGGATTTTCCAACAAATTTAATTCTGTCTACAGCAGTTAATAATCTAGGGTTATTTGACAGAAATTAAACTAGGTCAAGTGGTCTACGCATACCAAAAAGAATCATCGAATTCGGATCTCTGTGGTGGGAGATACGAACTCTGAAATATGGGTGGTCATCGCAGTTTTCTGCGATCCCAGATTTCAGTCTGTGTCCGCCAACTTTGGCGCTATTTTTGCCTTTGGTTGCGCGTTGTTCGAAGTCTGCTAATACACAGATATGGAAGAGGGTTAAGGGGTGAGCATACGGGTGAAGACGGGGCGGTGTTTGGTTGAGCGGGTCGACGGAAAATAACTCCGGAACACAAGTACCTCTATGTGGGAATCTGCAGTGCGCGGGGTCGCGGTCGTCGGGATTGGTTTGGACGGCCTGGCGGGGTTCTCCGGCTGCGGTGGCGGCGCTCTCTAGGTCTAGATGAGAAGAGCAGGGTCTGGATGATTAGGTTAGGGTTTTATATATATATATATATATATATATATATATATATATATATATATATATATATATATATATATATGAAAGGGAGAGAGAGAGAGAGAGAGAGTGTGGGTTCGGTTAAAGCCCGCGGGGGGGGGGGGGTCTGTAGCTTTGCTCACAACAAAGGGGGGTCACAATTGCAAAGGAGCTCACATTTGCAAAGGGCTCACACGCGCATGCAGCAAAAAGGGGCGGGTGCTTTTGCTGGCTATTAAGCTAAGGGAGTTGTAATAGTTTTGCTTAAGTTGTCTTTAGTGATTAGTTTATTATTATTTTCTTTTCTTTTCTTTTCCTTTTTACTTTCCAATAATATATATATATATATATATATATATATATATATATATATATATATATACTCATAAGAAAAATTCTAGATTATAATAATGCACACCTTTAAGCTAGCAACTGCTCAAGGGGTCTCCTACATGAAATAAATTCCGAAAAATTTCTGATGGTCCCATAAATCCTCTAAGTGCACCAACACCTAAAATAAAAATTATTAAAAATATATTCCTCCTAATTAGCCACTAATTACTACAATTAAATTAATAATTAATAATTAAAATGGTATTTACGATTTTTTTTTTTTTTTTAGGAATAGGGGTTTTACACTTTGTTGAGGTGCTTGCCACAGAGAATCTTCCGTCATCAATTCCTATTGAACTGCCTAATGGGGAGTGTATTGAGAAAATGGTCGAATACGAATGGGTTCCCCTATCATGTCTGCTACGTTGATGTTTCAGACATACTAGAGGGAATTGTTGCGAGAAAGTAGTTGAGCCAGCCAGGGAAAATGTTCCCAGGGAAAGGGATTCGGTCCCTGGAAGTGAGAAGGGCATAGATCAACAAGTACAACATATGGAAGAAGATGAGGCTGCTATCGATATGTTAATTGTGAATGAAACTACCAGTATACTGGGTAAAAGGTAAGGGGAAGGCTCGGCTGGAGACACTACCCAGTCCAGTAATGAAACTACCAGTATACTAGGTTATGTGTCATAACTTAGGTCCATGTGATATCCTAACACAAAGGTCCAACCCTGCATCCAAACAAGGACAATGGTTGAATCCATCACACTATGATAGTCCATTTCTCTAGGCTACTAACAAAATAATACAGTCACAATCAAGTCCAATTAATAAGATCGATCAATCACTTGTACGGCTTGCTAATTGTGGAGTCTGAGGCTATCTCAGAATAATGCATAATAGGTATTCTCAGATCATGCCATTGCCGAACATGAGCTAACCGAGATGAATAAAATGATTATACAGGCACTTCAAGAATTGTACCAGTTTCCTGTAGGGCCACTGTGCTAGATCACGGTATTTACAGTTCCAATATTTCTATAGTGAAACATTGGCTCGACATTATTTATAATAGGTCAGATACTGCACTCCACTAAGGTGGATGATATACAGTATATGTGGTGGCCAGCCCGAAGCACACTTAGAATGAATCTATGTGGGAATGCTCATTGGCATGATCTAGGAATACCGTTTTCTCCCAATGTTACTACCACTTTTAGTTGCTTAATTAACCCTATATTATTTTGAAATTTTAAGACGTGGCTACATGAGAATTTCTCTTAAGATGTCGTATAAAGTACGGATATGCTAGATACGAATCCATGAAAGTTTAATCTAAATTCACCCGAGCGTGTATGCAACATTCAATAAATCAATATCCTAGCCACGCTTTGGTACTTGACTCACATATCATGTCTGTGATGGAGGAAAAGTATATTTATAGGATCACGCGTTCAGGAATTTAGAGGCATTTTCGATGCACAACCCAAATATAAATCACTTAACACGTAACATAGTATATCGCACCTCGGTGCACATAATATGAACAATATTAGGCAATGACTGTATCAGCACGGATATTGTATTCGAGTCCAATTACCAAGATCATATGCATGAGTTCTAGCACAAGGTCGGGTTACTGAGTCCACTCTCCCCTAGAATCATAACACAAGCAATAACTAGGATCAACCACAATAGAGGATGATAAGAAATATTCCAAATATAATAAATGATTCCAACAAGAAAGTACTACGTGTACACAGGGAGTCACTAAGAATAATACGTGTCTAAGTCATGTACAAGAAGGTCAGGATGCATGAACCAACCGGCCGCATGCTCCTCCCGGCTGCATGCTCCTCCAGGCCGCATGCTCGGGCAAAAGTCCACTGCTTGGGACAAGTACCAAAGTGATGGACAATAAATAAAGTGTCAAGAAAGTGACATAAAGGTGATTGATGTGACAAGGCATAAGTGTCAGAAAGAAAAGAAAAAAGCACAAGGTCGTGCAAAGAGACAAAAGTCGTGTAGAGGCATGCGCCCAAAAGAAGAGACGCATGACTCATGGCCGCATAATCTCCTGGACGCATGGACTATGGGCGCATGGAATCAGGCCTTAGTAAATTTACATGTGTTTAAGGTAATATGCGTCCAATTTTTGAAAGCATGCACAAGAAGACATGCTTCCAACAAGATGGACGCATGCTGGAGGGGACACATGTTGCTTGGCCGCATGGTACTCCATCGTCCCATAACAGCAATTTCGGCCATAAAAAACTTCAAGAATCCGAAAAGACTAGATCTGCCATAAAATCCTCGTCTAAACTCCAAATCAAGTCGTTCAAAAGCCAAACTGCTCGAAATGAAGTGCTCCATCTTTTGAAGATCAAAACCAAGAAAAAATTCAAGAACACACACTCATAAAAATCCAGATCTACACCATTTCATACACCAAATCAAAAAATACCAAGTTCTAAACATGCTTAAAATTGCACAATAAATAAAATAGACCAATAATATGGAGGGTTTTTCCATTTCTCATGCAAGGTGTACTTGACTATGGAGGGTGGGAAAACCTAAGAGGGAGAAGGAAAAGAAAGAATAAAAAGGGAGAGAAAGAAGTTGGGTTATATAGCTAGGGTTTGAGGTTTAGACTATGGGTTCAACTTATGACCGAACCAAACCAAACCAAGATAAACCAAATAATATGTCTAGTCTCATGCAACCAAATAAATAACATGCAGTGAGAATAATACTCCCCCAACACGTATATTGGGAACGGGGAGTGGCATCTCTATCCACCTTAGAAAAAATTTGTCCTCGGAATTCGAATCCAAGCAAGGCTAGAGAAGTCAGGACAAGCACGATATAAATCTACTAGCAAATCATAACATACAAGCAATAACATCACAACACATAGGTGATCGCCTTATCGCGAAATCTAAGATATGAAGGCATAAGGTAGAATACACCTTCCGAATCGAACATGTGCGGGTACCCAGACCGTATATCGTCATCGTGCTCCCACGTCGATTCTCCAAGAGTGTGATGGCCCCAGACAACTCGGACAAGAGAAATAATTCGGTTCTTGAGTACCTTCTTTCTTCGGTCCAGAATGGATACATGTTGCTCCTCGTAAGATAAGTCGGTACCAATGACTAATTCAAAGTGATCGGAGATATGATTCAGATCTGGGACATATTCACGCAATTGAGATACATGAAATACATCGTGCACCTCACATAGCAAAGGTGGAAGGGCAACACGATAAGCCACATCGCCTACCGGATGGAGAATGTCAAACGTCCCAATGTATCGCGGACTAAGCTTTTCGCGGACCCTGAATCTAATAACCCCATGGGTTGGCAAAATCCGTAAGAATACGTGATCGCCGACACGAAAACCTAAAGGCCTACGATGCTGGTCTGCCCAGTGACGATACCGTTCATGCATAACCCAAAGTCGCTCTCTGATCTGCCTGACAACTTCTACTGTCTGCGTGATTATTTCGGGGCCTAACATCTTTCGCTCACCAATGTTGTCCCATGCCAACGGTGATCTACACCTCCTGCTGTATAGTGCCTCGAAATGTGCCATCTGAATACTGGCCTGATAACTGTTGTTATACGAGAATTCTACTAAGTGAAGGTAATTCTCCCAAGATCCACCAAAGTTGTCACGACCCGCACCTGCATTATCGGGCACGAGTACGTGGGTACGCCCAGCCTACGCCGCAGCATCGACGGTAGAACGTTGTCTTGGTAATAAATATCTAGCTATCATTCTTACTAATACAACTAGTTCTATCATATACTCAATCACCATAATCTAAAGGCAGAATAAATAAGAAATATAAACCAAATAATATTCTAAAAGAAAGAAACTAGTCATTGTAGAAGCATGAAAAATCTGAGTCCATGCGCTAGAAGATATGCCCTCAAAGTCTGTCTTAGTCATGATGTAGGGAAGCTATGTGGCCAAGGGACTCGTCTATATTCCCAAAACAAGTATGCTTGTCATATATTCTCTACCATGTATTTGGACCTGATTTCAGAGTTTTGTACTTCGCTCCAATCCTGACTGGATATATTTTTCAGATATTTATTTAGAGGACTGATGTCCTACGTATTATGGACCACATGTTGGAGAGCTAACTGAGATAGCACCGTAGTACAGGAGGACCAGTACCAGCTGTTGAGGAGACTCTTGGCTAGTATTATTCATTGTACTAGATCTGTCTTCAGCTTATAGACTATTGTTATGTTGTTGATACTTTAGCCTTATTGTGTTATTGCTAGAATCATAGACCTGGATATTTTGTTGTGTCTGTTCTAGTTTGAGACTTTATGATTCACATTTCTTATTTGATATCGGGTCATTATCTTCCTCTAGTTTTATTGTGATTGAGTATTGATTATCATTATATTGTCATCTTGTCCTCCGTATGGAGTTAAGATATCATTGACAGGTTCATATATTATTGTGTGAGATGGATAGATAGTATTGTCGACCTAGACAGTGTTCTATCGTCGATGCTACGGCGTAGGCTGAACGTACCCACATACTCGTGCCCTCACACCGGATGCGGATCGTGACGTAACTTGATTGAGTTACTGGGGGATTTTGGTAGGATGTCTGGTATGGAGCTCAATGAAGATAATAGTAGGATATACTTCAATCGACTCTGCAACAACAAGCTAGAGTGCCAGCGGATCCTCTAAATCGAACAGGGCGAGGGCGAGCTTCCGGTTCGATATCTGGGACTTCCGTTAACCATCTCGTATGCAAAAGCCATGGATTTTACTATTCTTCTAGATGTGATTCAATCGCGGCTAGAGGGATGGCAGGCACAAATGCTTTCCTTCGAGGGAGAGTAGAGTTTGTAAGAACTATTATCTCTGCCATTGTCTTTTACTGGATGCAGGCTATTAATCTTTCGGCTGCCACTACCAAACCTATTGAACGCCTGTGAGCAAACTTTATTTGGCGGGGAGGTATTCATACGGTTTTGTGGAATGAGCTATGTAGGCCTAAGAGGGAGGGAGGCATTGGTCTTCGATCGTTGTCCGAGCTGCAGGAAACTATGAGGCTAAAACTTATTTGGCGTTTCCTAACTGGAAATTCATTGTGGTCGAAATGGATTAGGAAGAAGTAAGTAGCTAAGAATAATTTTTGGAGTCTCCGGAGTAATAACAAATATTCAGTGGTGTTCAAGAGTATTTTTAAACAGCAGAGCCGAATCAAACCTTATCTGACGAGGGTCATTAGCAATGGCAGGGAGACTGAGCTCTGGAGTGACCCGTGGCTTGCTCACCGAAGCCCTACCGTTCTACTGGGATGGAACATCTATGAACAACTGGGTTCAAGAGAGCATGTGTCTGTCCTTATAAATTAAGGTAAATGGGACTTACAAAAGAGAAGGGTGGGGCAGATGTTATCAAGTTCTATCCTACAGGTGCCTATCGACAAGGAGCATGGGGAGGATGGATGGTATCTGGATATTGGAGGTACGTGTTCATTTGTATTCAGAGATGTTCATGAAGAAATACGGCAAAAATATGCTCAGTCGGAGTGGTTTAATTTTATCTGGATGAAGATAGTGGCAGTTAAGTTCCAACTTACCATGTATAAAGCCTTAAAAGGGAGACTCTTGACCCTTGATCGCCTACACAAATTTGGGATTAGCCTAGAGGTTCAACAGTGTGTTCTGTGTGCTAATACGGAGGAAACAGTGACCTACTTAATATTTCAGTGCCCGTTTAGCATGGGGTTTAGAATGTTCAGAGACAGAAGCTTGGTTTAGATACATGGCAGATTTGTAACCTGCAGTATTGGGTTCAAGAGATATTCTGATTGCGTCATATGGGTGGGGCTTGGTACAAAGAGGCTAGAATCAGACTCTCATGTACGGTCTGGCATATTTGACGTCAAAGAAATCAACGAATTTTTGAGGGTCAGGTTAATTCGGTTCAGGGGGTCCTATGTAACATTGCCGAGGATGTGAGCAGGCTGGAATGTAAGCAATAGGATGTAGTTTTTGTGTGACTGAGACCTTAGATCCGGTCTGGAAGTTGGCTTCTAAGCCTGTATTCTTTGCTTTTAACAATTAATGGAAGTTTTTACCGATTCATATATATATATATATATATATATATATATATATAGTATATATATTATATATATATATATATATATATGTAACAAGGTCTCACATAATAGTTAAAATTAGGGATTTTGGTCTCCAAAGTGTCCGGCGTTAGACTTTGGGTCTCGAAATCATATTTTTATCCTACCCTACCCTCTACCCCCCATAATCCGAAAATCCCTTCCGGCCACTACCCCGCCCCCCCCCGACGCCTAAGTCATGGTTCGAACCCCCCACCTACCCGCCCATGTAACATGGCCTTACCACTATGCCACTCCTAAGGTACTAAGGCCACTACCCCCCCCCCCCCCCCCCTCCCGACACCTAAGTCATGGTTCGAACCCCCCACCTACCCGGCCATGTTAGATTATGCCACTCCTAAGGTATTAAGGCCACTACCCCCCCCCCCCCCCCCCACACGCCTAAGTCATGGTTCGAACCCCCCACCTACCTGCCCATGTAACATGGCCTTACCACTATGCCACTCCTAAGGTACTAACTACTAGTGTGTGTGTGTGTGTATATATATAAACTACTAGTGTGTGTGTATGTGTGTCTATATATATATATTATATATATATATATATATAATATATATGTGTGTGTGAGTGTGTGTGTGTGTGTGTGTGTGTGTGTGTTTTACATATTTTATATATTATTGCTATAAAGACTAAAAGATAGCTAATGTAATTATTTTAATTTTAATTAAAACTACTTAGAAAAACTAAAAGACATCTACATTTATTTTATTTTATTTTATTTTATTTTATATTAATAATATTTATATTTATTAATTTATACATAAATGCAAGCTAAAGACTATATAGGAAGACCAAAAGACACCTCCCATAATTACGTAGCTGCCCCTATTAACTTTAAATAAATTATTTTAATTAGTAAACATGTGAAGGATATTTTTGGAACAAAAACTTTTTACCGTGAAGCCTAATTTTCTTATTATATAGTAGTATATATTATTTATTATTATTTAACTGCTCACCAAGTTCTCATCTAATCTCTCATTTCTAATTCTCTACTTGAAAACGGCTCAAAAAATGAACCGTCCAAAGACTCCAAACCGTATCTATATCATCATTTAAATAATAATAAATAAAAATTAATAAGAAGATAACTAAATAACGACCTAAATATTCTATTAATTATTATTATTTTTAAAACTTAACCAAGCATTTAACTACCAAATATGCTATATTTATAACTAACCAATTCTAACTTGAGTGGTAAGGTGGGAGAAATTTTTCTTGTTTTCTTGAGTTCAATTACCTAAATATTCCATTAATTATTACTTTTTTTACAAAATGTAACCAAACATTTAACTACCTAATATGATATTTATAACTAAACAACTCTAACTCGAGTGGTTAAGGTGAGAGGTATTTTACTTGATTGTTTGAGTTTAATTTCTAGGAATGGCAATTTTTATAATAAATTTATATTTATATTTTTTTCTCAATACTTTATTTACGCATGTGCACATTATTATTAATTTTAATTACTCCCCAAGTTTATTTTCTTTATTTGATATTAAATTTTTAGGTGTTTTTTTTTCTTGGAATTTTTAGGTGGTTGTCACTAAAGTTCTGCCCATGTCACATCGTCTCTAATTAAGTCGACATCTTTTCAAACCTCAACATATAATAACTTTTTCGGGATTTGTTGTCATGCAAGATTTGTGGGAGAGAGTATTGGAATATATTTGATAAGTTATCGGTACGACGTATTTGGTTCAGAAAATTGCACATAGAGCATTAAATTTTAATGAAATTACTTTCAAAGCAATAAAATTTTAAACATTATGAAACCAGCAACGAAATGTCATTAAAAGAACATTTTTGAGCAATGAGCTAAAAACGTTCTTAAAAAGGACATTTTTTTTTTCCTGAACGTCCTTTTTATAGACGTTTCAGGACTATTGACGGAGGCGGGCCTAGGGGAGACTTGCTCAGCCTCGTCGCCGAGCTCGATCTCTACCTCGTGCACGTCAACGCCCCCCTCCCCCCCCCCCTCCCGACGAGGAGGTCTGAATCCGTCGTCGCCGTCCTCCTATCCTCCCTTGCCACCTTCCCCGCGTCGTCCAGCACCGCCTCTACCCCGGCCACCTCCTCCTCTGCCTCGGTTCCCCCGACTGCGACATTGACTCCGTCCACGCCGTCGACCTCGGCCTCTGTCTCGTGCACATCGACGCCCCTCCTCCCGACGAGGAGGTCCGAGTCCGCCGCCCGCCGTCCTCCTACCCTCCCTCGCCACCTCCCCAATGTCGCCCAGCGCCGCCTCCGCCCCGGCCAACTCCTTCTCTGCCTCGGCTCCCCCGACTGCGACGCCGACTCCGCCCACACCCCCGAGCTCGGCCTCCGTCTCGTGCACGTCGACGCCCCCCCTCCCGACGAGGAGGTCCGAGTCCGCCGCCGCCGTCCTCCTACCCTCCATCGCCACCTCCCCCGTGTCGTCCAGTGCTGCCTCCACCCCGGCCACCTCCTACTCTTCCTCGGCTCCCACGACTGCGACGCCGACGAAAAAGTTAGTAAAATACATTTTACTAAGAAACCCCATTTTAAAGGGCATTTTTGGGCTAAGGTTGAAAATGCCCTTAAAAAGGTATTTCTATGCTTTATACGTAATATTGAAACTTCTATGCTCTGGAGGCAATTTTAGAAAAAAATTATGCAGTATACGTAATTTTTCGTATTTGGTTATATAAACAGGCTAGTAAATTGATCTATTTTTTTCTTGGGTTCACTGTTCAACCACTTCAGTCGTTTCGCAACACATTGAAGTGATGACATGTAGGGGTGAGCAAATAACGATTCAGGATCGAAAATTGAACTGAAATTAGCATTTTGTTCAGTTTGTACAAAATATTTGAAATTTGGTTTTGAGTTCAAGTAATTTGGGATTTTGAGTCAGTTTACGATTTTGAGTCAGTTTACGATTCTGGGTTTTGGTGATCGACCCAAACCGTAAATCAAAATTTATAAGTTAAATTACAACTTTACCACTCCACCCATATAAAACATCTCCCCTGCCCTAATTTTTTCTCTCATCACTTACCCAACATTTTTTCATCCCGTCGCTTTCTTTCCTGAGCTACTGTGTTGCCGCTTCCCCAAGGACCACAAGGAAGTTCGAATCCTAGCCACTTTTCCTTCCTCTTTTCCTCTTCCCCAACGAAGTACGTACGAGTACTCTCCTGACTCCTCGTCGTGTTCTCCAAAGTATGATTTTCTCTCAAATCCTAATTTCTCCAGACTGTTCTCATATCCACTCTTTATTCGTCTTCTCTAGTCCGGTCCCTCTTCGTGTGAACTCCAGATTCCAAAGTCCAGTTCTCTCTCGAACCCTAATTTCTGTCTCCTATCAAGATCTAAAGTTCTATCACAAGATCTAAACTTAGATCTATGGGCCAGATCTAAACTAAACTTAGATCTAAGGCTCTCTACCAAGGAAAAGTTAGGACTTGATGTCTTGAGAAGAGTATTATGTATTTTATGTCCTTACATTTGTTGTGTCAAAAAATGGAACTGTTGCTGTTGTTTAGTTCTATTGTTGAGAAGAGTACTATGCATTTTATGTAGGCTAGTGATAAGGGCACTACACAATATACTCAGGACTGACCATTGAAATTTTTCCAAAAATTACAAGTTTGCCACTTACTTACTTACTTAGGGCTAAAATCTAAACCTAACTTTGGAATTTGATAGTTGTGGTCTCAAGTGGAAAAAAAAATTCTAATTTGGTGATTGTCCAACGAATATTCTTCCGGTATGTCTTCGACAACATACGATGAATAAGTTTTGTGATTGTCATAAAAATATTTAGTTTTATTTGACTATTGTAGGACCTATGCATGAAATTATCTTCGATGAAGAAGGCGGATCATGCAATCCATTAAATATGTACTCCGGTCCTTCCGAAGAACATGTCGGTTGTTCCGAACCACGTACGATACGTAAAATGATAACCCTATTTCGATAGTCATCGTGTAAGGACTGTATAAAATTTGACAGTCCTATATAACTATAGGATTGTCAATAATTCGACAGTCCTATATAAATATAGGACCGTCATAATTTTGACAGTCCTATATACTAAGTGGACTGTCAAAATAGTAATAGTCCTGAATCTTAAAGACTGTAATTTTTTTTACAGTCTACTCAATACATTAGTCTGTAAAAATTATGACAGTCCTAATTTGGACTGCCAATTATTTGAAGTTATTAATTTTTAGATTATTTTATATTGGTTATAGGACCAAGCTCGTACAGATGTTGTGGTACATCTTGCTATTGGGGTTGATGTGGAGAAGGTATTCTCAACGGATATTCAATTTGCATCCCAGGAAGAAGCATTAGATTGGTGCAGAGAAGTTGGAAGACAATATAATATAGTCATTATCATTGCAAGATCCATCAGATCTCGGCCGGGCCGAAAATATTTAGAGCTGAGCTGCGAAATAGGAGGTGTTCAGCCAGCGTCGTAAAAAAAAGTGTGTTGTTGAAAAAAAAATCTCCAAGAAAAATGTTGGGACAAGAAAATATGGTTGTTCATTTAAGGTGTTGATTATAAAAGTAGAAGATGTGAAGTGGATAATCGAAGTTAAGAATGGAATACACAATCATTATATTCCAGAGACACTTACGGGTTATGCCTACGTGGCACGGTTGAAGAAGGATGAGAGAAAGTTGGTTGAAGAACTGTTCCTTTCCGGAGTTGCACCCAAACAAATTTATTCTGCCGTGCGACAAAAAGAAGATGAGAACAAGTCAACCATGAGGACGATCTATAATAGTTTGGCGAGAGCGAAATATAATAGTATGAAAGGAAGAATGGCGATGCAGCAACGCAGCAAGTATTGAAGTTGCTTGGGAAGCATCACTACGTGGAGTACCATAGAAGACATCCATAAAATGATGAGCTCCTTTCATTGTTTTGGGCTCATCCTGATTGCACACACTTGGCTCGGTCCTTCGCAGACGTATTGGCCCTTGATTGTACATATAAGACCAACAAGTTCAAGATGCCTCTTTTTTACATTGTTGGGTTTACGTCTATGGGAAAAATATTTTCAGTCGCTTTTTGTTTTATGAAGAGTGAGACAGTAGAGGATTACACTTGGGCATTGAGGAAACTACAATCCCTTTACACATGATACAAAGGGCCCTCTGTTTTTTGTTACCGGCAGAGAATATGCGCTGATAAATGCTATAAATTATATTTTCTCATGTGCATAGACTATTATGCACTTGGCATATAAATCGAAATATCAAAGCTCAATGCAAGAGGAAATTTGAAAATGTGGACGGTAAAATCGACAAGCTTCGCTTCAAAGAATTCTACAGTAATTGGAGTCTTGTATGGCGAGCAAGTACTACAGACAGCTACGACACATCATGGTACATGTTCAAACAAAAGTGGGAGACGAGTAACCCGACATACATTTCTTAAATCAAAGATACTTGGCTAGAACCACATAAATAATAATTTGTCTTAGCATGGACGAACATGGTGAAGCTGTCACGACCCGCACCCGATGTAGGGATGCAAGTCGGAAACAACGCCCAGCCTACGCCGTAGAATCGGCGGTAGAACGCTGTCTTGGTCTACTATACTATCTAAAATCTCACAATAATATAAAGTCTGCCAATAATAGCTCACACAAAACTCAATCACAATCTAAAGTACGAGAAGATATGAAGGAAGTCTAACTATACATCCAAAAGTATAATAATCAACAATAAAACAATATCCATCTCAACTATAAGCCGGAAACAAATCCGGTACCAAAATGCTAAAGAAACTAACTATGAAAAACTAGTGATCCGGATAAACCTTCCGGCAACACTCCAGAACTAGTGGGTCCAAGTCTGCTCCTTCTATAGGTCGAAGTCCATGGTATATCAGACACCAATCTCTCGGATCCTCTGAAAAATATTTTCCAGTCAAGAATGGAGCGAAGTACATCTCTAACAGCAGTTCTAATCAATGATATAAACTATGTAACAGTAAATATATGTGAATATACAAGATGCATATACATGTACAAGAGATACACAATAAAGGCAATACTAGAAATAAATACAAGAATGAACAATATGGCAATGAACAAGAATACTAATGACTAAGTGAGTGAGTACCAGCTTTAACATGTGATCGTCTTGGGAACTTGCACAAGAGTAAATGGCCCGGTTAATCATATATGCGGTGTATGATCAACACTCACAAGGAACAAGACTTGCACAATGAGGGTATGATCACATATCTACACTACATAGTCTCCAACCCCGACTGGTATAGTGGATCCAACCATGGTATGCTATGGCACGGGATTCCCCAAGAAGATAGCGACTCTTCCCGATAATCAGTGTCTGTACATGCACAAGATAATCAATGAAACAAGACTTGCACAAGATACACCATATACAAGGAATAACATCGCATGACGAGATCCAGATATACCAATCCGTATAACCATCGTGTCAAGAGAACAAGGATATATCTACACTAAATACAATGAACATAGAGGATATCATAAATGAGAAAATATCAGAGAATGTACTCGCCTGCGGTCCAGAGCAATGAATGTCAAAATGTGTCCGAACTGGTGCCACACAGACCTATATATGGAATATTGCATTAATACAAGGTTCTGGAATGAAAATAAGTTAAACCAGTCAACTTCTAGGTCAACAAGTCAATTCTAAGTCAAAAGTCAAACTAAGTCAACTCTTAAGTCAACTATGGTCAACTATGGTCAAATACCTATTTATAGGTTGCATGAGTCTAACTCAAAGATATTGGGCTCACACACTATGAATCTAGACCATAAAAGCTACATCTTAGGATACTAAGATACTGTATCTCAGGATACGCAAACAAGGGATAAATATAACACATATGTACATATCAAATAATATTATATATATATAATCCTAATTACAAATGCTAAATGGATACATTGGTTTCGAACCAACTTGGTATCGCAATACTAAACCTCTATCTTGATACCCAAATCCAATACCTTGGGTATCCTTAATACCTTGGCATTTACCGTGGTATCTCAAGGTAATGTCACTCTAGTATATATATATATATATATATATATATATATATATATATATTAACTATCCAACTATAACTATAAACTACCATGTATTTAGTATTTATACAATACTACATACATTATTTTAGTCACCTTAATACCAACCCATAATTAGTTTATAATTATCCTATTACTATGCCAATACCTACTACTCATACCTTGATATCTCTTGATACTTACCTTGCTATCTCAAGGTAATTGCCAAAATCTTCATATATATATACTAACTATTCATCAATAATTATATGTATACATATATCAATCCAATATAACTTCTAGTATGTACTAAATAGAATAAATACTAACTACCAACTATACACTAAATACTAATACATATATACGTACATACATACATACGTACAAATATATAATATATATAACTAAAGATACTCATAACAATAGATAACTAAAATATACTAACTATTCCAATAATATTATATGCTACAACTAAATATATTATACATATAGTATGCTAAAACACAATTAGAAAATTAGGAACATATATACGTATATATTAATTATCATATATATCTATATATATATAAATATCTAAAAACTGCCAAATTGTCGCTAAAAACTATTTCTGTTGTCACTGAAAGCTGTTGTTTATTATGATATACTGCTGTTTTAGTGACAGTTTCCTACACTGTCGCTAAAAACTGTCACTACAGCCCCTGATACGCTGCTGATACGCTGTTGTTTCAGCGACAGTTTTTCTGAAACTGTCACTGGTTGTTGTTACTGCTTCTCGCTGCCGCTGTTGCTGCTTTTCTGCGACAGATTGTTGTCGCTGTTGCTCTGCCGGCTAGTGCTGCTGTTTGACGTTCTGCGACGTCTGAAACGTCGCCAATGCCGCTGTCACTACACCTATAAATATATATATAACACATATATATAAATACTACTATATATAACTTGCAATTATATATATATATATATATATATATATATATATATATATATATATATATATATATATACATACATACATACATACATACATACATACATACATACACAATAATATATATAACAACATAGTATCATATATATACATAGTTACAACTTTATAGAATATATGTACATAATAACATATATAATAATACGTATATATAATCATACAATAATATGTATACATATATCATATAAGTATATGTATATATAACAACATATATATATATATATATATATATATATATATATATATATATATATATATATATATATATATATATATATATAACACAACTAATAACATATATACATACTACAATATTAAATAGATCTTACATATGTAGAATAAATAGCTACATAAATAAATATACACACATAGGTAAAATAGATACATAGATCTAAGACATAATAATACATAAATATTGTCACCACAATATATATATATATATATATATATATATATATATATATATATATATATATATATGAAACTATATATATACTATACATACACTTATACATGGTAAATTGTATAAAATACCACATAGTAACACACACACACACACACACACACACACACACACACATATATATATATATGTATGTATGTATGTATGTATGTATGTATGTATGTATACGTATACGTATATAAAATCATACACTATACATAACAATATATAATATAACCACATATAAATATATCTACTATATTATATATACATATACTACCACTTATAAATATAGATCTACATGTAGAAAAGTAGCTACATAATAAATAAATATACACATATAGTATATGCATAGGTACATAGATCTAAGACACAACATTACATAAATATATATAAACAATATTATATATATATATATATATATATATATATATATATATATATATATATATATATATATATATAATTATACTTCTCCATGAAATAAGAATACAAAGAATTAGATCTATAATTAAATTGCACACGCATGGATCGTATCACCCCGTATCCCACTAGATCTAGGATACGCATGCGACACGAGTCCATCACACATCCAAACGTACCCCGAAGGATACGAACAAGTCATATATATTATTTATGAACAATACGAAGAGTCAAACATAAATCTATGTGTCCGTGTCAAAATGTGACATGCTCAAAGTCCCGTGTCGGAGGAAAAACTCCCAAATCAACACGTATCACCAAATTGATGGGATACGACCTACACGTACCCAATTGTGGACACGACACTAGATCTAAACACACAAGCACATGCCAAATTGATCTATAGGACCAATTGACACACACAACAAATATCAATCTCGGAATTCCCCAAAAATTGACACAAAAAGTACCATAACTTTCTCAATAGGCCTCCTATGAACACAAAACAAAATCCTATGGGTAGCCTATGGATATGGGTTCATTTTTCATGGTTAATTCTCATATTTAGAACCTAAATTAAGAAGAAAACTGAATTGTACATATTGGGAGATGGATTCCCAATGAAACCTCCAAAATTGGTAAAATTGGCCTTCAACTTGTAGATCATTGCTCCTCTTTGTAGATCCATGCTTCCTCTTTGTAGATCCATGCTTCCTCCTTGTAGATCCATGCTCTAATAGTCTCTAATGGTGATTTGGGAAATAATTGGGTGAAAATTTGGTAGGGATTTGGTTGAGGGAATTTTCTAGATCTAGATTTGGAATAAAAAATAAAGAGAGAGAAAGTTTTCATCCCCTTTATATAGGCCTCACTTGCCCCCTCCCTCAAGCTACTATGTAAAGTCTAAAATACCCCTTGGGGACTATCATAAAGAAATTAATTAAGGAGGGAAGCTTCTAGTCTAATGGGTTTAACATAATTAATCATCCTCCTAATAATTGGACTTCTAATTATTGGGCTCAATTCTAACTAGAATTAAATGTTTGTCCATGAGTCTAAACTAAACTAGTTGGTTCACTAACACAAGTCCAAAAATAAATCTAACATGCTAATAATAAATAAATAATACAACAAATAAATATTTAACATGCATAATATTTAATTAATTACCAAAAGACTAAATTATCCTTTCCTAGAAAATGTGGTAGTGACAGAAGCATTATGGCACAATCACTACGAACCGGGTTGAAGGATCACACTCAAGTTTAAAAAGATATCTACGGTCATCGGTCGGTAATTTTATCTCCGTTTGGCAATCGATTCATTTGATGATTATTTTCACGGTGAACGAGATTGTAGCATTATTTGAGATGAGCCTCAATATTGTAACGCATGAATACAAGCATGAACACCTCTTGGATGGTTTAATCCATGTAGTATCTCACAAGGCCTTGGGCTTATTGTTTGAGGAGATTGGTAGGTCGAAGTTGGTTGGTTATGATCCCGAGGTTTGCGGTTGTTCATATCGACATTGACTCGGCCTTTCTTGTGCACATAAGATTAACGAATATCGTCGTCAATCTATACCTATTCCAATAGATGTTGTTGATGAACGTTGGAGACAGCTGTCGATAATGCCGACGGTGGAAGTTCACGATGATTTCTTTTCTTTGTCACAAGTGAAACTCCTTCACGTAAGGTGGTGTGTCACATCGGAACCGGAGAGAAGATCCATTGAGGTTAAAATCCAAGAAATTGCAATCCCAGTAATAACTTGATTGCAAGAGCCATCTGTTGTTCGAACTCCTAAGGGAAGACCACACTCAAGAGTGAGTAGAGCAAAAAAAGAGGAGATGGAGTCAACTAAAAGAGATCCATCCTTGTTTGAACATATTGAACGCAATTTAGAGCAAGTTGAGTCAAAGTCGGTTATCGAAAGTGTAGTATTTTTGAAGAAAAAGAGTAAGCTTATTATTCGAAGGGGAAAGAAACAGAAAATGAACGATGCAGTCACGGCGGAGGGTTTAGATAACTTCTCTGATTCATATAGTCTATACATTCAAAATTTTCTACCTGAGATACGTGATTTTATTTGGTCAATTGTTGATGTTCCTAAGGATGGCCATTGTGTATATCATGCACTCGCAAGACATCTTGGATATTCAGTTGAAGCAGGATGGAGACAGGTTAAGGAAGAGCAGTACGATGAGTTGGAGTCTCGTCTACCCTTCTATAGGCAGATACTCGGCGAACAAATTGTTGGAGATTTGTTGGCAAGCATACCTTGTACGGACACAGTTACCGGACCAGACCATTACATGGATGTCCCGCCTGCTGCATGTCACGCCCCGATCCCGTGAAATCGTTAGTCGTCCCCCGGGCGTGACCGCCGTGCGGGCCTAGGTTGCGCACCGCACAAGGCTAAGTATTTTTGTTTCGCATAGCGAGCACATATTCAGAGTACGCAGATAATTGAAACACATATTGAAACATGGAAAAGTTCTCTTTTATTGATAATATGAACATCTATTACAAACTCCTTGAACTGAGTCATAAGGATTGCCTCTATGGGCTTACAAAAGTGTTGACACAAAATGAGATAGCAGTCCTTTACATTACATCCTTTTACTTAAACTCAAAATATAAGACCTTGGGTCGGAACGACTGCTTTGCCACGAAGTTGCATGGTTGCTTGGTAGCTAGCTTCTAACTTCAAAATGCTTCTTCTTCTTCTTCTTCAAAATGCTTCAAAGGTAGCACGGTCGAGGCGTGCCTACAGCTGGACTGGATTGGGGGTTTGTCTCCTGCTCCTCGCTCGGTTCTTCCTAGCGCGGGGAATCTGTTTCAACGAGGGTCAGTACATCGAAACGTACTGGTGAAGGCAAGCTAACCCAACTTTACCAATCAACACGTTGTTTTAATGGAGCATGTACTTATTGTGGGTTTCTATCTTGCCTTAGTTTATTTTACAACAAGACATAGATATAGAATTATTGAAATAACCCGCCACCGTTCGGTGACATTTACCTGTCCGTCTGAACCACCTGCCATTACTTACCATGCCTTCCCTGCCAAGAAGACACAAGTTAGTTGCAACAGGTTTAAATATACGAGGGGATCACTGGCTTTGATGCCATAATGGACGGTCTTAGTCTCGGGCTAAGGTGACGGAGGCACATGTATCGCTACACGCCACCCCGCCTATGGGAGAGACTAATCTTGAGGTTCCGTCCGGATCGGATCGGTGCCAGTGCCCCAGCGACCGTCCGCAGGAACCAGGAGGCCTTGTGCACAAGTTGTCCGTGATCAACGGCGTTTGTGTTAAGTTTGTCATTTATGTAGCTGAGTCAATGAAATCAGGGGATATGTAGCATTGTGTGATGTATTTTGCATGGTCTCCCTGAATAATTGATGCATGGCAAAGGGTGTTCTACATATAGCATATTTATAGAAGAAGAAGTAAGCATTCTAACTTGTATATATGCATATGGTAAACATTTGAATAAGCAAGCATGTAGTAAGTAAGCAACCGTTCACAAGTTTCAATGACAAGCAAACAGGTCCATGTCTATCCCTTATTATCTTGATATCTTTTAGTTATTACTTGGTATCGTTTGATCGGGGCAAGCACGAACACAAGATTTAGATATGAAGACTAGCAAGTAGGGCTAGCTAATCGGGTTGGTAGCCACTCACTTTGGTAGTTGGAAGGAAAAGGAAAGAAGTGCTTTAGGAGTCCGCTCGAGCGACGACTACAGCTGGTTCACCTGTATTGACACGAACAGCTGATCAGTACTTCTTCCTCTCTTTCCCTTATCGGAATTGAAGTGCAGTCCTAAGAACGAAAGCAATGAAATCCATCGAAACCGTTCAAGAAAACCCAAGCAAATCCGAAAACCAACTCAAGGCACGAAAGCAACAAGCGACAGCGAAAACTAGGCAACAAAGAATGCAGCGGAGAGGTCCCTCCTGACTCTGCCGCTAAGTCGATCCTTGGGGCACGGTCCACTGAATATGGGAATCGATTCCGAAGAGACAAATCCATAACAAGGATGAGTTCTTGATTCAATCTATCCCGATCGAACGATACCGTCTAGTATTTCTTAGCCGCGCTCCCCGAATAGGGGGAACGGGGCACCACACTGCATACGTATTCTCTAATAGGTATAAGATACCTATTGTAATTATCTCACAAGGCATTAACAATACTTTCTTTCTAATGTGCGCTCCCCTGGCCGAACACAGACTATCCGATCTATGTTCGATAGGGCTTGTCGGACAACACTTTGCCATCCCAAGGTTGATCGGTCATTCTCCTATTCCTCCACCTTCTACGCTTTGGTATAAACACGCACCGGAGGAAGCGATCGCATGGACGACACCTTACACGGATGCAATTGCTGGCTATAAGAAGATGATGAAGATGGAGGATCCCAAAATCTTGCCTAAGGACTACTTTGATATTCTAATCGATTGATACATTTTATACGTCTGTATCATTTTGTATGTTGTGCAATGAGTCATGTATATTGAACTGTATGTTGTGCAATGAAAGAAATAAAACTAGAACTGTATCTTGAACTGTATGATGATGAAGATGGAGGATCCCAAAATCTTGTATGTTGTGCAATGAGTCATGTATGTTGTACAATGAGTCATGTATGTTGAACTTTGGTATCTTTTCCAACATTTATATAGATAGTTTTAATCCACTCTCTGTATAAAACTAGGACTGTCAAAATCTGGACAGTCACACAAGCTAACAGGACTGTCAAAATTATGACAGTCCTACTTTTAACCCACTGTGTTATATATAAAAGTAGGACTGTCAAAATCTGGACAGTCCCACAAGCTAACAGGATTGTCAAAATTATGACAGTCCTACTTTTAACCCACTGTGCACATTTTTATATAAAAATAGGACTGTTAAAATTTTGACAGTCTCACAGGCTATCTGGACTGTCAAAAATTTGACAGTCCTAGTTAACTAGGATTGTCAAAATTTTGACAGTCCAATAAGCTATGTGGACTGTCAAAATTGACAGTCCTAGTTTTAACCAACTGTCTGTGCATATATATATATAAAACTAGGACTGCCAAAATTTTGACAGTCCAATAAACTATGTGGACTGTCAAAATTTTGACAGTCCTAGTTTTAACCCGCTGTCTGCACATTTATATATAAAACCAGGACTGTCAGGATTTTGACAGTCTCACAAGCTATGTGGACTGTCAAAATTTTGACAGTCCTATTTTAATCCACTGGTAATTTATATATAAAACTAGGACTGTCAGGATTTTGACAGTCCCACAAGCTATGAGGACTATCAAAATTTTGACAGCCCTAATTTTAACCCACTGTCTCTGTAAATTTCTAGGACTTTCAGGATTTTGACAGTCCTGATAGCTATCAGGACTGTCCATATTTTGACAGTCCTAGTTTTTAGCCACTGTCTCTGCACATTTATACATAAAAGTAGTTGTCTCGAAAGAAAATAAATAACCAACAACTGTATGAAAGTTTAACAACTGTATGAAAGTTCTTCTTCAAACATGTCTCCAAACACAAATTGTATGAAAGTTTTACATCTTAAACAAGTCTCGAAACAAAACATAACCAATCAAAAATTCCAACAAAACATAATCAGTCAAAGTTTTAAAACTTAAAATTTTTATATGTCTCGAAACACAAACTGTAGCAAAGTTTTACATATTTTGAAACATGGCCTAAACTTTATGCCGCCTCTTTGTACGTTGCTCTCTATTTTTCAAGAAAGAAAAATCTTCAGTGTTGTCGATTTGTTGTAGCTCGTCATTGATTTTCATATAATTCGTACCCTGGCAACTTACGAGGCTTCTTCCCAATTTCTTCACTTTTCTAGCCTATTGATGAGAATTCATAAAATTTGTTAGGTTATAAACATTTACATATATCAAACTGAAAGTTGGTTGCCTCACCATCTTGACCAATACAATATACAAGATAGATTTAGTGGGGAGATCTGATGGTACACGCACAATATCGCCTCCGCGTTTGAACGACATAGGTAGTCCGAGACCAGCGTAGTAGGCGAGGTAGTCGTCGCTACATTCCATCATATTTACTGCTGCTTGTCGTTCAGTTTCTCTAATAACGTGACGTTGCCACTCAGTGAAGAAGTCCGAGACCCAGTTGAACATTGCAGGAATATAATTTAGCGGTTTTGTACCTCGCGGAGCAGTTATCATTTTCAATGTGCGCTTCGGGACTGTTTGTACGTAGCCAAACTGATGGAGCACTCTATCAGGCATATAAGGCTCCTTGATTTCATGACAACTTATCAGACCGTGATATAAGCGACTGGTTGCAATGGACGACTAGTCTGTCGCAAATCATGATATGGATCCCAAATAATCTGCAGCGCATAAAATTTAGCATAACGTAATTTAGTAAATTATTACCAAACATTAAAAAATTAGCTCTCAATTCACCTCTTCTATCATCATATCTTCAAGTGCATTTCATAGGACGGCCAATGTATGTGGACGTTTGGCATCTTCCTTAGTTGGCTTCCATTTGCACATTCTAGGAAGGTGCTCGTCATACCCTCGGTTAAGTTTATCCCGCTGCAGGGTAGAAAAGTGCTCGTATATCCATGCCTTCACGTGCCCAAGTTAAAAAAAATTAGTCAAAAAATTAACAACAAATTTTTTTTTATGTATACAAGTTGACAAAGATATATCTATACATAGAGTAGAGTCTGGCATCCGAATATTGTCTTGGAACCGACGCGGGATGCCACACCAAGCTCGCGGTAAATGCATGCTAGTATACCTCTTCCCCAAGATATTTCTTCCACCGTGTCTATGTCATCAAAATTCAGGAGATATTTGGCATGTATCAACGTTCCAGAGTTATCTGTAATGCCGACAGCCCCTAAGATAAACTGCATATATCCACTGGCCACATTATCGCTATTATCCACTTCGGGGTCCGGATCAGTGAGTGTCTCCTCCAAATATTTTAAATGAAGTTCGTACGACTTCTTGAAGTCTCGAAGGGTGGTAAAACTAGCCGCATCAACTCCCAGACACCCTGATATATAATCCACGATATGGTCGTAAAAGTTGATGCTCGATTCGTCAAAAGTATGATTCATCATGACTCGACCATCAACCCTAAGACCCAATATATGATGGACGTCATCAAGGGTAATTGTCAACTCCCCGTTTGGTAGATGGAAAGTGTTGGTTTCTGGATGCCATCGTTCTACAAATGCTGATATGAGTGCATTATCCACCGTCGTATATGAGTAGTTACCCAAATATTGTAAACCGGTGGAAATAATTTTAGCCTTCACATCGTCTCCCAAAAATTCAATCCCCCATGTATTGCATTTTTTGCCGTGGTTGATCACCGTTAACATGCGAGAACTCTCCTGAAAAGTAAACAATTGGATGAACTTATACCTATATATAAAATGTAGTTATCTATAAATAATTGGATAAACTTAGAACTTACAACTATATATATAATTATCATAACGTAATGTACTTACCGGATTGTTCCATATTTGGTATGCAATATGGTTCTCGATCGACGACAACATAGAGCAACCGTTTGGACGAGTCTCGATTGGACTATCCGGCTGCTGTGAAGGTCCTGAACCATAAGTAGATCGGTTTCCGAGGGTTTGTGGCAGAGTCTCGACAGGACTATCTGCATGCTGAGAAGGTCCTGAACCATCAGTTGCCCGATTTTGGACAGTTGGTATGTCCTCATCAGAGGAGAAAGAAGAACCAGAAGTACTAGGAGTACTAGGAGCACGTCTCTTCGAACGAGTTACAATCTTCTTCGTCAGTCGACGTTTCCTAACTTCCGGGCGTGCCTCGGGGTCGCGGATAGTGAGAACTGGTTCAATAGTACGTTGAACATTGCGTTCCTTACGCATCGACGCAGTAGGGCGTCTTCTTATGATACCTCATCCTCAATGCCCTTCCGAGGATCGTGACTATAAGACAAAAAAGATATATATTTTAACATCTCAAAATTAATTCAACATTCTGGACTGTAGTGTAAAACCCCCTTCTTAGAAAATCGTAAATACCCTTTTATTTATTAATTATTAATTAAATTGTAGTAATTAGGTCTAAATAGGAGAAATAGATTTTTAATAATTTTTATGTTAGGTGTTCGGGCACTTAGATGACTTATGGGACTATCAGAAATTTTTCGAAATTTATTCCATGTAGGAGACCCCTTGAGCTGTTGCTAGCCTAACGATGTGCAATACCCTATTATATAAATTTTCTTATGTGTGAATATATATATATATATATATATATATATATATATATATATATATATATAGAGAGAGAGAGAATAAGGGAGGTGAGATGGCACCTCACTCTCAAAACAAGGGTGGCGGTGACGTGGCACAATTTCAACCACACATTTCATAATTGGCAAATTGCACTTAACCCCCTCCCCTCGTTTGTGTGGTTGGGACTGTGCCACATCACCGCCACCCTTGTTTTGAGAGTGAGGTGCCACCTCACCTCCCTTATTCTCTCTATATATATATATATATATATATATATATATATATATATATATATATATATATATATACACAAATATATATATGTATATATATATATTTGAAGTAAGAAAGGAAAAGAAAAGAAAAGAATTAAAAAATACTAAGTATAATACTAATAATAATAATAATAATAAAATAAGCTTAATTAATTAATAATATAATAATAATAGTAATGATTACTATTACTACTTAGTTTACAAAGACTTGCTGCTAATTCCCCTTCAGCCAATTCCCCCACGTCCGCCCATATTCAAACAGCAACTTTAGCTTTGCTAAAGTTCCCCTTCAGCCTTGCTTCAACCCGCGGACCCGTCCACTTCCCCCTCTTTCCCTATAATATATATATATATATAGTTGTAGAAGCATGAAAATACGCTGGCAAAAGCTACGCGGCGTATTGATACAGAGCAGCGCAAACAAAGGCCTTCAGTGCCATCAGGCGTAAGAGCTCAAGGGTGCAGCGCGTCCAAAACCGCTTCGGCGTAGACGGGACCCCCCCCCCCCATCGCCTCCAGGGCGTAAAAACTCAGCCGCTCTCAAAGCAGCGTTAAAATAGCGTACGAGGAACGCTTCGTCTTCCCCGAAATGAACTTGTCAAGTCACGCAGTGAACCTGGCCTCTGACTCCTGACAAAAAGTGCTGCACGGCGACCCAGACGACGGCTGGAAACAGGCACAGACCCCTCGGGACGCACACCACAGTATGATGGCGGATCCCTGCATTTAATGCAGAGGATTGGGTTAAGATACCACCGAACCGTCGTTTACTGACGTCCCCTCAGCATAAACCGCTCTTTTTCGCACAGAGGGATACGCTGCATTGTTTTACACAGGCAGGCATAAGCCGGTTTACGCTCCGCAGTAGACAAACCGCCTGCCACGTCAAAAGCTGCACATCGTACGGGGCTCGAGGCACGTCTCTACGTCTAATTGCACGGAGCGGTGACAGGTTCAGTCAAGGCACGTCTCTGCAACGGATGCACAGAAGGGCTGCAGACCTTCGAAACACGTCTTCACATTTAATGCAAAGGATGATGGCAAATCTCTGTAGAAGATTTGATTACATCTTCGAAAGCCGTGATTCCGGCTAAGACGTCCCCGTCAGCACTCGGGCACGGTACGCAGCGGCTTCTACGCCCATTCAAGACCTGTGCCCCTTCGGCTCTCAATGCCTCTCCGGCTTCAACGCCTGTCCGGCTCCTACGCCTATCCGGCTTCAACGCCTCTCCGGCTCCTACGCCTATCCGGCTTCAACGCCTCTCCGGCTCCTACGCCTATCCGGCTTCAACGCCTCTCCGGCTTCTATGCCTATCCGGCTTCTACGCCTATCCGGCTTCTACGCCTATTCGACTTCTATGCCTATCTGGCCTCTGTGCCAGGGTGACAGTCATTTGGCTTCTACGCCAACCGTTTCTACACACGGGATACCTACCTACGTGGCTCTTACGCCGTGATCTTCGTAGCAATAGTACGCGTTGTGTTCCCTTAGTTGGACCCGCGTCATACGCTCATTCAAAAGATCATCCATACGCAGGCATTGGTTACTTTAACTGTTGTGTAAAAGGGTGTTGTACTTCCCACTCCTCGATTTTTACACCGACGGAGTGGTCACTGTCACCAAAACTCTATAAATAGAGACCCCTATCAATGGAGAAAAGGAGAGAAAAAAAGAATTATCATCCAGGAGAGAATTATCGTCCAAGGAGAGAGAGAGAGAGAGGGAGAGAGCCCGGAGAGCAGGCAAAGAGCAGGGATCGACGACCTTGGCCTCGTGCGTCCAACCTCTTCTGCAACCTTCGAAGCTGCTACCTGTCTTCCACGACACTTCTTCAACATCGTGTGGTCCAAGGGCTAAAGTGATCGACCGCAGATCAGACACCTATAGCAATTTATACCCAGATTAAATAAATTGTACTCCCACATCCTCGTATAGGATTACATTGTACAAGTTTGTTTGTAAACAGAAGGGCGCGGGTTTCGCATAAACCCCGTCATTGAAATACAATTTCATTCCTTTCGTTTAATACCACAAACAAGATGGCGACTCTGCTGGGGACATCTTTCTCTTCTGACGAGGAAGTAATTGCTCAACACGATACAGTATCCGTGGGAACCGTGAAGAAGACGCTGGTCGTTCATTTCGACCAGTCAGCCTACGAAGACATGCTTCGAGCCGGGGGTAGCTCTCGCCCTCTCTCCGTCCAGGACAACAGGAAGCTGCGCAATGTGTGGATGCCCAAGACATCCTCTACTATTCCTGTGGACTCTCCGATCTCTCCGGACTCTCCGATCTCTCCGATCTCTCCGGACTCTCTGATCTCTCCGATCTCTCCGATCTCTCCGATCTCTCCGATCTCTTCGGCCAACGAGGTTGTAGCGACGCTCCCTCCGTGCCCCGCACATAAAATTCAGTCTTCCGCTACGCGCGGTACAGACAAAACTTCGGGCGAAGCCTTAGCGCTAACCCCGAAGAATCCACTGCGCTTTACGCGTAGGAAACAGTCTCCCGCTACGCGCGGTAAAGACAAAACTTCGGGCGAAGCCTCAGCGCTAACCCAGAAGCCTTCACTGCGCTTTACGCGTAGAAATCTGTCTCCCGCTCCGCGCGGTACAGACAGAACTTCCGATGGTGCCTCGGCGCCAAGACGGAAGAACAGATCTCGCTCCACGCGCAAGACATCATCTGACCTCTACGATAAACCAGATGAGCGTTGTGATCTCCACGAAGGAAAGCAAGCGGCATGCTACTTAACCTCTCGGCCTTCACGCCAGCGAAGGAACAGAATGCCTACCCTCCAAATTACGCAAGAAAACGGCGGCCGACTGAGGATCTCTCCAGCTTTACGCCAGTCGGAGCGAATCTTCGAATCACGCCAGGGAAAGCCCTTCGGCGTGAAACAAGTCCAGGTTGCGGGAGGACGTCCCCCTAGAGGATTGTCCGCCACCCAGACTGCCAGCCTGTTGTACACAGGTGGCGCGGCAAGAACCTTGGTGCCCGACCCCCGCGTGTCCGCAGATAGAAACGAAAGGGACAGGTCACCGTCAACTCCTCCTGACCTACGTACACGTCTGATCCAGAGACGCAAAAACGGGAGTCGTGAACAGGATCCAGAGCCCCTAGGCGGCGGACGGAGAGAGATCGTGTGGGAGGACGCATCGCCACCCAATGTCATTACGATGTATGAACCGTACGGGAACTTTATTGTCCCCTCAACTCATGACTACCGGCGTCCAATAGTCTTCATCCGCAGACAGGGCGGTCCGATGGTACAAGAAGATTTCCGGGAGTCTAAAGAAGGAAAAATGCAAATCCACAGGTATAGCTCTCAAGCTCTGAAGATCATACAGAACATGGGTTACGATTTAGAGACGAAGCAGGGCCTCAATTATGGAAAAGGCAGACGAACTCCGTTACATAGTAGTCCTTGCTATCGACAAACTCGTTTCGGGTTAGGGTATACTGCACCCCCTGCACGCTCCGAACCTCCAAAGGATAGTCCTGTAAAACCAGAAACGGGTCCTTCCAAACCGACCTCCAGGAGCGACAAAACAGGAGGAAGAACCCGCCCGAAGTCCAGATACAGTACAGCAAGGACAGCTGACCCGGAAGATCAAAAGGCTCAGGCATCCGGATCGCGAAAACTGAAAGAGACTTTTTCCTTCAAAGAAGACGACATCGTTGAAATCTTCAACATGTTGACAAAAGCAAACAAACTCCGGGTTCCGAACGTCAGATATCCCGAGAGCACCGGCGAAGTCAATAACCCGGATTACTGTCTCTTCCATCAGTATGTTCATCACCCTACGAAGGCCTGCCGTTTGTTAAAAAGAAGAATTCAGGAGCTGATAGATGACAAGGTCATCACCTTGCACCTATGAACGAGGAAACGACCCCCACTCGAGAATGGTGAACCCCTGAAAGTCTCCCCAGTGGACCCTACAGGCCTACCCCCACTCGAGAAAAATACTATATAGCAAAAATTTTATCACTACCTCTGAATAAACTTTCGGCTATTAGTTATCATCGGACGTCGTCTAAACTTAACATTCGTACTTAGCCCCAAGTACCCTAGTAATGTTAAGCCCACAAATACGGCCTGTCCCAAAGATGAATTCCCTCTTCCTATCACCGACATCATGATCGACAACACCTGCGGTTTCGAACGCATGTCTTTCATGGACGGGTTCTCGGGATACAATCAGATCAAGATGCATCCTGAAGACGAGAAGCACACTGCTTTCCGGACACCACTGGGGGTATATTGCTATACGGTCATGCTCTTCGGATTGAAGAATGCCGGGGCTACATACCAGCGGGCCATGAGTAACATATTCCATGAGCATTTACGCAAAACAGTGGAATGTTACGTAGACGACATAGCCGTCAAGAGCCGCCTCAAAGGTGATCACCTCCAAGTTATACGAGGACATTCCCGACGAAGTTGCAGAATGTAACTCCGCAATGGAGACCGACGCATGGCAACTCTTCTTCGATGGGGCCTCCAGAACCGGTCCCAAGGGAAACATCGTCTCAGGAGTATGAGTCGTCCTGGTCACTCCTGATCAGCTCGTCATCTACCGAGCATATTCTCTTAGCGAGCCCTGCTCCAACAATGTGGCAGAATACAACGCTCTGTTAATCAGGCTCCGCGCTGCCAAAGAGCTGGGGGTCGAATCCCTGGAAGCTTTCGGTGACTCTCTGCTTATCGTCAATCAAGTCAGAGGGATATATGAAGTCCGGAATCTAGACCTCATCCCCTACCACCAAGCAACGGTCGAGATAGCCATGACATTCAAAGGATTCTTCCTGGAGCATGTACCTCGGTCTCAGAATCTAGAAGCCGATGCCCTGGCCAGTCTAGCCGCAGACTTAGCCACTCCTATAAGAAGGCAGGATTCGGTAATCCTTCTTAACAGAGACTTATTCTGTGCGAAGAACAACCTTCACATAGGACGCAGCCATGCTGTGAACACTGATCTCCCCGAAAAAGACTGAAGAAGTCCCTTCATAGATTTCGTCGCATACGGAATCTTGCCAGAGGACCCCAAAGGAGCAGTGTCCATCAAGCGACGATCATTACGCTTCTATTACGATGCATCTGCACAATGCCTATATCGCCGGACCTACGACGGATTACTGTTGAGATGTCTGTCTAACGACGAAGCACAGCAGATTATCCGGGAAGCTCACGACGGCGTATGCGGAGCACACCAACCCGGTCCTAAGCTACAGGATCGCATCAGAAGAATGGGCTATTATTGGCCTACTATGATCACAGATGCGATACGGTATGCAAGACAATGCAGAGCCTGTCAGATTCACGCAGACTTCATACACCGACCATCTGAGCATCTGCATCCTACAGTTGCATCCTGGCCTTTCGAAGCATGGGGTATGGACGTCATTGGTCCCATTCACCCGTCTTCTTCCCGAGGTCACCAGTTCATACTGGCCATCACGGACTACTTCTCCAAATGGGCAGAGGCAATCCCTCTTGCTGAGGTAAAGGCGTCTAATGTGATCAGCTTCATCAAGCATCACGTCATTTATCGCTTCGGGGTCCCCCGAAGGATAATCCATGACAACGGGTCCCAGTTCATCAGCCAAGCATTTCATCGATTTTGCGATAAAAATCGAATACACAATATCGCCTCTACGGCATACTATCCAGCTGCTAATGGTTTGGCGGAAGCTTTCAACAAAACCATTATCAAACTCTTGAAGAAGTTCGTCTCTTCAAACAAAAGAGATTGGAACGAAAAGCTGGGCGAATGTCTCTGGGCATACCGCACAACGGTACGAACGCCGACAGGCTGTACCCCATTCTCACTGGTATACGGGAGCGAGGCAGTTCTCCCCATTGAAATCCAGATCCCGTCGCTCAGGATAGCCCTGGCTAACGAGCTGACTCAAGAAAAGAATGACCTGTTAAGGCTTCAGGAGCTAGAAGGATTAGACGAGAAACGCCTTCAAGCTCAACAGCGCATCGCGCTCTACCAAGCACGCATTTCCAGAGCTTTTAATCGTAAAGTAAAGGAAAGGGTGTTCAAAGTCGGCGAGCTAGTTTTAGCCGTAAGAAGGCCGATGATTCTTACTCACAGGAGTAAAGGCAAATTCCAGCCCAAGTGGGAAGTCCCTTATGTGATCGAGACAACATTCTCGAACGGAGCCTACAGACTAGCCCAGCCCAATGGAGACCTATTAATGGCTCCTATCAACGGCAAATTCCTGAAGAAGTACTACGCCTAATCTCCTCCACTCAGGAGGAATACGACGAGATTCTCGTAATCCGACGAAACTACTTCAAAGAAGAAACTAGTATAGGCCCACAAATCAGTCATGTCCGTATCACCTCTGAACTGTATTTCCTTGGAGAATCTGCCATGTCCATATCACCTCTGAACAGGCTTTCCAAGATTCTGACCATCGATTATCACCTCCGATATCGATCGTCACTTCAACTAACACCCGTACTAAATCTAAGTACGTCAGTGGTGTTAGGTCCACAAAATCTGCTACGTCCATATTACCTCTAGCGGGGCTTGTCCTCAAACCTATTACTTGCACTTAGGTGCGCAAAAAGCAATAGGCCCACAAATCAGTCATGTCCATATCACCTCTGAACTGTATTTCCTTGGAGAATCTGCCATGTCCATATCACCTCTGAACAGGCTTTCCAAGATTCTGACCATCGATTATCACCTCTGATATCGATCGTCACTTCAACTAACACCCGTACTAAATCTAAGTACGCCAGTGGTGTTAGGTCCACAAAATCTGCTACGTCCATATTACCTCTAGCAGGGCTTGTCCTCAAACCTATTACTTGTACCTAGGTGCGCAAAAAGCAATAGGCCCACAAATCAGTCATGTCCATATCACCTCTGAACTGTATTTCCTTGGAGAATCTGCCATGTCCATATAACCTCTGAACAGGCTTTCCAAGATTCTGACCACCGATTATCACCTCTGATATCGATCGTCACTTCAACTAACACCCGTACTAAATCTAAGTACGCCAGTGGTGTTAGGTCCACAAAATCTGCTACGTCCATATTACCTCTAGCAGGGCTTGTCCTCAAACCTATTTACTTGCACCTAGGTGGGCAACAAGTAATAGGCCCACAAAACAGCTATGTCCATATTACCTCTGAGCTGTAAACTCTAGTAAAGCCTATCACGTCTATCTCACCTCTGATAGTACTTTACCTACAAAAACTTGGCCAAAGCACGTTTTATCATGTCCGTATGACCTCTGGATAGACGTGCCCTGCTGAAGTTTACCGAGAGTTTATCACGTCCATACTACCTCTGATACCACTCTCGCCCTAACCTGTCATTTACATTCCGAAATGATGGGTCCAAAGTTAGGAAAAAGTCTCTTTTTATTCCCAAGAAAGAACAAAATTACATCTGGGAAAGCAAAAAAAAAAGGAAGAGAGTACATCATTGCGGCGGAGCAGTCATGTCACGGATCTACCGCGCTAGCACGGCCATCCTCTCGTCCCTAATAGCCAGAGCATCAGCACGGGCCCGCTCCAGCAGTGCCTCGTTGTCACTCGAATGGGACAGCTCGGCTATCGTCCGACGCACGCCCGCACAGGCACCTTCCGCGCGATCCAGATCCCGCCGCACTGTGCTCAGTCGACCGGCCACCACATCCAAGCCTGCCAACGACTGAGAAGCCCACTCTTCTGCCTGAGCGAGTTTCTCCCTCAACCTGTGAATCCTCGCTACATTCCCCTCGTGCTCGGATTGGCACGTTGTCTGGAGGGCGAGGATCTCATCCACGGCGGCTTTCCTCTGAATCGCCTCCAGCTGGCGAGTTCGAAGGAGTTCCTTCAGGTTTTCCATCCGTTTGGCAAGATGCGCAGTCATAAGACCGTATCTGGTCTGGGCCTCAGCATCAAGACTGCCCTGAGCCAACCGCAAATACTCGTTAATGGGTTGTTCTAAACCATTAACCATCGCCTCCAGGGCATCGGCTCCCCCGGAATCGCCGAACTCCCTGACAACCCCGATCGAGAACTGGGCAGTTCTCTTCAGGCGCTCGAAATCCAGACTCTTCGCCAACACCATTGATATCATCGCTCCCAAACCGGTGTAAAAGAGGCTGGTATGTTGCTCAGTCAGCGCAACTAAACCCGACTGAACGCCAGGAGAGACCGCGATATCAGCAAGTCCCCCACCAGAGACGATTGCAGACGAGGTAGCCACAGTTGCCGCCTCGACGGTTGGTGCGACCGAAGGCAAGGTCACGGTGACAGGCTCATCCTCCTCTCGAGGCGACGAAACCACTCCGGGTGAGCTAGCCCCCGAAGGTGTTTCCTCCTCAGGATCAGGTGCCTCCGTATCACCACCAGGGGCCGGAGCAGAGCCGGAAGGCGGCTCAACGCTACACTCCCCGTGGGCTCCATCCCCTGAGAAGAAAGAACCCGAAAGTCGACATCAGTACAACGGTAACCTTTCTAAAAAGAGACATGAAAACGACATTTACCCGGGGCCAATGGTATATATGGCGCATCTGCAGCCGAGGCAGCTAAACCTCGCTCTAAGGACGCAATGCGAACTATCATACCTGGGGAAGGAGGTGGACCAACTGACATCGTCCGGAATTCCTCCAAGTCTCCACCAAGACGCGGTCGAGGTTCGTCAACTGGAATCTCGCTAGGCACAGCAGGAGCTTTATCCGTTGCGGGTCCAGGGAAGGATCCTCCCATCTGCCATGGCCACCTAGGCGATCTCGTTCCACTACCCGGAGCAGTAGCCACAGCAGCGACCCCTAGCGAAGATCCTCCGGCGCCGCCAACCGAAACCATAGAGGGTCCCTCTCTAAAAGGCGAGGAACCTCCAGCCAAAGACTCATCCCCGACATGGGGAGATGTAGGCCCACTCCCGGTAGCTTCAACACCAAGAATACGGAAAGGACGAGCAACTGTCTCCTTCCTCCTCTTACGAACAGAAGCCTCCTTAGGAGCAGGCGCCCTTCGCTTCTGAGGAACTACCAAAGCCCCCGCAGGCGGAGGCACTTCACACCCCGGCATCGACTCCAGGGGTTCATCCGGGGTATCAAACTCCTCACCCTCATCGGGAGAAACCGAGGGAACTTCAACTCCTCCCCCGGCAATGGGAGAGGACACCCTAAGACTTCCGCGTATATCGAAATCGCGGTGGAAGGTGTTGATCGCCACGTAAAACTGGGCGTAAGAATGAAGGATGCGCAGCTCCGTAGAGGGGGTGACATCCGGCACGACGAAGGCTGCTCCAGTGTAACCCGTGGTGAAATACCGCCATCCTCTGGCTCCATCAATGAGCCCGCCTCTGGACCTGAAGCTGGTGACGGCATTGCCCACGTGCAGCTGGCCGTACCCAAATTGCCTGGCGAACCGACTAGGCAAATAAGGCTCGAAGAAGCAATGGTCTTCACTCCTGTACAGGAGATGGGAGGGTCTAATGCAGACCAGCCAATTAAAAGCCTCCGGAGAAAGATCGGTCTTCTCTCTACCCGAGTCCTCAAGCCTCATCCCTAATTGATGGCGATCTACGGGAGGGAGAGTACAGAGGAGCTTCCAGCCATGGCTGAGGTTCAATGCCAGCCGACAATCTAGAACGGTGTCCACGTTCCAGGGAGAATCCTTGTAGTTCAACAAGAAATTTCCCCCTGAGCTGCTACCAGAGCCAGGAGACATCACCCGGGGATTGTGGAGAATTAACCAACCCATCAGATACAGGTATGGTAATTCCACCCTGGGAAAACTCTCACGCCGGGCTTCATCAGCAAGCAACCCATCGGTCAGAGCTCTCAAGCCCGCCTGTATACGGCATACCATGGCAGGAAGCAAGCCCAGTCTTGCCCCGAACACCAGGCGCACTGCCGGCCACAAGATGTTCCGGTGAATGCGGTCCGCGGACGCAGTACCAGGCACTACTACTCGACGCAGCCATAACAAGAGGAAACCAGCCAGCTGGGCTTCCTTGGATAGAGACCCGCGACAGCGCCTCAGGTAACTACGGGCCGTAGTACCTTCGGGGTACTTTCCTACCCTCTCAACGAGGATCTGGTCCGAAGCTTTGGCCTCCTCCATAAGGCCATCCACGACCTGGGCACTAAGCACGCCCAAACAGTTCACGGGCTCATTCTTGTCCCCCGAAACTTTCTCCAACCTGGCAGCTCTAGCTTGGTGGAAGAAAAGGTAGGACATCCACTTGGTAGTGTGGGCCAAACCAGAGGGCTCATTGTAAAAAGCGGTGCAGGCGAGATATTGGCACATCAGCTCCTGATACACATCCGCCACCCGAGGGTCCGAATCCCCCAACTCCCGGTTGGTGGGAACATACTCTTCATACGGGGTATCCCCCATCGGCAGCCTCGAGACAACCGCCATCTCATGAAGGGCCAATCCCAACTCCCCCAGTGGAGTGGCAAAGGTCCCAGTGAGCGAAACGTATCGCTCCATCAGTGCCAAGAACAAATTAGGGTTGGGAGGCAACCCGACGCTCGTCGCGCTCACAGCGGCATACAGTCCAATGCCCTCTAGCTCTTGCCGAAAGCGCTTCAAGGCCCAGTTAACTAGGCTGGTCCATCGGAGGTTTGCTGGGGTGACCCACCCATTACATCGAGGATTCTCCTTGGGGTACACCCCACCTCGTCCCATGAAGCTGTTGCAGAAAGTCGACAGTTGGACCGGCTGGATCACAGAGCTGTCTTCGTTCGGGACGCCACCCGGGTACAATCCCCGGAACAACGTCACAGGACCAGAAGGACGACTGACAAACGATCCCTGGTCAGCTCCTTTCTGATGAAAGATCTTTCCCGGCTTGCCATGAAGATCGGGAGTCAACGTCCACGACATCTTTCTGGGATGAGTGGCATGGAAGAAAGCCGAGATGGGATAATCCCTCGGCATCGTCGGCAGGTACAGAACCAAGCTCTCGACAGCAAAGACCCAAGGTTCCCTCTTAGGCTTCGTCTGGGACCGCTTGTCGATCATGTCCCCGAAAAGGAAAGCCGGCTTTACGTACCGCTCTCCGTCTACATACGTCAGGGGCTCCCCATTGATCATACTCAGCAGTGCCCGCTCGCCCTGAGCCGCCAACAAAAATCCCCTTCCCTCAGGATACTGGGATCCGAAGAGGGAAAATGCCACGTGGGATAAGTCCTCCAGGTAGTTCGAGTGCAACATCCCGGCGGAGGAACCCATCACCTCGGTCAGCGGAGACTCACCCAGGTTAACTACAAAGGTGCAAAGAAAGTATGTCATTACAAAAATCTTGCACAAACATACAAAACCAAAGAAACGACAAACTGTGCTCTACGCCAGGATTGTACGAATTCGGTTATTATACGCCGGGAGTCCCCTCCGCAAACGTAAAATGCTTATTTTACGACATACGCCAGTTTTCGGTAGCCAGAGCTTTTACGCTCGGAACTACGAAAATATGGCGCCTTTACGCTAGCACACGAGAAATGTGGGCGTAAAAGATGAAAATGCCTCCGTGCATCATCTTCCTCAGAAGAGGCTATCAGCACAGAAGGCGACCTAGCGCGGTCACGTTCAACGTGTGCGAAGGATTTTCGTTATTCTTGTCATCCCAAAGGATCTACCTCTCAGACCGGGTGCGCTGTCCGTCGGCGGGATACTTCCGGAAGGAAGTCCACCTTGCCCGACCGAAGACTCCCTCGCTGGGGCAGTGGGAGAAGAAGAAGAACCTATGCTCTTTCCCTTAGCGGAGGAGGTTTGTTTCGTCGCCATTTCTGAAAGCTCGAAGTGCTCAGAGAAGGAATGAAGGAGAAAAGCTCGAACAATCAAGAACTCTCGTTCGCAGAAGACGGATGAAAAGTTTCTCTCTCTAAAGCTTGGGATGTATATAGAGTCCGGATCGACTCCTCGAATCCTCGAACGGACTCCTCGAGACCCTAACCAAGTCTCGCATTAATAGTCGGATATGATTGGGTGCTACGTCAAACTACTACCCTCGAAAGACGGACAGTCAGCGAATTCAAAAAATTCTTCGCGCAAGACAGTTCAGCAGTTCTACGCTAAAGGAGCTTTCTACGCTCGACAGCAACAGATCTACGATTTTACGCTCGCAAGCTACAAGTCTATAGTTTTTCTCGCCCGGATGCCTTTGTGCTCGGTAGCTTTTACGCTCGAGAGGCGACAAACCTATGGCTTTACGCTCAGCAGATACCAAATCGATGATCTCACGCTCGGTGGCGCTCAGTTTACGCTCAGAAGCAACAGATCCGCAGAACTTCACGCTCGAAGAAATTCTCTTTTCAGGAGCTACAGATCCACAAGTCCTACGCTAAAGGAGCTTTCTACACTCAACAGCAACGATTCTACGGCTTTACGTTCAAGCAGCTATAAGTCTATGGTTTTTCTCGCCCGGATGCCTTTGTGCTCGGTAGCTTTTACGCTCGAGAGGCGACAAACCTACGACTTCACGCTCAGGAATCACAAGTCTACGACTTCGCGCTCAACGGTGTTTTATGCCCAGACGCTACAGGCTGAGGATTTCGCACTCCGCGACTTTCTGCTTATCCAAAACAGTCCCCGACCCGGTCAAGTGCAAAGAGTTCACACAGAAGATACTCGTTCTTGACCCCAAGTACCCGAAACGGACAGAGTACAACCATTAAGAAATTACTCTTTTCGGGTCCCAAAATTGGAGGTTCATCCGGACTCCAGTCTGAACATCTCGTCTGTCAAAGATGACAAAGCTCAGCCAGAATCCTCAACCCTGTTTCAAGGGAGTTCCGAGAGATCATTCTTGAAGACGAAGACTGAACAAAGTTCTGCTCATCAGAAGCAGCAGTTCAGAACTCTACGCGGTTCCTTAGCCCTAGCAACATGACAGTTCTAAGTGTTCAAAATGCTAAAGCAGCGCTCTATGCACTATCCGCTGCACGTAAAAAACAGGACAGAACCTAGTACTCTCTATACAGGGTCGCGTAAAGTATCAGACGTGTCGAAGCTGCACACATTCAGACTTCACGGCAACGTATGGCAAGTGATCATATGAAGAAAAGACGACTTTATTGAAGATTAAAATCATGATTACATATGAGGGAAACCCTGTCTACAAGGGTTTTTCTCTACTTTTCATGATTACATATGAGGGAAACTCCGTCTACAAAAGACTCCCTCGTTGTCTGAAGATCGCGCTCAGATCTTCCTCTTCCTCCATGGCTGTTCATGACCACCACAGTCATGAACAACAAGATCCTCCATTCGCCATGGCCGATCCGGTTGGGGTTTTCTTAAAACCAACCCAATCAGGACGATAGATTACGGTTTGTCCAATCTCGTCCGCAGGGGTCTCAGGAAGAAATAAACAGTCTGCAAGCTGTGTGGTCCAAAGCGGCCCTTCCTCTCCCCTGATGCAACGCCATACAAAGTTGCTGATTATCCCGAGCAAGGGAGGCTAAGATATCCTTCCATGATCCATCGCTGTAGTGGACACTTGCTCGAAGATGCCGTCTTTTTCGGCTCCCAACATGCTGGAAGAACATGATCTCCTTCTTCCTCAGATCGACCCGACGAACTCCGGCGATCATTTTAGCATGGTGATGGGAATATGGGGAAACAGGTTAACCCCCCGCCTTTTTATAGGAAAAAGAGATCACAGCGGTCCCCAATAAATCCGCCATAAAGGCCGCACCGACCGTTTCAACGCTCCATTCAGAAACGTTTCGAGTCACGAGGGGCCATTCATGCTTCATTCAAAGCGTTTCAAATTTCAAAGGATTTTAAAAGCTTTGAAGGGGGTCTTGTAGAAGCATGAAAATACGCTGGCAAAAGCTACGCGGCATATTGATACAGAGCAGCGCAAACAAAGGCCTTCAGTGCCATCAGGCATAAGAGCTCAAGGGTGCAGCGCGTCCAAAACCGCTTAGGCGTAGACGGGACCCCCCCCATCGCCTCCAGGGCGTAAAAACTCAGCCGCTCTCAAAGCAGCGTTAAAATAGCGTACGAGGAACGCTTCGTCTTCCCCGAAATGAACCTGTCAAGTTACGCAGTGAACCTGGCCTCTGACTCCTGACAAAAAGTGCTGCACGGCGACCCAGACGACGGCTGAAAACAGGCACAGACCCCTCGGGACGCACACCACAGTATGATGGCGGATCCCAGCATTTAATGCAGAGGATTGGGTTAAGATACCACCGAACCGTCGTTTACTGACGTTCCCTCAGCATAAACCGCTCTTTTTCGCACAGAGGGATACGCTGCATTGTTTTACACAGCCAGGCATAAGCCGGTTTACGCTCCGCAGTAGACAAACCGCCTGCCACGTCAAAAGCTGCACATCGTACGGGGCTCGAGGCACGTCTCTACGTCTAATTGCACAGAGCGGTGACAGGTTCAGTCAAGGCACGTCTCTGCAACGGATGCACAGAAGGGCTGCAGACCTTCGAAACACGTCTTCACATTTAATGCACAGGATGATGGCAAATCTCTGTAGAAGATTTGATTACATCTTCGAAAGCCGTGATTCCGGCTAAGACGTCCCCGTCAGCACTCGGGCACGGTACGCAGCGGCTTCTACGCCCATTCAAGACCTGTGCCCCTTCGGCTCTCAACGCCTCTCCGGCTTCAACGCCTGTCCGGCTCCTACGCCTATCCGGCTTCAACGCCTCTCCGGCTCCTACGCCTATCCGGCTTCAACGTCTCTCCGGCTCCTACGCCTATCCGGCTTCAACGCCTCTCCGGCTTCTATGCCTATCCGGCTTCTACGCCTATCCGGCTTCTATGCCTATCTGGCCTCTGTGCCAGGGTGACAGTCATTTGGCTTCTACGCCAACCATTTCTACACACGGGATACCTACCTGCGTGGCTCTTACGCCGTGATCTTCGTAGCAATAGTACGCGTTGTGTTCCCTTAGTTGGACCCGCATCATACGCTCATTCAAAAGATCATCCATACGCAGGCATTGGTTACTTTAACCGTTGTGTAAAAGGGTGTTGTACTTCCCACTCCTCGGTTTTTACACCGACGGAGTGGTCACTGTCACCAAAACTCTATAAATAGAGACCCCTATCAATGGGGAAAAGGAGAGAAAAAAAGAATTATCATCCAGGAGAGAATTATCGTCCAAGGAGAGAGAGAGAGAGAGAGGGAGAGAGCCCGGAGAGCAGGCAAAGAGCAGGGATCGACGACCTTGGCCTCGTGCGTCCAACCTCTTCTGCAACCTTCGAAGCTGCTACCTGTCTTCCACGGCACTTCTTCAACATCGTGTGGTCCAAGGGCTAAAGTGATCGACCGCAAATCAGACACCTATAGCAATTTATACCCAGATTAAATAAATTATACTCCCACATCCTCGTATAGGATTACATTGTACAAGTTTGTTTGTAAACAGAAGGGCGCGGGTTTCGCATAAACCCCGTCATTGAAATACAATTTCATTCCTTTCGTTTAATACCACAAACAATAGTTATATCCCAAAAACCCTAACTTAAATTCCCAGACTTCCTCTTCCCATCTAGAGCCGTCACCGCATCCAGAGAGCCCCGCCAAGCCATCCAACCATCCCGTCGACTCTGACCTCGCGCGCTGCAGTTTCTCACTCGAGGCACCTTCGCTCCGGCGCGATTTTCCGTCGACTCGCTCGACCAAACGCTGTTTCGTTTTCATAGGTATGATCATCCCTTAACCCTCTCCAATATTTGTTTTATAGCCAACCTCGGAAAACGTGTGCCCCTAGGTGTAAATCAGCGTCCAAAATGGACGGACAGACAGAATTCTGGAATCGCAGAATTCCAGAATGACCACCCGTATTGCCGAGTTCGTATCTCCCACCACAGAGATCCGAACTCGGTGATTCTTTTTGATACCTGTAGAATACCTGATCTAGTTTAATTTCTGTTAAATAATCCTGTGCTATTAGTTGCTGTGGACATAGTTATATTCGTCACAAAACTGTGCACACCCACTTTTTCCGGTTTTCCAAAAGTTGGAAAACGGAGCGCGCCCCGCCAAACGGGACCGCCCCGCCGTCTGCCAAGTGTACCCAATGGTGCACGCAGCATAACCGGACACGTGAAAATTCGTGGGGACTGATTCGGACGCGTGTACGCGCCGGAATAAGGCCGTATCCGCAGACACATTTCGTGTCACAACTTTTGTGGAACTCGCACGTATTTTGTGCACGCTTGTCAGATTGCGACGAAACTTGCGCCACTGGACTCGTGGTAACGCGCTGGTCCTGTGACCCAAATTTCACGCGATTCTGAGACGGTTGACCAAATCGCCAATTGGCGGGCCCTACAGTTGACTTTTTGGACCAAATTTTGTTCGGCTCATCGGAATCCACATTTGGACATACCGTTGGGTTCGTATTGACATCTAGAGTTGTTTGACCTATAGTTTGTCCCATTTAGAAACTGTTACTCTTGGCACGCTTTTTGGTGCAAAGTGGGCCATACGTGGACCCCACTTTTACCCGAAATTATCGTTTTGCCCCTGTGTCCAAATTGGACGAAAGGGATGTGCTTTTTAGCTATTTTGCTCATTCTGAAAATGTTGATGATGTTTATTTCAGCATCCGGAGACGTTTGTTCGGAGTCCTTAGTTCCAGGTTCAGTGTCCTTGACATTTGGGCGCGTACACTTTACAGATTTCTTGCCAGGCAAGTATACCTTGCCATTGTACTGTTTTTACATTCCATATGAGGCATGCATGTTTATTTTCTGTTTATTTAGTTTATTTATTTTAACTGCTATATAAACTGCGCGTCCAAGGAAACTTGGGTGCAACGACGGTGTCGTCGTACTATGTTTTATTTATGTATATGCATTGGACCTACTTTATGAGACTACCCCATTTTCATGAGGCATTTATGTTTCATTGGCCATGACACTATTCTTACACGAGTGTGAGTCACATGTAGGACACGGACTTGCGTACTCGGCTGGCCCCCGGTACGTATAGGTCGTACGACGGATAGGGATAACTGCCAATAGAAACTTTGCATGCTAGTAGACCTGGCGGTTATTAGAGGTTTATCGTGTCATGGACATGACATGCTTAGAGCATTGGGTGGGGAGAACAACAAGTACCGCATTTGAGCTCCTTTGCACTTTTATCTATTGTGCGCCCGAATTCTCCGCCGGAGATACGGGTGGTGATGACCACTATATATTATATTATTATCAGGCGGGCCTCCGACGTTCGAAAGTCGTCGTGCCTTTGTAGGCCCCTGGATCTCCAATAGAGAATCATGCCAAATCCCAGTTTTCAGCCAGATAGCTCACTTGTGGGGAAAGGTGTTCTTAACTGCATTCACTTAGATGGTTAGGCGACCCCAATGGATGTTCATTTTCAGTACTTTATTGGCATGTGCTTTTTGTATCTTGTTACGTCCCTCTGAGGACCTGGTCCCTTCCAGATATAGGTGAGCAGGAGTACCCGCAGGAGTATGGACCTGAACCTGATGCTACCTATCAGCCTGAGGAGATCTTACCTTCTGATTATATGTGATTCATTGCAGCTGTTTAGAGATTTTAGTTGCTATTCTTTTCTAGACATTTATTCTTATATTAGAGTTTATTCTCTTCTCTCTTTAGTAGTTTATTATAGTCGATTTGCAGTGGATTTGTCTCCACCCGACTATTGCACTTTGAGATTACTATTTGAGACTACTTCTTTGATATTCAGTTATTGATTTCCTTTATTCTATCATTTGTGCTGTGGATGAGATATAGAACTGCGTGTGACTTGTTGTGACATATATTTACCACTGTGGATTGGATATTCATGTACAGCGTACGTGTGTATATGGTTTCCATATATTGGAGTTCGTATACATACGGCCGGCGTGTTACGTATTTCTAGTCCTACGTATTTGGGACTGGGGCGTGACATGTAGAAATTTCTACAGTCCTATATGTATACAAGACTGTAGAAATTTCTACAGTCCTAAATGTATACAGGACTTTTGAAATTTCTACAGTCCTTTATATATATAGGACTGTAGAAATTTCTACAGTCCACAATGTATATAGGACTGTAGAAAATTCTACAGTCTCGCATGGTTCTGTTCCATACGTTCGACGGATGTCGAACTTGTATGCCCTAAAATCGGGTACGAGACTCCAGAAAAATGTCGAAACTACATCTGAAACTACATTCAGGACTTGTATGCCCTAATTTTAAGATTGGAAAGATATTTTTTTAGAAAATTTTCGAAATGCAATAGAAATTATTATAATTTTTGGAAAATTTTCGAAATGCAATAGAACAAGGAGAAGGAAGAATTGTACCTTGATTCTTTTGAGAGTTTGGGAGCCATCGACAATGAGGGGGAGGAAGAAGTGGAGGAGGAGGGCTCCGACAAGAAAGGGAGGAGGGGGGAGGGCTCCGGTGGAGGTTTGGAGGGTTTGGGAGGAGAGTTTAATGTTTGGGCTAGTATGAATAAACTTTTGGGCTAGTATGAATAAACTTTTGGGCTAGTATGAGTAAACTTCATTCATTAATGGGCTAGCCCCAAGTGTATTTAGTAGTGCCCTTATCACCAGCCTTTATGTACTTGCATTTGCTGTGTAAAAGATGGAACTGTTTGGTTATTTTTATATGTAATTGAATTTATTTATTTGTACTTGTTGTGACAACAAATCTTGTATATTGCATAATTTTTTTTCTTCTATTAGTAGGCTCCTTGTGTATATTGGAACTTGTATATTGCAAAACGTAGCTGCCTGCATTTTTTATTATATTGCAGAATTTGCTTATAATTTGCTGCCATCATTTTTTATTATATTGCTAGAACAACTAAAATGCAAAAATTTTCTTATATGAGGAATGCTACAACTACAACCAAATGCTTACAACCCACTTACAACCGCCACGTGGCGTCCACGTGGCGGCCACCTATTGAAGGAGGAGGAAGAGGTGGAATCCGGTAGCTGTTCGGGTGGCCGCCACGTGACAGAAATACCACGTGGCAGCCGTTAATTGGGAGAGAGGTGGGATCGGATGTGGCCCATATAGCAGGAAGGGTAGAGAGGGTTGTAAGAAGGTTGTAAACATTTGGTAGTAAACTTAGCATTTTTCTTTATTATATTGTTGCATGCATTTGCTGGCTTGAGAAGAGTTCTTATAAGTTGTTGTAAGATGCTTGCATTTTTTTACTTTGTAGAACTGTGACAAAAACTAGTCCAAGCAAAAAAATAATCCATTTTTTTTATAATACCGAACTGAACCGCAAATTAAATTTTTTCGATTCAGTTTTGATCGGTTTTCCTTAATTAGTTTAGTTAAAGGTTTTTGAAAAAACGGTTTCGATTAGGTTTGATCCGAATTGAACCGTTGGTCACCCCTAACGATATTATCTTGTCCAAAAAATGATTGCAGTTCATGTCAGCCAATAATAGTTTTATATTTTTACTTTTAACATCCGTATTTTAAACGCAGATATGAAAAAAATTCTATTTTTTTACTAATTTCTAATTAAGTACAACCCACTTTAGTATTATGTAATGTTTTTTTGATAATATGCATAAATTTAAAAAGTATAAAATTTATTTAGTATATTATCATTAGATAATAAAATAAATTATTCATGCATAAATATTATTTTAATATTTCTTTGGTGATACTAAATTAGTATATTATGATTAGATATTTTTTTGTAATACGCATAAATAAAAAAAATATTTTTAATTAATCTTATCGACAATTACTTATTAAAAAAAGTAAATTAATTCATTAATTCATTTTTTATATTAGTTATTAATATTTAAATAAAATGTTAAATAATAGTATTAATAAATATTTATTAACTTTTTTAGCTAACTAATTATTTTTGTTTTTGTTATAATATATTTTTATTTTATCCTCTTTTATAGCTATCCAAACACTAAAAATATGAATTTATTACTGTAAGTTACAAAATATCACCTATCCAAATATTGAAAGTTACTTTCAACATATAAAACTAACATGAAACTCAAAAGCATACGCATTTCACTTTCAACAGATAAAAAATTATTTCACACTTTCTTATACTTTCGAGCAATCAAACAGTCCCCTAATTGCAACTATATGAATATGAATAATGGATAGCATTTTTTTGAATTATCTGGCACCTATGACCTTGGTGCACGCACTAGATGGGTGCATGATAATAAAAAAAGAGTTAAATGATAAAATGGTGTCCGAAAAATATTGTGGTCGTCATTTTGGTGATTGAACTCTTTTCCCCCTCTCTTCGGCATCCTTCCCCCCTCCTTCTCCGGCGATGACGATTGCGCTGCGGCATAGCGAGGAGGGGGGCGCGGGTGGGGGTGGGCGACGGAGGGTGGGGGGGAGGGAGGGTGGAGCGGGTGATGGCACGAGGAGGTGGGACGCGGGTGGGGGAGTGTGGGTAGCCGACAGGGAGAGGAGGGGGGGGGGGAGTGGGTGGTGGCGCGGGGAGGAGGGAGGGGACGGAGTGGGGGTGGCGAGGCGTGAGTGGGGGTGGCGAGGCGAGGCGTGGGTGGGAGGCGGAGGCGGAGTTGAGGTGGGAGTAGGGAGTAGAATATTTTGAGTATTTCAATTTTTGATTTACAAAAAACAGTTACTAACGTCCACTTCTAATGGAGAGTTGACGAGATGGATCATTTTGATCAAATTAGTAATTGTGGAAGGATTTAATTGCTAATTTGATCTATTAAGTCTTAATTTGAAAAATATGTCTATTTTAGGAGAAGTCTTAATTTGAGAAATGTATCTATATTAGAAGGAGTTTTTTTTTTTTTACTTTATCCCATCTAAATCCTTCCACCAGTGGGTAAAAATTTGTTTCTTTTTAACGTTCAAGTCGTATGAGTTTAGCTAAACAATATATTAGAATCACCTTGGTAGTAAGGTTATAGCTCGTAGACCGAATATAACATTTCTATTTGCTACACATCTATGGACTATATCGCTAATTATTTGTTATGAAGGAGATGCGATAATTGAAGAATCTCATGGAGCGGTATGTTAAAAAAAAAAAATTTCTTGCATTAAAATAGTATGAGTTTAGGTAGACGATATATTGGAATAACGCTGGTTGTACGGTTATACTCATAGACCAGATATAAACATTTATATTTGCTACATAAATAATTTATGGACTATCTTGCTAATTATTTGTTATGGGTGGGATGTGGTAATTGAAAAATAGTTGTCGAATATGATTGTCATGAAACAGTGGAGGAAATTCATACAGTTTAAAATTATCAAGTTTCCAATCTTGAAAAGAAGTACATAAATGTCCAAAAAAAATAGCTCATCGACTTACGGAATTATTTAGGTAACTATGAAAAGATTAGCTTGTGATTAATTTTTATTTATTTCTAAACTTAAAATTATATTCTTTTTGACGGTCTGACTTGACTACTCTATGTTAACTACGTACAATCGTACTCTTGTTAGATCCGTCTTTCTATTGTCATTTATCACAAAAAATAAAATATAATTGAAGGTTTTCTAAAGAAACTAGCATTCAAAATAAAAACATGTATATAATGGAGATTCAATTGCCAAAATGTACCTTGACATTTCAAAAATGCTATTGGTCAAAATAAATTAGATGATGTCATTTTCTATTATGTGATATCTCACATGACAGTTAACATAACAAATTTTAATTTTAACTTTAACATTAAAATTATTATTAACATTAACGGTAAAATTAATATTAATATTAGTATTAATATGAATATTAAATTTTTTTTGTATGATTAATTTTTTAGTTAAAATTTTTCATGTTAGGTATTTGGACACAATTTTTTTTAGGTAAGGAATAGCATAATTGTTGACACTTTTACATATAAAATGAGTCTTGATACAATGAATCTATGGTGAAGATTTTGGATCACATACGAAGGGGACCTGATCAACTGTTCCGATAACATTGTCTGTTTCCTGTTCCTTTTATGACATGTGGATTCCACAGAAAAAAAAAAAACGTGTGTAAATAGGGGGGGAGGGGGAGAGGGACAGGGACCAGATAGTGTTATCCGAATATCTGATCTAGTCCGCATACGAAGACATAACCCTCTCTCATTAAATAAGTATTAAAAAGTTGGTGGACTGTCCCCCTCTTGTTTTCGGCCCTTGATAAAGGCACTACAAAAATCACTTAGAGCCGCCATTTTTTTTTTGATAATTACAAGTTTGTCACTCCAAAAAATTACTCACTGGACTGTTGTAAAACCCCTAAAATTCTGAAAACTGTTTTATTATTTATTTAAAATAGTTATGAGCTAAATAGAGAGAATATATTTTATTAGATCTTATTTGGAGAAGTTTTCAGCACTTACTTTGGACAGTTGCTAGCTCAACCGTATGCACAAATATAATTTTTTTAGAATTTTCTATGAATAAGATATGTGTATATTTTTTTTATCCTATTGGATCTCAACCCGAAGCCAAACCGCAACTCCTAAACCACTACCCGCTTTTCCTTTCTCCGCGCGTAAAGTTAGAAATAAACAGCGGCAGTAGCAAAACCAACCTTTCTCCCCTCCGCGCGTAAACCAATTCCACCGCATAATTCCTTTCACCACGCGTAAAATAACCCCCTCTTATGACTCATCCCCAACCGCCTCTTTACCTGTTGTTACTAAAAACTCCTCAACCGAAACCTAAACCAATGGAAGAACAACCGAAACTAGAACCAATGAAAGAAAGCAGCAGCAGCAGAAATTCTTAATCCCTAAGTTTTTCCACCGCCTCCTTATCCCTATATATATTACAACTCTCCCCAAAATCTAATCCCACTTATTTCAACAAAACTTAAACACAATATCAAGACGTGCACTATACGAAGTCTTGCTTAGGCAAGTATACCTTGCCAAATCTTTACTGTTTAAATTATAAATTGTTGCATGTTATCCTGTTGCAAAATACATATAATTGTGCGCGGCCGAGATTGACTCGGGTGCAGTCGACAAATACGTCGATACGTAGTATAACTGACTTAGACATTAGCAGACTCACCTACAGATGCGAGGGTATTTTGATATCCTCCTAGACCCTGACACTTGTACACGCATCACGATTGTAACTCATGTTGGGATGTGGGCTCGCGTACTCGACTAGCTACCGGTGCGTGGAACACACATCACGGTTTAGCACGTAGTCATGATTATATAGAAAGTTGTGACTTGGCATATAGCTACGTGGTATGCACGTTGTGTACTCGACTTGTATATCCGCATTGGGCGGGGAAGACAACTAGTAGGCGTATGGGATACACACATTGGATTTCGTAGTATCTGGAGGAGCCACGGGTCCAATGACTTCCTTTATTGCAGACACCGCGCTCTTCGGAGTGATACGGACGTATATATATTGCAGATACCTCATTCTTCGGAATGATGGACGTTACAGATACCACGCTCTTCGGAGAGTGGACGATATGCCTACGCCTACTCATACGTACCAAGGTTGTCTTCACATTGCATTCACTTAGTTGGTTAGCACATCCTTATTTATTTTATTCAGTATTTATATATGACATGCTTTTATGTATCTTGTTATGTCCCACTGAGGACCTGGTTCCCTTCCAGATTTAGATGGGGCGTACTATCCCACGGTGTACGGACATGGACAGGAGACGAGATACGTATCCGAGGAGGAGCTAGAGGTGCTGCCATTCGAGTTCCTCTGATCTTGGGTAGACTTACCATCTAGAGCTGGAGCCTCTTTATTTAGATAGCCGATGCTCTAGTCATGTTATATTCAGCACACTTATTTTAGTTTTTGTAGTGGGTTTGTTCCCACCAGACATATCGGGATTGTACTGACATTTCAGACTTAGCACTTATATTCCAGTACTTATTTCAGTGTTCCTTGATACATTGTGGATGAGATTAGATGTTACCTGTTATATGCTAGTACTAGACTTGTTAGTATTTTAGGACAGCGTAGCACGTCTCATTGAGTCCAATAAATTGGATATTCTCTCGGAGACGTGTCAGCTGGCCAATGCCACGTGGCCTGGTCCCACGTAAGTTGGGACTGGGGCGTGACAACTATCCACTTCCAATTGAATTTTTTTTCAGAACTGTCAAAATTTTGACAGTCCTAACAATATGAATGACTTTCAAAATTTTGACAGTTCTACCAATTGGAAGGACTCTCAAAATTATGACAATTATAAAAAAAATTTGTTAATTCTTTAGGACTGTCAAATTTTTGACAGTCCTTCAAATAGGTAGGACTGTCACAGTCCGAAGAGGTGCACGAGACGACAATGGGGTGCACGAGATGGAGCTGAACGGGTTGCGCGGAGGCCTGAGGGAGGCGGGGCTGAGCAAGGTGGCGCAGGAGGAGGCCAGAGGAAGGCAGAGGATCAGGAGGAGGAAGAGAGGGGCTGGAGAGGAGGAGAAGACCGGAGAGGAGCGAAGGAACATGAGGAGGAGGTCGGGGGGGTGGGGGGGTGGGGGGCGAAGGAGCTGGAGGAGGAGGAGGTGAGATAAATTTGGACAGTTCTGAGTAAAAGTTCTTCATGAATAGACGAACTAGTCCCGAGTGTTTTTTGTAGTGCCTTTATCGAGTGAGGGCCTTGTTTTTCTTTCGGAGCTCTCTATCCCCCCTCCCCTCCCCCCGACTCTGTGGGACTAGTGTTTTTTGTATTGCCTTTATCGAGGAAGGGCCTTGTTTTCCTTTCGGAGCTCTCTATCCCCTCACCTCCATCGGATTATGTGGGACTAGTGTTTTTGTAGTGCCTTTATCGAAGGAGGACCTTGTTTTTCTTTCGGAACTCTCTATCCCCCACCCCCACCCCTCTTCTCCATCGGCCTACGTGGAACTAGTGTTTTTTGTGGTGCCTTTATTGAGGGAGGACCTTGTTTTTCTTTCGGAGCTCTCTCCCGCCTCCCTCCCCCCCCCCCCCCCCCCTCATCTCCATCGGACTCTGTGCTAACATTAAAATCCCCAGGTGAACACATTACATATATCACCCTCATATTTTTTTTCATTCTCTCGCAGAGACCCTCCTTCTTGGAATTTCTGCAAAATTTTTTTTGGCATTTAATTCCCTTTTTCTCCTTTATTTAATAATTACTTTATTTTTTCTATTTGAGTTCTCCGGTCAGCGATCAATTTTAGGCACTATTTTTGTCAGATTTTTACTCGATTTATAAAATTGTTATCATCACTGATGACATTCCTATTGATGATTCTTACATTTTTTTTTTTCAGTAGCTACGAAACCCTAAGTCGCCCCTAAATCCACCATACTCGAGTTGATTGTTGGTTTGTTGTCACAATTCAACTATAATTAATTTTTTTAATGTAAATTTTTTCCTCCATATTTAATTTTACTAAGTTATTTAACGGAGATTCCACCTGATTTTGATTATTTTAATTGGATTCGATTTTCGACCGTTTTAATTTTTTCCAACTATAATGATTTTCTACAGAATTAAAGTGATATTTAATTAAGTAAATTGTATCATTCTTGCAACACAAGTGGCGTTTGTTGTTGAACTAGTCCAGTCTTCTGTACTTTATTAAGGGTTGCTGAGTAGTTGGAGTTTGGCAGGAGGCTTTCGGTGGGGGGATAAATGGCTGCCACTGACTGCAATAAAGACGGAATATTAAAGGAGGAGGACATTAAGAAGTCGGAGGAGGAGGAAGAGGAGGAGGAGGAGGAGAAGGAGAAGGAGATGGTGCCAACGACATCGAACCCGATGCACCGGTCGAGCTCGCGGCCGCAGCTCGACCTCAGCGGGGCCGCGATACAGGGCAACTTCGAGGAGAGGAACCCTACGATCCTGTTGCCAAACCAGTCCGACGACATCTCGCACCTGGCCCTCGACATCGGAGGTCTGTTTCCCTCTTGATCTGTTTAGTATCTGTAGTTATTTCTCTTTTGCAAAGACTGGCTTATTGTTTCCGGATAGCCTGATATCTGGGTTGTCCTTAGTTGGAAGAGAGGGTTAGCCGGAATTGCGGACACACGGTTCGGAAAATTTAATTGGTAAAAATGTTGGTGACGTATCTGTAGTTTTTGTTCTCAAAATTACTTCGACATGGTCCATGAATATGGTAAACAACATGCTTTAAGACAGTTGAACTGGTTGTGCTTCGTACTTGCTAGTCTTGATAGGTGTGGTTCTGAGTATCCATTTGCTTACTTGGAAATCCATCTATATCTATACTTCATTGGAGTGAGTAGTTCGGCTTCTTTCTTCCTGCCCTTTTATTAACTTCATAGAGCCAAGCTCTGTTTAGGGCCAAAATAATTTTTTTTGGTCTTTAGGAAGGCTCTTTATGTTAGAATCATCATCATCCAAGTTTTCTTCCATCATAATGGGGTCAGCAATATAGCTTAAAAAGCTCCATAAAAAAATTGACAAAGTTTTATGACCAGCTGGTGCCAAAGCTCTAGCTAAGATATGATTTATGAGCATGAGAGGGTTATGCTATTAAACCTAGAAGTCCAATTGGTGGGCAGGTAGACCTACCTTTTGGTTATACGATTTATTCTCGTGCAACAAATGAGCACTCTCCAAGTTCCCCTAGACTATAAAGAGTTTATACGAAGAGTTAAGAAGATACAATTTGTTACAAGAAATTGCATTCATCTCTACGACAAAGGACAAAGAGTGAAAGGATTTTCAAATCTACACGTTAGAATCTGATAATTCATTTACTCTTTTTTTTTTTTAGATTTTCTCATACTTCCAAGGATTAGTAACTATCAAAACGATCCTTTTTGATTGTCCAACTTTCTTTTCAAAAACCTGTAAACCATGGGTTGCATATACTTATAATTAATTAACAGAACTCTAATTTAAATGCTACATGGGTTGTGATTATGGTATTATGCTAACACTATGTTTCTGAGCTCGCCCTTTATGCACTCGGATGTTAGTTCTTGGCTCGTTACAGGCTCGCTTTCTTTGATATAAATTCCTGAACAGAACACATGTATGGAATGTCATTCTGATACTGGTTACCTTTGAATAATGTTTTATTCCTTTATATATATCATCTTTTGTTTAAAAATGTAATATTTAACAAAATTTGCAATTTTCGCAACTATTGCATCATATTAATCTTGATCATTCATGTTGTTTTTTGCAAGCATTTTGTCTATCTGTATTTTTCACATTTTTATTCTTTCAAAATAGTGATATGTTGATGTTTGGTGCTAGGTTCTCTCATCAAGTTGGTTTACTTCTCTCGTCACGAGGAACATGTATCTGACTATAGGAGAAGGAAATCCATCAAAACGAGGTTTGGTTTCACTAATGGGAATAGGAGGAGCTACCCTATTCTTGGTGGAAGGCTCCATTTTGTAAAATTTGAGTCTGGGAAGCTGGACGAGTGCCTAGATTTCATTTCATCCAAGCAACTTCACCGTGGTGGTATGTAGGACATTATTTTCTTCCATTTTATAGTGATAAAGGCTAAGATTGTTTAATACTTATGAACTGCAAGAGTATGGGCAGGGGCTGGAGTGCAAAGGAAAATATTGGGTAGTTTCTACGATATGAGTCTATAGTAACAATAAAACATTTTGGACTTCCCAGTTAAGTAATTGGGATGCCTCATGATTAATGAACTTTTGGAAAGTCAATCTGCTGCCACATTCACTGATACAAAATTGCCTTATGATGTAAAGTAGCTTGCGAGCTACCAAAACAATATTGTCATTTGCTAGTTGCTCTTTCGTTTATCATGCCTTATGTGCATACATCATATAGTAAATGTTAATATGTAAACCCTCTAATACCACACTCTCCCTCTTTCCTTCTCCCCTTCTTTTCCTAGAACCATTCTAAGTGTAACAACATATTAAAAGTTGCTCCTTTGTTACACGAGCTTAATGCACAGTACAAATAAGTATGCTCTCCTACCACCAACTAGCTTCTAGGGTACTCAGCGAGCTCCTCCGGGACAGTATCCACAGAAGGAATTTGGGCTAGCCTTTAATGTTAGGTTAACAACTTGGCATTGAATTTCATCCAAGTTTTTTTATTGAGCCTTCTTGTCAGGGTTGTGGTCAATAGCTGACTCCATTTGATGGATTAGGCAGATGATGATGGTGATCCATATAAACATATTCACACAATCTCTTTAATGTTCAAACTGGAGCATTTCGTTAAGGAAAACAGGCAGCTCAACTCAGCTCAACTCATTGGAGTTTTGGCAACTTCTGGAAACCGTAGCTTGATATTATGGTTTATTTCTCAACTGAGATATGCTTTGATGCATGAGCGTGACCAATTGGTTCACCTGTCCAATCCATTTTAAGGGAATCAACATATTGCCAAATTTGGATACAATTTTACGTTACGATTAGTCTAGGAGATATCATTAAGGCAACCTTCATTTTTCATTGATGGAGTTAGTATTTAGTACCTTTGAGAAAGATGATTACCAACCGTTGGTAATGTGGGTTGGCTTGGATTACTTATTAGTGCGCGCCTAGGAGGGCAGCGCACTTGGGGATGCGGAGGAGCTATTGGGGATGCGGAGGAGCTATTATCTTCTCGCTCAGCTCCCTAACCTAATGCAGTCAGACCGCATGGAACCTTAGCATGGGGGATGTCCTAATCTTTTTCCACCCGTAAGACTGGCTAATTGTATGTAGCAGGAGCAAGGAAAATCCCCTGGTTATAGAAGGCACATGCTTGCTTTTGATAATTTATGCATGTAATAAAACTAGCAAATATGGTCAAGATTTTGGCGTTGATTTGGGTAAGATATTTTATTCGGATTAGATCTAGTAGATTTTTATTTAGGATTATATTTCTTCTTCTCCAAGTTTTGCAAAGCCTTTATAATGGCTTCATTGTACCAGTTTTTAATGCAATTAATAGTACTACTTTTCATTGAGATTTGTCCTCTTTTTCTGGTGGATTCCAATGCTCGTGGTTTTAAAAAATAGTTTGTGGATTCGGACAGCTATAACGTCTGTTTGGCGTTGGTTATCTTCGCTTAGCTTCGGCGACATACCGCCCTCCATCGACACATTTCGGCTAGTCAACCTTGACAAATTCGCTTCCACCAAGCTACTATGTTATGTAGGAAGATACCTATAGTATATTTTTTTATATCATGCTTAACCTACATCTTATTTCTAAACTGTACATGGAGATCAACAAAAGGTGCAAAAAATGGTTATTATTGACACCTATGTAGCACAAATAGCACAACATGGTATGACACACATTTGGCGTAGTTTGTCCTACTTTATTTTGGGGTGTCCGTGTCGTGCTTGATATGTATATGACATGGATACGATACACAATTTGGAGCACCCATGTTTCCTAGTACGGAACTCTCTCATGAAAACATGATCTAAGGATTGCTTCTTTCTGAGGCTTCCCTTTTGACAACTTCCACTTTCAAGAGTTTAAAGAAAAGCTAATTTATGCTTGCACTGAGGGAGCATTTTCAATTTCTCTAGTCCTTCAAACATTTCTTTTCACTATCTTTTTCCATGATTTATTAAGAAAAAGACCAATTTTATGCAATATTATTTTGTCCACTAAATGTTGTTTTCTATGACAGGAATTGATTCACCTTCATGGCGATCTGGGCCTCAGCCTGATCGTAACACAATAATAAAGGTAACCATAATAATGTGGACATATATATCTTGATTTCGTAATTCACTTGTTGTATTTAACCATTATGATTTTGTTAAAATTTGAACAAAAATCACAGTTCATTCTGTTCCAGACTCGATATCACGAGATTGTGGACATTGTGCACAAAATACTGTGATTCTGGCTAATCTATAAGATTGTTTCAAAAATTGTATTTACCCATTGTGATTCCAGACTTGAGATCATTCAGAAACCGCGTGTGGTTGCATGTAGGAGATTAATGACTGCTTTTGATTGACCAATTGAGCATTAGCTCTATAGTTGGAGGGGTTGATACAGTTAGAAGAGGCTGATAACATTAATCTTTTACGACGTTTAGTTTCTTTGGTACTTTTTGTTCTAACGGTTATTGCATTGGGGAGGCTCATGGAGTCATGTGAAGAAGGCCCAATGCCAAGAATTTGCTAGGGCCATGTGCACTAAATAGGCTGTTTGGCTAAAACTTAGTTTCATACTATACTTCCTGAGAAACTTAGTCGTCTAATACACCCTCTGGAATCCGTTTGGGGCATGGATTTGAAATACATTTCAACTGTAATCTCAACCAAAACAGAGTGGTTTCTGTCATTCAGGTAGCTAAACATAGTTTCGGAATGATATTGAGACTAGAATTGTGATTTTGCTTCTCTAAGCAATGTTTTTGTTTGTTTAAAAGCTTATCAACTTGGACCTACTTTATTGACTGTAATTCCACATAAGTATGGTTAATTTGGAAATAACTAATAACTGTATCAGATTATTTAATATATAAATTAGAACTTGATATAGTCAACTGAGATGTTGCTACCTTGTAGAATATAATTCAAGTAATATTTTACATATTAAAAGGAGGGGTGAGATAGTTGATGATAAATTGTAATTAATGTTGTAAAGCAAACCTAGCACAGAAGTACACAGTTTGACAGAACAGCATTTTATCTTTCCTGAAGTCTAATACCACATCAAATATTAAATGGAAGTACCATTGATTCTATGCAAAAAAGTGTCCGGATGACTTTTTTCATGTACTAAAAGATTAGCCCCAAAGGAATAACGAGACTACTGAGATCTAGTTAGGGAAAAGGTGATTATCACATCCAACAAAAGAAATAATGAAACTAATGAAAGAAAAATATTTAGCACATTATAATTTTTTTCCCCAAGTATATGTGAGAGTGGAGAAGATATTATAAATTACTTCCATTACCTTAAGGAAATAATTAAACACACCATGAGGAGGTGAAGAATAGGGCAATATCTACGATCTTGGTTATGTATAGGCCAAACTTATGTGGAGGTGAAACATGAGGCCAGATGTAGGGTTTTAAAAGAGCTAGATGTATGGATGATGAAGAGGGGTTAGAGTTTGTGGAGTTGAAGAACATGGATTAGAATCTTCCAAGCAGGACACATAAAGGTGATGAAGGCCTTGGCTTTCTTATTAAGGAATTTAGGGTTTGAAGGTTAAAAGAAAAGATGATAAAAGAGGGATTTGGGTTTATATGTAGCTGAAGTGAAGAATATGGTTTTAGAGTTTTCAAAGTAAGAGAAATTATCAAAAAATGAGTAAAGTCCTTTCATGGAAATGCTGAAAGAGGTTTGGTTTTTCTTGAACTTCCACTGATACAATGATGAGCTATAGCCTATAGTGGCTGAAAGATAATAAAGGAGGGATAAAGATGTTGTTTGCATCAACACCATTACCTGAGAAGAATGGAGTGGTAGTTGGTCGATAGGTTTAGGTTTTATAAGTACAAGTTAGCTGTATAGTTTGGTTTCCTGTCAAGGATCTCTGAATGAAGCTATTGAGAAGGATGGAGAGTGAGCGGATCGAGGTTGAGTGAGAGGTGAGAAAAAGGTCGAGACAGGTTGAAGTTTACTCGGGTTTCGTGCTAAGGAGCTCTGAATTGAGCTATTTATAAAGCAATTAATGCAAGAAAATTAGAGAGACTAGACAGATCAAGATATGGTTTCCTAGGTTTTGAAAATGCTTTTGATAGAAGTTTCTAGGAAGATTATTTGATGTGTTATAGAATAAAAAACGAGCTTCTCTTAGTTATATTGAAGTTGTGAAGCACATGTATGATCAAGTTGTAAGTGCACAAGGACAATGAGATAAGATGTAAACCCCATGCCTCAACACCATATGCTTACATTTCGCTAAAGGTTAGCATGCAATCCTTACCTTTTTGCACTAGTTGAAATAAACTTACTGGTGCATTTATTACATGAAATGTAGCTTTAGCTAAAATACATTCCACTAATGGCAATTAGATACAAAAGCATGTGATTGTTTTTGTTATATAGGATCAATCATTTATCATTAATGCATGATTGATGCTGATATTATATGTAACTTGTGGAATTAGAGTAGGAAGGTTGAGAATTGTTACCATAGTTCGTTTTGACTGTAGGATACCTTTTAAAATGAAAGAATTTCTATAAGACCTGCCCTGCTTTATGGGTATTAATGTTGGGCAATCAAAATATATACAGAATGTCAGCATAGCAGAAATGATAATGCTCAGATGGACAAGTAATAATTTAATAAAAGATATCAGATATGAATGTGTTCGTTGGAAGTTATGGTTGCATTGAAGATAATCTTCAAGCTTTTATATCATAGGACAAGTCGTCATGGAAGGTAATCTATCTTATAGGTTAGGTAGATGTGGTTTTACGGGATTATTCCTCGTTACCTTGCATTTACCTTCTTTAATTAATATTTTTATGTTAGTAGGTATTTGTTGACAATAAAGATAATCTCTTCATTCAAGATAATATATGAAACTTGTGTGTCTGGATGAATTTATTTCTGTTTTATAATTTTTTTTTTTAATTCTGTGAACAAAAATATTTTTAGTTGCAAATAGGTACCAAATTCACTCAGGATAACCCTATAAAGATAGCAAAGACAGTTGATCAACCTGAAGCAAAGGCAGGGGCAACTACCAACTACATACCTTCTCGAGATCGTGATCCAGATCGATACAAGGCTAATAGTGTCGGATAGCAGGGTCCCCACCTTGCTGGCCTGTAATAGACATGTCTAGAACTATTCCATACTTTAATGTGAACCTCAGACGTTTTTTTTAATGTAGTCATTGATTATTCTGAAATTTCAAAATTGAATCCTTGTTTTCACATGTATTTAACGGTAGCTAGACCTGAGTCTTTCAGATTTCTTCCTCATTCTGATGGGGGTTATTGACTCTGCTAACGAGTGATACCTTTTAACCTTTTATCTGTTAAGTTTTGTTAAAAAAACTCATAGATGAAGGAATCTGTTTGGCATACTTTGTTAAAGATAACCCTCCAAAATAGCAAATTACATACTTAACGCATGAATAAAAGGAGAAGACCTGTGTTGCACGGGCACAATAAAATGGTTTTCATATCCGTATTATGTATCTGTGTCCTTATTCATGCAACGTAGGTGAATAGTAAATGTACCTATCTGAAAATGTTCGTATCCCATACCCTTTCGTAGTAGTGTCCATATCCATATCCCTGTCCGTATTCATGCAACATAGGAGAAGAGTCATCTTTCTCTCTACATTACTTCCTGTTAGGTTATTATGAACTTCATTTGGTATAAGAAAGTCAGCTACAGAGTTACCTAGTTTTAATGGGATCAGTCGTAGTATTGTGTCCATATCCATATCCCTGTCCGTATTCATGCAACATAGGAGAAGACTCATCTTTCTTTCTACATTACTTCCTGTTAGGTTATTATGAACTTCATTTGGTATAAGAAAGTCAGCTACAGAGTTACCTAGTTTTAATGGGATCAGTATAGACTCTATAGAGTTTACTTATTTTTTGATAGATGTAAACCATCTTTCTGTGTTTTTGGTCTTTATGCTGAACTACATTATGTTTGCTTGGTTTTACCTTTCTATGGTTGTAAAAATATAAGATTTTCAGTATACCATCTTTCTGATTTAGTAATTAATTTTGACATAAATTTGACTTTTTATGTAAGTTGCATTTGTAATACTTGTATTTGGTACAATATTCAACGCTTACAATGCTTATAGGCAACCTATATTCAGGTTATATTGGTTCATGATGACGTAAGTTTATTGACTAGTTAGACTTCATGCAAGGCCACAGGTGGCGGGGCATATAAATTTGCAGATGTCTTCAGAGAGAGACTTGGAGTTAGTCTCGATAAGGAGGATGAAATGGATTGTCTTGTAGCTGGAGCTAATTTTTTGCTCAAAGTGAGTTCCAACTGATTTATTGCTGCTGTCTTTTAACTTGGTCTATGCTTTCTACAAGATGCTTAGGATATATTTCTAAATATTTAGTGCATGAGGTTCCAGTCTGATATTTTATTACTTGTTTCTTCAAGACTTGATTTTGTTGATGATAATGCTGATGATAGAGCACACATTGCCATCTTTCTACAAAATGCTTAGGATATATTTATAAATATTTAGTGCATTACATTTCCAGTCTGATATTTTATTACTTGTTCCTTCAATACTTGATTGACAGAGCACACATTGCCATTTTTCACATGCCATTTTCCCACATTTTCTGATTTATCATCTTGGTATGAACTACATTGATTCTAGTTTTTTTGTTCTTGAGACATACAAGGGGTTCTGTAGGCCTAGATTGGCAATCCTGTTGTAACTGTTGGAATAATATAAATATATAACCCTCAACCCTCACTACAACTCTAGAGTTTCGGTAGTGGCAGGAGCTTTATCAGTAATGAAACTGGAGTTAATAAAATGCAAATATCCGGTCTGAACCTCTATGTACAATCTAAACTCTTTTTTAAGTTAAACTGAGATATGGACATGTTTGGTTATCAAAATGTATCTGTAGCTTAGTCAGAAACTAGGTTCTTCTCTTCACAAGGAGATCTGCAGGCAGTTGGAGGGTGGCCAGATGCTGGTGACAGCTGGATCTGGTCATGGGCGGTTGGGTGGTGGAAGTTAAACAGTGTAGGCTGGAGGGGAAAGAGGGGAGAAAGAGGAGGGTAAAAAAATGAAAGAAGAGATTGTAATTGTAAAATGTTAACACTAATATGTATAGGTCATCTTTTGCTTTTCTTGCTGTTTGCCGTAGTTACTTTTTTCTTTGCTATTTTACTATCTTCCGGAAACCTAACTCCCCACCCCCACCCCCATCCACATACACATCTCTATCTCACACCCATCACTAATGCAGCTACCCATGTACTCATGCATATTGCATACTACCTTTTGTGGAGAAATATGGAACATAATTGCCATCAATAGTAAAACAATCTTCTTTTTTGGTAGAGAGGTCTCAAATATATTTGCATTTGAACTGGTTGTTTTGTTTTCAGTGTATTACTCCATTGCATAATTTGATATTATCTCCTATAATTTGACCTATGTTCTCCCCATCTCATTGGTAAATCCATTGTCATTGCTACTAATTCATTTCCCATCAAGGCACACAGATATACAGAAACAGACACGACGTTACACATGATTATTGTTATAAGCCATTCTCTGTTTCTTTCTTTTTCTAATTGTTCTTTCCTGCTTTTCTCTTGAACTCTGCACCTCCTGTTTCTTTTCTTTGTTTACGACCACATACTTGTATGTCGATTGAAAAGGAATGAGATACATCTTACAAATGACACTGGGCAGGCAATTCGGCATGAAGCTTTTACACACATGGAAGGCCAGAAGGAATTTGTGCAGATTGATCATAATGATTTATATCCATATCTTCTTGTGAATGTTGGTTCTGGGGTTAGTATGATCAAGGTAATTCTGACATCTACCCTTTTCCTTGTCCTTCTTGCCTATAATTTTTTTGAATACGAGTTTCAACTGACCTTCAAATAGGTTGATGGAGATGGGAAATTTCAACGGGTTAGTGGAACGAATGTTGGAGGCGGTACTTACTGGGGCTTGGGGAGGCTGTTAACAAAGTGCAAGAGGTATGCATTCTTTATGTAGTTTGCACTTTTATTTCTTCTCTAACATTCACTTCTCTTTCCAGTTTTGATGAGTTGTTAGAGTTAAGCCAGCGCGGAGACAATAGTAATATTGACATGCTTGTAGGAGATATATATGGTGGTCTGGACTATTCCAAGGTACTATATGTTGGCAATTTGTACTTATTAGATGATTATGCAAAAGGATTTGTATTAACTTGTTAACATTGGAATCATGTTGACTATTAGCCAAACCAATTTAAGCTTGCTAAACTTATATTTTCCCATATTGGAACTTATAGCCTATTTCTTTAATATATTGTACATACATCATTTTGATCAACCAAATTTCATAAGTAATTATTATTCGAAAAGAATTTCCCCGGTGGCATTTTTCTATTTTCTGTTAAACTGGCCTGTCCTTTTAGAAAATTCTCAAATGTAATTCCATTTAAATTGGTCGTTTCTTTTCGCAGACTTCTCCGATGTATATTTTGGTCCTGTAATTTAACCCTATGCCCTCCCATCTCCTAATCAGTAAATCCGTTGTCTTTGCTACTAATCTTTTTGCCATTGTTCAAAATATCAGGAGAGTTTCTCAAAGCATGGTTTTATTTATTCTTAGGATCACAATGTTCAACCAAACACTCATCATAGTCCAAAATGATAAAATATGAATGCAATTGTTTATGAGGTCATTGGTCCTTATGAGTTGTGGAACATTCGAGGGATATAAATGCTATATCTTTAGTCTTATTTTAATTAAGTATTATTATACTACAGTTGAAGTGAAGGGTACACTAGTCTGAGTCCCAAAATTCCCGACAGAATTATGCACTTTTGACAATGTTCACTAAGTTCTTCTCTCTTTGAATTTGAACGAACGGAGCACTGTTTGGGGTGTTTGTACTTTCTGACCCAGCGAAGTGTCCCCACGTGCACCATATTGGCTCCAGGTAACGTGTTCTTTGTGTACACACTTATTTATCTTGTTAATTGCCAATGGGATAAGCTTAATTATCTTGTGCCAATGGTGCATAATCATTGCTTGGGCACAATTGTGCCAACCCCCACCCCAAACCCCTCTCCACCTTTGGCATAATAGTAACTTGCAGTTCAATTGATCCTATAAACGCCATTGGTTATCTTAACAATCCTTTCCATGCCCCCTATGCTATCTTCTCCCACAATTGTCCCCTTAGTTCGCTGTCCTTACCCCCCAACCGTGTTGCTTTCACCATCCTTTTTCCCCTATAACTACACAACCTCACCGTTACATTATCGTCAATTCCCCATTTTCCACCTAACCGTGATTATATCTTCACCCTTGCTCCACTTCATCGTCTATTCCTTCTTTACCATCCTTTTTTTTTATCAATCTTCTTTTATTCACCACTATTTCTTTGCATTTGTCGCACCTTCCTAATATGCCTCTAGCATACCTTGCCACAGGGAACATGCGTCAGCCTGAAAGTAGTAATAGTGTATGCTATAAAATCTACCACTATAATTCAATAGAATAGTGTATGATGTTGAATGTACCACTACTTTTGCAACATTAAAACTTTCCTCAAGCTCATGTTTTATGCGATACTCTAGATTTATTCTCCTAAATCATATTGTTCTTCCATCCAAACCAAGTACTTTCCTGTAGCATGACTTCAACACAACTTATGCTTTACATCAGATTTATAATATAGTTTACACCAAGGATATTTTTAAGTTATAATGTTATGAAATATTCAGTGGTGCCTATAGGTCTTTCAGGTATTTTTATGTTATAATGTTATTAAAATAAATTGTGCAGATAGGTCTTTCAGCATCAACGATTGCCTCTAGCTTTGGAAAGACAATTTCGGAAACCAAGGAGCTGTCTGACTACAGACCTGAGGATATTTCTCTATCCCTTTTGAGAATGATTTCATACAACATTGGGCAGGTTAGTCCTGCTGTTGGCTTAATTAATGCAACAATAATTTTGTGATGAAAATTTGTACACGTGCATGAGAAGAAATGCTGGGATGTGAAATACAGGGATGTTGCTGTTATGTCCATTTTTTGCATGCTGAAGCAGATTACGCGACATTGGGTCTAGAATTTTACTTTTAATTTCAGAATTAATGAAGAGGCTTCTAGATATTCTAGCACATTGATATAGAAGATGAGTCACTACCAAATAATTAAGAGGTTTATTTGCAGCATAGTGTGAGCTTTATCCGACAACATAGTATGATATTGGGTTAAATTGCCGACCTTCCACGGTCTATAAAGTGTTGAGTCTGTTGATCCAAGGGACAAAGTGCTCAATCATGCAAATTATAAGATCATTATATTTCTTTTATTGGTTTCTTTATCCATTCTCAAATAGAAAATATGCATAAATATCCAAGCTATCCTTCCATTTGGTTACCCTTGACTTAATATTTGTGCAATAAATTTAATTGTCCATTATACAGTAAATTTCTTGTCAGTCAATTTTCTTAATGCATCCTTGAAATTGAAAATACACTGAAATATCCAGCAATCTTTTCTATTTTTCCATTTTCATATCTTACGACGTGAAAATGGGCAAGTGGAAAATATAGCCAATTTCATCTTCAATCACTTCCGGTTAGATACTAAAACACATGAAGAGTACTCCGCCTATTTCAAATTTAATTCATTTTTAGCTTGTTAATGGTTTCATTGTTAAGAAGGCTACCAACAATTTTATTTAATTATATGCTAGGAACTATATTGGTTGATGGTTTCTAACGGCTTTAATAACTTTATGGATTTACTATTAACTTTTCAATTTTAAGCTTCCTCAACTTTCATGGCGTAATTTAACCTTGAAGTTCGTGATTGGTTTCTTATATGAAGTTATGAACATGGGACATAAACATCTCAAACAGCTAGCAAGGCAACCTTGTACATGTGTTACTTGGAAAGTTCGACCTGTAGCTGAGATCAAACTGATGGAACATTTACATGCCCAAGCCTTAGCAGTACATAGCTTGACTGCACAATAAACTGCACAAGAGTTATTGCAACTCTTAGTTGCTGGTGGCATAGTATAGAATTCTTTGGCTATGGAAATTAAAGTTGGTAAGAAGTGTGTTTGAGACTGATTTATATTTCCACATGGGGTCTGACTGTCCTTTTTCTCATAGATCATATGAATATTTAATTATGTCGAATTTATAGTATATGGGAAAACAAAAAGAAGACAATTTTATATATGGTTGACAATTACATATTATTGTTATAATAGATCTGCATGGTTCCTTTATTCTTCTCTCTTATAGTGTGCTTGTGGAAATTCTCAGAGATGGTTGATATTTCTAAATTTAATTGCAGATTTTTTTCCCTTTTGTGTACTTCATGGTGGCTATGTTTTGGAGGACATACATTAACATTCATTTCTGCATGCTCACCACCTTTCATATTGATTATTCAATTTTTGTTGTAGATCGCATATTTGAATGCACTTCGTTATGGTCTCAAAAGAATATTCTTTGGAGGATTTTTCATACGTGGGCATGCGTACACCATGGACACTATATCTTTTGCTGTGCATTTCTGGTAATAACTAGAAACACATTTCAGTTCTCCAATACTCTATGCTGTCGATTGATTTATTTCTATATTCTGGAACCTGAATGGCCTTTTGGCTGTTAGTGATAAGAAATAAGAAATAGTTCTTTGAAGTAACCATTTCTGGACATTAGTTCTAAAAGCAATTAGAAAGAAAAGAATTCCTTCTTTTTGAATACCATATCTTCATTTCTCATAAATGGTGCCTTAGGTCAAAAGGCCAAGCACAAGCCATGTTTCTGCGTCACGAGGGCTTTTTAGGGGCTATTGGTGCTTTTATGAGCTATGAAAAGCATGGACTTGATGACTTGCTGGCACACCAATTTGTTGAACGATTTCCCATGGGGGCTCCTTATGTGGGGGGAAAGATTCATGGTCCTCCTCTCGGGGATTTGAATGAAAAGGCAAGATCAGCATATTCTTTAAATGTTGCTTAAAAGGTTATGTGCTTAGGATGCTGCATTTATTGTTATGTTATCAACGAACTTCAAGTATTGTCAGCTTGAACTTGAAATTGAAGATTATTCTTGCATGAACTTGTACTGTGTACTTTTTAGTCAAGCTTGAAATAGATGTCTGAAAGATTCCATTATCTATGTTATGAGCAGGACCCTTATTCCGCCTATCTTGTCATGGCTATGGAATTCTAAAAAGTTCTACGGGTAGCCACCAGTTTACCCCAGTTATCTTTATACCTCACAAGCGACTTTATGTGAGTCGGTTTAATCCAAGTTTTTTTTTTGTTAAATTAAATTCAAACTAAAGCAGATTATTTAACTAATAGGTAGACAAGTTTAAATAAATGTGCCTCATTTGAGCAAAGATTTATTGAAGCAACAATATTGATTCTTCTTTCCACATGCCTAAAAATTCTTTGTCCGCATTTATTATGTCTAGTAAAGAACAAGTCAGTCATATTACACAGTTTACACTTAAAACTCATGATAATTCCTGGACTATCATATTATTTATCAGTATCAGTTTAAGCTTGTGATGGATGTCTAGAAGGGCATCTCATTCTACCCCAGTTATCTTTATACCTCACAAGCGACTTTATGTGAGTCGGTTTAAGCAAAGTTTTTTTTTTGTTAAATTAAATTCAACCTAAAGCAGATTATTTAACTAATAGGTAGACAAGTTTAAATAAATGTGCCTCATTTGAGCAAAGATTTATTGAAGCAACAATATTGATTCTTCTTTCCACATGCCTAAAAATTCTTTGTCCGCATTTATTATGTCTAGTAAAGAACAAGTCAGTCATATTACACAGTTTACACTTAAAACTCATGATAATTCCTGGACTATCATATTATTTATCAGTATCAGTTTAAGCTTGTGATGGATGTCTAGAAGGGCATCTCATTCAATGCCCCCTTATGCAGGGGAGAGTCAAGATATAGTCAGATTTACCCCGTATGTATATGGAGAGGCTGCTACGGCAACTTGACCCCCATCCTCCAGGACGCACTCTGAAAATGTTATTATTCATGTAACAAAGGAGCACCCCTTATCCCATATTTCCATCTATATTCATGTGACTAAAGTGAGCCATCTGTGCTAGTCAAAGTGATAATACTGGGAAGTTGAGAACTTATGTTGAACCCTTCCATTGGCCTGATTTTTTTTTTTTTTACCGTCTTAAGAGAAAATCTAAGAGAAAACTCGCTTTATCAAGTTTGTTTCTTCCGCACCCAATTTAAACAAAATAGTAGATGATTAAATTTGATAGTAAATGCATACAAGGGTAAAATGTGTTTTTTGTCTAGCTAAAAATGCACCTTTTCCAGTCTAAAGGTGTAGGAGAGACTGTTCAAGCAAATTGGGGTTTACACTTAATTTATTATGTGAGGGTCATAGTGTATTGGAAGTCAAGTGGAAGGTCTATGTAAATTTGTTCCAACTGTATTTTCGCTTACCCATTTTGTTTGTAGATTTTCAGAAATTAAGAGTAGTTTTTTTTTCTTGAAAAGGCAAATCTTGTTTCATTTTTTTTTTGACATGGTCTAAGCACATGGTTGTGTTTGTTGGATAATTATTATAGAGCCTCAAGTTCATTAACTTCATGTATGTTTTTTATTACTTCATGCTTTGAATGAATGCTCAATGATTCATTTGATGAGAGGGAACCCTTCTTCCACTGGTCTTGGTGTTGCTAACTTGAATCAATTAGCAATATTGAAGAATGATCAGTATAAGGGTCAAAAACTGGCAGTATATGATTTTCGGAAAGGTGTATAAGTACCCTCCACTTGGCCTTAAACTTATTTGAAAATTTGAGCTAATCATCTACTTTTCCTAATCTGTCAGTTTAGATGAAAAGAACTGTTTAAGCATATTTACTGTATTGTTATTTTGATAGGTTAAACTACATTTGGACTGAATAGGTCTGTATATAAAATTTCTCTTAATATATTTTGGCTAGAATGTATCGGTTACTTCTTTTGAGATAACTTTTTTTACTTTATTGGCTGAAATTTTATATTTCATATGAGTTCATTTAGTGCCCAAGTATATCAATGTTTGCATATATTTACTTGTTGACAAAAAGACTTCTATAATTTCTAATATTAATAGCTGCATTTTGTTAATGCATCATGCACCACACAGATATCATGGATGGAGAAGTTTGTCCAGAAGGGAACTGAGATTACAGCTCCTGTTCCAATGGCTCCACCTGGAACTACTGGTGTTGGAGGCTTTGAACGACCATCATCCAAGGGTGAAACTTTGCGTTCTGACGCAAGCGCTGCATTGAATATTGGGGTTCTTCATCTTGTACCTTCATTGGAGGTGTTTCCTTTATTGGCCGATCCTAAGAAGTAAGCAGCAACTTATCTGCTGGTTTTAATGCTTTATCTAGATTATCAAGGAATTGGTGAAAAATACAAAGTAATATGGTATTACCATAATACTTTAAAGAAGATTTTTTGTAAATTCATTGCTCATTAAGAACAAACTTTCGCTGTCCTTTGGATTATCACAGTATCATGCTTGCACCCTTCGCAAATTTACTCCATAGTATGGTTTGATTCTTATCCTCACCATTATATATCTGTGGGAGAGAAAAGCAATAGCTGGCTGCAAGAGTTTGAGTGGGAAAAGCTGTTGTAAAAGAAATTATTTGTTATTTGAAACAAGCTTGTTCTGTTAGTGACTATCCATTTTGTTTGCAGTTATGAACCAAATACTATTGATCTCTCAGATCACAGTGAGCTTGAGTAAGTTATTTTGGGATGACCTTTAGCTCCTTTATCTCTCATTTTAGTACTCTTCATATTCTTCCTTTTAAATGGCTTAGATGCAAATTGTACGCTATTGTAGGTATTGGTTTACTGTGCTATCAGGACATTTGCCAGATCTTGTTGATAAGGTAAATGAGGACCCAGTACCTTTTGAAGTTACTCTGTAGATTCCTTATGCTTGCTTGTTGATATTAGAATTTCTTTTGCTATTGCTGTTAAGGATATTCTGCTGTCTTTAGATTTTTCTTTCATTGTTTCGAACTCGATGCTTTCCGAGTCATGTTTGTAAGGCCACAAATTTTACTCTGTTTGGTGGAAGAAATTCTGCATGGATATGAATTATGCTATTTCCTGGACGGATCTTTTCTTTCATCTTATTTGATTATAAGCTATGATTACTAAGCTGACTGTAAGTAGAAAATGAAGTTATAGTTGTACTGGTGTAGAGAATGCCAAGTCCTGAAGTACTTGCATACAAGACACTGCTTCTTCTAACCCTACTTTTGCAAGAAGTATTTAAATACAAGACACTAGGGGTGAATCTAGGAAATTTAGTGGAGTGGGGCTTGGAAAAAAATCAACTCAAGTTTGTGTGAGAGGATTCAAACTCAAAACTTACAAAATATACTCTCAACTACTTTACCAACTAAGTGCAACCTTTAATGGTTACTTCAAGAGGGGTGGCAGATATATGTGTATGTTTTGAATTTTTTTGGAAAAATAACTATAATTCCCTCACCCCCCCCCCCCCCCCCCCCCCCCTCCCGTGCGGGAAAAATCTAGTGTGAACTTGAGCCCCCACTCCCTTGCATGTGGATCCAGTCCTGCAAGACACTGCTTCTTCTAACCCTACTTTAGCAAGAAAAACCACTCTTTTTCTTCTAAGCATTGCTGTAATAACACTTATTTTTCCACTTGAGAAATAAGACTATTCTGAGACGCCTGACGCGATGATTAAGGCTTGTTGCTTGCATTCTCCTGGATACGTGGTCGAGTCGTGGATAAACCTCCCAATTTATATGGGATTAAGGCTGCATACGTTTTGAGCCTCCCCTGACTCTGCATAAGAGGGATCGTCATGGCATTGGGGCGCCCTTTAGAAATAAGATTATTCTATTTCATATCTTTAATGCTTGCAATGCACTTGCTCTCATTTGTAAGTTTTTCCGTTACATCTAATCGTGTTAATAATAGCTTAGCGAGCTGTACTGTGTCAGCTTTGTTCATCATGCTTGATAGTAACTAGTTTCTTTCTAGTCTATTTTTATCCTTTTATATACTTACGGAAGATGACTGTTTATCCACAAAACGTTCTTCCCACAATTCAATGGTACCTCTTGTCTAAAATTATCCCATTGAACTTACAATTCATATCCTCTATATGTTTAGGTTTAGCTTCCACTTAAACCAATGTGCCCATTCTCTTGCCATTTGCTATTCCATATTTATATGCATGTTAAGTTTTTCCTCAAAATGGTATGATGCAATTCTTGGTTAGATACACACCAACATCCACCATAAGCTGTAATACATAACAGGTAAAACTGATTTGGCTTCAATTATCTCTTGGTACTGGAATTTTTATTTCTTTCCTTTTTTTATTGGAGATGAGGCCAGTCATTAACGACCATCCCTATCCTGGGCTACTAGCACCAAGACTCCTTCCCATCTAATTAAAAAATTTCCTGGGTTGGGATTCGAACCCGCACCCACTCCTCCCCTCCCTTACCAGTGCGACAATTGAACCACCCTTTTGGTGGTTTTGTACTGGAAGGTTTTCTGCCCCTAGTTCTCTTATATTTCTCAGCTCTTGTATACTAGTTATCAAATGTCAATACTATCACTCAGTGTTCATACATGTGCCGAGCTGGTTTCTTCCCAGTGATTAGCTATCATCTCACTAAGAAATCGGATGCAAGGAAGGACATAAGGGCTTAATTTAAATGCAAATAGAACGTAGAACATATAATATGGAGTGAAAGACGCAAGTGATTATCAAATGGATTAGCAATTTAACCTGTTAGGGTGAAGGCGAAGTAGATAATTCACTAACGTTCATTGGGAAAAGAAATTTAGGGGTGAGTATTCGGTTAATTCGGTTCCAACTGAACCGAATAACTGAAAACCGAATTGGACCGAAAACCGAATAAGCAAAATCGAAACCGAACCAAAATGGCCCATAACCAAACCGAACCGAACCGAATTAAATCGGTTCGGTTTATTCGATTTTTTGGTTTATTTGCGCTTTTTTTGGTTTATATATATATATATATATATATATATATATATATATATATATATATATAGTAACTAAATTTTCTTAATTCGGTTTTTGGTTTTGGACCGGAACCGTACCGAATTTTTTTTAAACCGAACCTAATCTCTTATTCGGTTCGGTTTTCGGTTCAAAACCTAATAATGCTCACCCCTAAAGAAATTCACAAACTGCTTTGTGAAATTTAGTGTCATTACTTTAATTAACATTGAACAATTCAGACAGAATGTATGGAAAGTTCATAATGACAGAGACATGATGTGTTCTGAAGGGTACATTTGGCATTAATAGTATCTAGCACTTTTCAAGCTGCTGTAAGTAATTATGAGTTTGTGAAACTTAAAAAGGAATGGGCTACTTCAACTTACTTGTAGTAGCTGTAGCCATCATGGTAGGCAAGCTAGAGAGACTAATATCAGAATTATAAGCCCATGGTCTTCTCACTATATTGAGTTGAATTTACATGGAGCATTTATGTTTAGTACTGGAAGCAGTGTTGTCAAGGTACTAAACCGCGGTAAGCGGGTGCGCGGTGGAGAGAGTCCGCCTACCGCCTAGGCACTGCATAGGCGCCGCCTAGGCGGTTGATACATTTTGAATAATTATTACTATTTTACCACAGTTTTTTGTGTGTGCATAATATGCATATTTTAAGGATGTTGCATGCATAACTAAGTTGTAGAACAAAGATTTATGAAGTTTTAGTCTTGTAAAAGTGAACCATAGGCCCATAATGCTTACAAAATCTTTAGGCCAAAATATTTTGTTAGGTATTGTTCTGCCTAGGCGCCCGTCTACGCCGTCTCACCTCCGCCTAGGCGCCTGCCTGCGTTGCCTCATCTCCGCCTATGCCGCCAAACCTCCGTTGGACGCCTACTCCACCTCCTACCGCAAAAGCGGTGCGGAGAGAGACCGCCTACCGCCTAGGCGTCTCCTAGGTGGCCGTCTCAACCGCCATTTAGAACACTGTGTTGTTAAGGCAGCAATGCGCCCTTAAGGTGCTAAGCTTTCCTAGCGGCTAGCGCCTTAGGCGCTCACTCAAGTCACGTGAGACTCCAAGTTAAAACATAAGATCATAAATTAAATAGATTACAAGTATGAATAAATCAATAATTTAACAAAAAAACACAAATTGTATATCATTATAAGTGCATTGCAATCAACTATATTCGAAGATAATCATGATATAACTAATTAATGTAGTCGAACATCATGTCTCATACTATTTGTAAATGCAAACAAAACTAGAAGCTCAAATAGATAAGCACACTCAAGTTTCTAAATGATAATCATGTGATCTATGATATTATTTGTATGATCTAAAATTCATCATCATTATCTTCTCCATCATCAACCATGTATCATCATATTCATCAATAGATTGGTAGCTCTCTGTTTCATCTTATATCCTTGAGATCAATGTCTTAGAAGTTAGAACAAGTTTTAATGAAAGGTGCATAAGTAAAGTTGCATAAGTAAAGTTGCTAGTAGATGGCAATTGTAAATGAGGTGAGCGCCTTGCACCCCAGCTAAGGTGAACGCCTAGGCACCAACACACCTAAGTTACTTAAGAGGTGCAAAAGGACCACCTACCTTGCCTGGGCACCTAGGCGAGCACCTTGGCGCCTATAACACTGGAAGGACATTATCTAGCAATTTTATTCTTATCTATATATGTGGCAGGCAGTAGCAAGTGAAGGTGGAACTGATGATGCTAAAAGAAGGGGGGATGCATTTGCTCGTGCCTTTTCAGCTCATTTGGCAAGGTAAATCATGAGTGTAATTACAAATATATTTTGTTGGAAACAATGAGCTGTATTGCTAATTTTTTCATTGAGAAGGTTTACTCAAATTCTTGGAGAACAGATTGTTACTTTAAGACAAATGTCCAAAGGCAATATATACAAATGTACATCTTCTGTCCCCTTCCCCCAGGAGAGTATGATTTCTATCAAGGAATATCTGGGATTAGCTTTTATACATTCTGCATCATCACCTAAACTTAGCAACTCATATTTCTGCTCTGAAAACTTCTAATATCATCTTCCTCAAGTCTATAAATGTCTCCATCAAGTTAATATAAGATCTATTGCATATTGCACATGCATGTTGAAATTACAGCTGCTTGGAAATTTGATTGTGCACGTTAATGTGGGGTTAGCTCTTAACTATAGTAGAGCATCATTGGGCTCTTATGAACTGACGCAAAATTGGGATGAAGTCTAGCACTATTGTACATGGAGCATAGTTCATAGTTATGGGCAAGATGTACCTGAGAGGGCCATTTGTTACTTAAAATTAATTAAATACCGTGAAGGTGAGATTGAGGATTTTGTTTGCAAAATTGAAACGGGATGGCTGAAATGGAAGGGAAAAAAAGCCGCTTTAAGTGTATTCAGTGATCACAGGGTGCCCATGAAGGTGGAGAAAAAATAATGATAAGGGACATATACATGATTATAGCCTATATGTATTGTTGGGCACTCAAGGAAAAGTTCAAAGATGATAGTAGCTGAAATGAGAAAATGACTGGCCATACAGAAAAGATAGCACAAGCAATGATTGTATGTGGATTGTGGAAAGTTTTAAGGGAAGTTTGATCAAGGATAAGTTGAGGGAAGATCATTTGAGACTGTTCAGACTATACACACCAGAAGAAGAGTAAACTGTGATAGGATCATGGTTGAAAGTGGAAACAATAAATAAAGGGTTTTATATTTTTTTGATTTAACGGTGGGATTGCACTTAGTAGAGCAGAATGATGAAGGGGAATTTGTGCAGCCAACACCAAATTTTTTAAATGATGGCTGTCTGTTGTCTCATTTACATTATTCAGTATGAACTATACTGATTCATCGTCACTGATTCATCTTTTCCAGCGAGAGAGCTTGGCATCCAGTCAAATTTGTCAGTTTGAAAGTATGAATATTTTAAATATTAGTGAATAAATTTTGAAAGGAAAGACTGCTATCACCTTGGTGATGTTTTCTTTTGCTATTCATAGTGCATGGTCATTGAATTTATTATCTATGTAATATGTATATACTGTTACTTTTGTGCTCAAGTAGTGTGCACATTAGTTTCTTAATAAACTTTTCACAGAACTTGTGATGCTTGTGAATAGGATGGTTTAGTAGTAAATGTTGCCAAATTCTTGTAACATCCGTCCACAACTTTCAGGATGGGCATGTAATTTAGCTAACTCTGATGCCTTTCTAATAATTGTCTGCTTTCCATTTGTTGTCTTATGCTATATAATTGTAGGTTGATGGAAGAGCCTGCTGCTTATGGGAAATTAGGCTTGGCTAATCTTTTGGAGATGAGGGAAGAATGTCTCAGAGAGTTCCAATTCGGGGATGCTTATATTACTATCAAACAAAGGTTAGATATGTATTACAATGGTCTACTTCCATTAGTTTTTAGGAAATTTGGGAAGGATACAGTATATTCCTCACTTTTTGAATTTATATATTTTCCTTTGAATTTCACTGTCAGGATATGCTGGTGTTGTAGGCAAAGTGACATCTCTTGTGTAGACCAGTGCTGCTCTACTTTTGCTATTTACAGTGGAAACATAATAACTGCTTATTTGTGAGGGTTATGAGTTAATCAGTAATTTCCATTAAATGACCCACACTGTTGAGATGTGTTGGCTCAACATAATGGACCTTCATTTAGGGAAAAATTAGTACAATATATCGGAGAAAGTAGGCCTCCCGTCCTAGAAGTTTCCCGATGTGGGACTAAACTAAGGATAATATATATATATATATATATATATATATATATATATATATATATATATATATATTGGAACCGGTAATTTTATTAATAAAAGAACAGCTTACAACTCAAGGCATTAAGCCTCACTCCTCCCAATAGACCCCAAACATTGTACATTGTTTTCAATATTAAGAATAATCCTAGTCTGAGTATTCTTCAGGTCCTCGAAAATGCGATTGTTCCGCTCTCTCCAAACGTGCCAAATTGCAGTTGCAAGTCTGATGAGAGCTTCTCGATACCACGTGCCGCCTCTATTCATTGATGACATAATCGCCTGAACCACTGTATCCACATCCCTATGACCACTTGTATGCAAGTGCAACTTCTCCTCCTGTGCTTTCCATATTGAAAACGTCGACGGGCATATGAAGAATAGATGCGCCAAGGACTCATTATCCTGCCAACATATCACACAACCTTGGTCTCCAATATGGATACCAAAGCGAGCTAGTTGATCCCGTGTTAGCAGTCAGTCCATCAACAACCGATACAAACACAGTTGGAACTTTCTTGCACTGGCCTTTAGTCCATACAACCTCCGTCTACTCCCACTTTTCATGCTCCCACCGAATTTGATTATAAGTCATCATGCATTCAAATCGGCCACTCGGTGTATTATCCCAAAACCACGTCTCCTGGGAAGCTTGGGTCTATTGTGACCCGCCTAATGATATCGTGGAACCGACGAGCATGCCCATATTCTTCTGGCCGCCACTCTCCATCATTAATAATCACTGCCACCTTCTCCTTGCGATATGCCTCGTGTCCGACGTGCAAACCGACCATGTTTATTAGCCCTTAATGCTGAAGCCAATGATCTAACCAAATGTCAGTCTCCAATCCATCTTTGAACACCCTAGAAATAGCTTGCTTTACCATCCTCCTATACTTGAGTATTTGTTTGAGGAATACTGATTCATTATTATTGGAGGAGTACATCCATAAGTTACCTCCTTTCAGGTATCTCACACTCATCTAAATAGCCCATAATGAGTCCCCCTGAAGAAACTGTCATACCAGTTTCATCTATGCCACTTTCCTCATCAGCCGTAGTGGTCGTAGTCCAACCCCTCCTTCCTCCCTCAGACAAAGAGTATCCCAAGCAATAGCATACAATCTGCCCCTCAAAATAAAGTCTACGCGCATCTTCTCCATTTTGGTAATTGTCGTCAGTGGTAGCATTATCGATTGAAGTCAGAAATTAGTGATTGACATAATGACATTCGCACTAATTCAATATGGCCCCCAGACGATAATACATGAGCCTGCTATCCCTTCAGTCGACTCTGTGTGAACTCCACAATGTTGTTGCACTCTGCTTACTTGGCATAGTTGATGGGCAATGGAATTCCCAAATATTTAACCGGCAATTTTCCTCTGGCGATGCCAAGGACTGATGCTCGCTCCTCCTTTGCAGGACACTATTTACTAAAGTAAATCTTGCTCTTGTCTCTATTCAGCCGTAACTCCGTCATCTCTCCAAACACCCCCATCACATTGGCGACACCTCAAGACCAGAGAATAATGGCACAAAAAACCCAGCAAATCATCAGTATAAATAAGATGCGAAATATGTGGTTGTACCTGACGATACAACGGAATGATCTGTTTTCGACACACTGCGACGTCCCTCAAGCACGAGAAATACTCCATCGCCAGAGTATATAGGTATGGTGAAAGTGGGTCCCCCGTCGTAGCCCCCTAGTACTCCCGAAGAAGCCATGAGGCTGACCTTTGATAAGAACAAAGAAAGTAGCTGTCGTGATACACTCAAGGACCCGTGCCACCCACTCCTTAGCAAAGCCCAGAGATAGCATAATATGACAAAGAAAATCCCGATTCACCATAGCATACGCCTTCTGGAGATCAAGTTCGATGCATGCTTTCTGGCCCCCATGTTTGTTAAACTTCCGAACTAATTCATGACCAAGTATATTGTTCTCCGCAATAGCCTTCCCTTTGATAAAAGCTGCTTGGTTTTTGGACACCAACTCTTGCATAATCTGCTCCATACGACGACACATAAGGTGCGTAATCATTTTGTACAAATAATTACAGCACGCAATAGGCCTGAAGTTCGCCAATGTCGTGGCCCCCTCCTTCGGAATAAGTGCGAGGAATGCGTGGTTTATTTCTCGCAGCAGTCTACCATATCATACGCCTTCTGGAGATCAAGTTCGTTGCATGCTTTCTGGCCCCCGTGTTTGTTAAACTTCCGAACTAATTCATGACCAAGTATATTGTTCTCCGCAATAGCCTTCCCTTTGATAAAAGCTGCTTGGTTTTTGGACACCAACTCTTGCATAATCTGCTCCATACGACGACACATAAGGTGCGTAATCATTTTGTACAAATAATTACAACACACAATAGGCCTGAAGTTCGTCAATGTCGTGGCCCCCTCCTTCGGAATAAGTGTGAGGAATGCGTGGTTTATTTCTCGCAGCAGTCTACCATATCATACGCCTTCTGGAAAAATCTCGTACAATCTCCAACACCGAATGTCGTAACTCGTCCCAATAAAATTTATAAAATTTACTCCCTAATCCATCATGACATGGAGCTTTATCAGGATCTATAGCAATTTTTGATACTATCGATACCTCCATTAGCATTTTTGATTTCCCACTTCTGTAACCAACTTCTTACACACAATATGAGGAAAGGTGGACAAATAATCAACTTGGTTGTACAAAGCAGAGTAGTACCTGACCGCCTCTTCCTGGATGTCCGTCGGTGTCGAGATGTCCCCTCCGTTAGGCCCTATGAGTTTATGAGTTTGTTGACGCTATTGCTATATTGGCGGGCCCGTATCACATCATAAAAGAATTTTGTGCATCTGTCTCCCTCCCGTAGCCAGGAACATTTGGTCCTCTGCGCCATATGAATCTCCTCGAACAGGCGTTCGCGCCCTACATCCTGTACCAGAAGTTGCTCCCTGTCAGCCGGATCCGCATTGAGTGCATCCGCCTCGGGACAGTCCTGGCCCTCTTGAGCTCCTGCTTCTAGGCTCTTACGTCCGACGCAGGTCTGCTGCTGTTCTATGCTTTAAGCCCAGCCTTCACCCTTTTCAGCTGACACACTAGTTGGAATTGGATATTGCCCTCCACCTCCACCTGTAGTCCTCTCCGTACAACATCTGCGAACCCATCAAGTAGGAGCCACACATTGTTGTATCTGAAATGATGGGATAGCCTTGCCTCCGTAGCTGTCAGCCAAATCCGAATTGGGGAGTCGTCACTGGTTTCTGCCGCGAGTCCTTGTGCAATATGTGGGAATGTGTTAAACCAACATTTGTTACCCAGAGCTCTGTTTAACTGTCAGATGACTCGTGTCCGCACCGTTTTATTATTACAGGTCCATAGATGCCCCTTTCCGGCCAGACCTCGCAATATCGACTACAACAAACAATTCTGGAAGTCATGCAAAATGACGTCAGGAACACGCCTGCCACCAATTTTTTTATGATCATACAATAGGGCATTAAATTCTCCCATAGCCAATAAGGACAATCCCATGTCCCTATCTGCAACCACGCTAAGGTGGATAATCTCCTGCCATAATCTTTCCCTCTGACGTCGGTCGTTATGACCATATACAATAAAAAAATTGAATCACAAGCCACCTTTATTTGTGAAAATGAAAGCAATGACTTGTTTTGAAATGAATAATACCTGGCCATCTCAGCTGCATTTATCCCACCTTACCCAGATACTGGCCATACTACACAAGTGCAGATTATTAACTTGCCCAATCGCGTCGTCGTTCTCCTTACCAAGATTCTTTTTGATTTAATCTTGATCTCAAAAATGGAGCTAATAGTACACTGACTCCTCCGCATCTACTCTGAAATCTCCTTCCATCTTACGATCGAGCATGTACCACGCACATTCCAAGCAATAATAGATATTTAATCAATATTTATGTCCCAATGCACTTCGATCGACCTGACATCAGGGGGAGTGTCAGGCATTGCCTCCTGCAAGTCCATCTCTACTGGGCGACTAGATGCGCTCTCTGCCTCCCTTCGTAGTAATATCAGCCACTCCGGATTATCTCTGACAACTGTTCCTCCTTCCTCTGACACCTGAAGGTGTTGTGGTCGCAATACATCTTCCCGAGGATTGGTAGCATGTCGTTTCCTGCTGTAACTGACGACGACCCTTTCATTTCCTTCCACTTTCTTCCCTTTGCTACCAGCCACTCGACTGCGAGTTAACGCCCCCTCTCCTTTTGCTGTAAACTGGATCGACCTTCCTGCTGGTGGAGTGCATGTAAGAGCCATGTCCTCATCTTCTCGTCTACCCCTGTGGTGCCCCGTTCCCCCTATTCGGGGAGCGCGGCTAAGAAATACTAGACGGTATCGTTCGATCGGGATAGATTGAATCAAGAACTCATCCTCGTTATGGATTTGTCTCTTCGGAATCGATTCCCATATTCAGTGGACCGTGCCCCCGGGATCGACTTAGCGGCAGAGTCAGGAGGGACCTCTCCGCTGCATTCTTTGTTGCCTAGTTTTCGCTGTCGCTTGTTGCTTTCGTGCCTTGAGTTGGTTTTCGGATTTTCTTGGGTTTTCTTGAACGGTTTCGATGGATTTCATTGCTTTCGTTCTTAGGACTGCACTTCAATTCCGATAACGGAAAGAGGGGAAGAAGTACTGATCAGCTGTTCGTGTCAATACAGGTGAACCAGCTGTAGGCGTCGCTCGAGCGGACTCCTAAAGCACTTCTTTCCTCCTTCCTTCCAACTACTAAAGTGAGTGGCTACCAACCCGATTAGCTAGCCCTTCCTGCTAGTCATCACATCAAAATCTTGTGTTCGTGCTTTGCCCGATCAAACGATACCAAGTAAATAACTAAAAGATATCAAGATAATAAGGGAATAGACTTGGGAAATATTGCTTGTCAAATGAAACTTGTGAACGGTTACTTACTTATATGCTTGCTCGTTTGGAATGTTCATCATATGCATAAATATAAGTTAGAATGTAATTTCTTCTTAAAAACTGTGCTATGTATAGAACTCATTTTCAATGCAATAACTCAACAGGAAGACTATGCAAAAGTAGATCTTGCCCTGTTATTGCCCTGTGCCTGATTTGCCTCAAATGTTAACTTAGTGTACTGCGTTGATCACGGACAACTTGTGCACAAGGTCTTAGTTCCTGCGGACGGTCGCTGGGGCACTGGCACCGATCCGATCCGGACGGAACTCACGATAGTCGCCTGCTTCGGATCGAGTGGCTTGTGGCGCCTCCTGTTCTCTGCGCCGCACGCCATTCCGTCCCGAGACTAGCCCGTCCATTATGGCAACGTGCCAGTGATCCCCTCGTATATTTAAACATGTTGTTACTAACTTGTGTCTTCTTGACAGGGAAGGCAAGGTAAGTATTATGCAGGTGGTTCAGACGGGCAGGTAAATGTCACCGAGCGGTGGCAGGTTATTTCATTGATTTCTATATCTAATTCTTGCTGTAAAATGAACTAAGGCAAGATAGAAACCCACAAAATATGCATGCTTCATTAAAACGACGTGTTGATTGGTATAGTTGGGATAGGTTGCCTTCACCAGTACGTTTCGATGTACTGACCCTCGTTGAAACATGTTCCCCGCGCTAAGGAGAGCCGAGCGAGGAGCAGGAGACAAACCCCCAATCCAGTCCAAGCTGTAGGCACGCCTCGACCGTGCCAACCTTTTGAAGAAGCATTTTGAAGAAGAAGCTAGCCACCAAGTAATCATGCAACTTCGTGACAAGGCAGTCGTTCCGACGCAAGGTCTTATATTTTGAGTTTAGTAAAGGATGTAATGTAAAGGACTGCTATCTCATTTTGTGTCAACACTTTTGTAAGCCCATAGAGGCAATCCTTATGACTCAGTTCAAGGAGTTTGTAATAGATGTTCATATTATCAATAAAAGAGAACTTTTCCATGTTTCAATATGTGTTTCAATTATCTGCGTACTCTGAATATGTGCTCGCTATGCGAAACAAAAATACTTAGCCTTGTGCGGTGCGCAACCTAGGCCCGCACGGCGGTCACGTCCGGGGGACGACTATCGATTCCGCGGAATCGGGGCGTGACATGTTGGTATCAGAGCACAGCTTCAAAGTTCCTTTGACTCTTGAACTGGAAAAGTTCCCTTAACGATAAATCCCTGTGCAAACGCCTGAACTCGTTAAGGCCAAAATGAGATACGTTCATGCAATAAGTCCATAATACATTATGATCCTGATGTAATTTACCTTCCTTTCAAGGAACGACGCAAGCGCAACCATCAGCGCTGGCGCCAGGCGAGACAAGGACTCAGGAGAGCAGTTCCGGAACTTCAGGAAGCTCTCGGAGCCAACGGGGCATGTCTCGATCAGATTCCCTTAAGCAGGTGATGCAAATGTTCACGGAGCAACGACAGAGGGATGATGCCCGCCAAGCCAAGTTCGAGAGCAACCTAGAGGCCCGGCTCTCAGTCCAACAAAAGCAGGTAGATACCCTGCAGCAGCTTGTTCAGACCCTGGCCTCCAACCATTCTGCCGCAACGACAGCTACACCAGTAGAGCAGCCAGTGCTTGAAGTCGAACCACCGCTAGCGCCAAGGACGAGGGAAGTGACTGCCTTCCCCTTTGGCAACTTCAAAAAGGTCTGCAACACGCCATTTAATGGGACTGAGGACCCGATCGTGGCCCTAGATTGGCTTGCCGAGCTTGAAGATCATTTTTCTCTCCTAGAAGTGCCGGAAGACAAGTGCGTCACCTGTGCCCAACTATTGCTTCGCCTCAACGCGCACGACTGGTGGGACGTGCATCGACGATCTCTTCAACTTGGCCATGGAGAGGAGGCGATCGCGTGGACGACTTTTCGTGCCGCGTTTGAGGAGGAGTTTGTACCCCCACCTCTACGACGTCAACGGGAAAACGATTTCGTTCAACTCCGGCAGGGCAGCATGACGGTGAAGCAATACTCGGCAGAATTCAATAAACTGGCCAAATTTGCTACCGCTTATCTACCGGATGCAGCGAGTCGTGCCAGACGATTCGAAGGAGGGCTACGTCCTGGCATTCACGGGCACGTAGCCGTTCCGCAGTATCAGACGATGCGGGAAGTATTAAACCACGCCCTTTCGCTCGAACCGCAGTATCCTCACGTTGCCGCCGACGCTGTGCAACCTTCCAATCACAAACGCCAAGGCAACGATAGAGGAAACAACGCTGCAAAGCGTCAAAATAACGGCGGTCGTCAGCGAGAAAACCAGGGGCAGCGTTGCACCTACTGCAACAGAAGAGGGCACACCGAGAATGTCTGTCGCAAGCGGCTCGGCACTTGCCTCAGATGCGGCGATCCTGGCCATCAGATTAACAGCTGTCCGCTTCGTCCACCGCAACAACCAGATCAGACTCCGGCTCCTCAGGCAAATCGAGCGGCGCCTCAGCAAGGGCGTAATCAAGCTCAAGGCCGAGTCTACACCATGACACGGGAAGAAGCTCTAGCTTCGGATACCGTCGTGTCAGGTACCTTACTTTTCAATAATATACCTGCTCGCGTTCTATTTGATTCAGGTGCAACCCATAGCTTTATTTCTACAAACTTCGCCACGGAGAACAATGTAAAAATGACTCCGTTGCATTTAGATTTAAGCGTTAGCACCCCATCTGGTACAAAAATTCCTGTCTGTTCAGCATGCCTAGGCGGTTATATCTGTATTGGGGAGAGAAAGCTGTCACTTGATGTTTTAGTTCTTGATGTACGGGACTATGATATCATTTTGGGAATGGACTGGCTAGGCGCGTGCGCGGCAACTATTGAGTGTGCAGAGAAGCGAGTCATTTTCCGTCTGCCCGGAGAAGCCGTGTTCTGTTACACCAGTAGTCCAGCGAACAATGCGACCAGGGCCTGCATGGTGATTTCGGCAAAATCTGCTCGGCGAATGCTCTACACAGGCTGCGAGGGATTCCTAGCATCGGTTCGGGACACACGGCAGGACTACGCAAACGTCGAGTCAACTTCCGTTGAGGCAGAGTTCCCCGATGTGTTTCCGAGCGAACTACCCGGTATGCCTCCAGACCGAGAGATTGAATTCACTATCGACACATTTCCAAATACACAGCCAATTTTCAAGCCTCCGTACAAAATGGCACCTGCAGAGCTGAATGAATTAAAGCGCCAACTCCAGGAATTACTTGATCGCGGGTTCATCCGTCCGAGCGTGTCTCCTTGGGGCGCTCCTGTGCTCTTTGTGAAGAAAAAGGACGGAACTCTACGCCTCTACATAGACTATAGGGAATTAAACAAAGTCACAATCAGGAACAAATATCCTCTGCCACGGATAGATGACTTGTTTGATCAGTTACAAGGGGCAACGGTGTTTTCTAAGATTGATCTTCGCTCGGTTTACCACCAGCTGAAGATTAAGCCAGAAGACGTGCCCAAGACTGCTTTCAGAACCCGCTACGGCCATTACGAGTTTTCCGTGATACCGTTTGGACTGATGAATGCTCCTGCTGCATTCATGGATATGATGAACCGTGTCTTTAGGCCCTTCATCGATAAATTCGTGGTGGTGTTTATCGATGACATCTTAGTGTACTCGAAGACTAGGGATGAGCACGCAGGACACCTGCGGATGGTGCTGCAAACCCTTCGAGACCACAAGTGGTATGCCAAATTAAGCAAATCAGAATCTTGGCTGGACAGTATCTCGTTTTTGGGGCATATCATCTCCTCGGAAGGCATCTCAGTTGATCCGAAGAAGATAGAAGCAATCACGCAGTGGAAACGACCGGAGTCAGCTAGCGACATCCGAAGTTTCCTTGGTCTGGCAGGGTACTACCGGAGATTTATACAAAATTTTGCTAGGATTGCTTCGCCCTTGACTCAGTTGACACGAAAGGGTGCGAAGTTTACTTGGACAGAGGACTGTGAAGCTTCGTTTACGGAGTTAAAGCAGCGCCTCATCTCTGCCCCAATTCTCACTCTGCCGAACGGACCGGATGACTTTAAAATATATAGTGATGCCTCAAGAAAGGGTCTAGGATGTGTCCTAATGCAGCGCGACAAGGTGATAGCCTACGCTTCTAGACAGCTAAAGCCACACGAGCAGAATTACCCAACGCATGATCTCGAACTTGCCGCGGTAGTGTTTGCATTGAAGCTGTGGCGTCACTATCTTTATGGCGTGCCGTGTGAGATTTATACGGACCATAAGAGTTTGAAATATTTGTACACTCAAAAGGATTTGAATCTTCGGCAGCGGCGATGGCTTGAACTCCTGAGCGACTTCGATCTCACGATCAGATACACGCCTGGAAAGGAAAACGTAGTAGCTGACGCGTTGAGTCGAGTGTTTGTAGGGAGTTTGGTTATTGATGATAGGCTGCGCCGAGATCTTGAATCACTGGGTATTACACTGAAAATAAGATATAAGAAGTGGGCGCAAGTAGCTCAACTGCGCCTCGAGCCCGACTTGTTACACAAAGTGAAGGCCGCTCAGAAGGACGACCCGTTCCTGCAGAAGATTCATGCCCTCATCTTGGCAGGAAAGGCGTCCGACTTTGCGGTAAGCACGGATGGGATGCTTCGAGTAAAGGGAAGACTATGCGTTCCGAACGACGCGGCCCTTAGACAAGAGATACTCACGGAAGCTCACTATGCTAGTTATACTTCTCATCCGGGTAGCACTAAGATGTATCGGGATCTTCGCACGACGTTTTGGTGGCACGGCTTGAAACGGGATGTGGCGCAGTTTGTGTCGCATTGCATGGCTTGTCAACGAGTAAAGGCCGAACACCAGAAACCAGGCGGAGAGCTTCAGAACCTTGCTATTCCGGAGTGGAAATGGGATGATATAACGATGGACTTTATTGTTGGCTTGCCGAGGACGCAACGGGGACATGATGCAGTCTGGGTTATCGTCGATCGACTCACAAAGTCAGCTCACTTTCTGCCTATCAAATCTACTTGGAGTGCCGACCGCTTGGCTCAGATATACCTCAACGAAATCGTTCGGCTCCACGGCGTGCCCGTATCTATAGTCTCCGATAGAGATGGTCGATTTATATCACGTTTCTGGGGAAGCCTGCAGTCAGCAATGGGGACGAAGTTGAAGTTTAGCTCCGCCTACCATCCACAGACCGACGGCCAAACCGAACGTGTCAACCAGATCCTCGAAGACATGCTGCGACTCTACGCCTTGGACACGAAGACTAGTTGGGACCTTCATCTACCTCTAGCCGAATTTGCTTACAACAATAGCTATCAATCAAGCATTCAAATGGCGCCGTATGAGGCGTTATACGGGCGGAAGTGTAGATCTCCTATCTGTTGGGACGAAGTCGGGGAGCGGCAAGTACTTGGCCCTGAGCTCGTGGAGCAGACCGTCCAGAAAGTTCGGCTGATTCGGGACAGATTAAAGATAGCTCAAAGTCGTCAGAAGAGCTATGCGGATGTTCATCGCAGACCGCTAGAGTTTCAAGTAGGAGACCGGGTATTCCTCAAGGTCTCGCCCATGCGAGGGGTCAGCAGGTTCGGAGCAAAGGGAAAGCTAAGTCCACGATTTGTCGGCCCGTTCGAAATACTAAAGCGGGTTGCTTCAGTTGCTTATCAGATCGCCCTACCACCATCCCTAGCTGACGTACATGATATATTCCATGTTTCCCAACTTAGAAAATATGTGTACGATCCAAGCCACGTGGTAGACCTGGGACAACTGAACCTTCAGCCCGACTTGACGTATGTAGAACAGCCGGTACAAATTTTGGATAGAAAAGAAAAGCTGCTTCGGACCCGTTCGGTTCCTCTAGTGCGCGTGCTTTGGCGGAATCACTCTGTCGAAGAATCTACTTGGGAGCTCGAATCTGATATGAGGGAACGGTTCCCCTCATTATTTCCTAGTGGTAGGTTCTATTCCTTAAGTTTCGGGACGAAACTTCCAATTAGTTGGGTAGGATGTGGTGCCCCGTTCCCCCTATTCGGGGAGCGCGGCTAAGAAATACTAGACGGTATCGTTCGATCGGGATAGATTGAATCAAGAACTCATCCTCGTTATGGATTTGTCTCTTCGGAATCGATTCCCATATTCAGTGGACCGTGCCCCCGGGATCGACTTAGCGGCAGAGTCAGGAGGGACCTCTCCGCTGCATTCTTTGTTGCCTAGTTTTCGCTGTCGCTTGTTGCTTTCGTGCCTTGAGTTGGTTTTCGGATTTGCTTGGGTTTTCTTGAACGGTTTCGATGGATTTCATTGCTTTCGTTCTTAGGACTGCACTTCAATTCCGATAACGGAAAGAGGGGAAGAAGTACTGATCAGCTGTTCGTGTCAATACAGGTGAACCAGCTGTAGGCGTCGCTCGAGCGGACTCCTAAAGCACTTCTTTCCTCCTTCCTTCCAACTACTAAAGTGAGTGGCTACCAACCCGATTAGCTAGCCCTTCCTGCTAGTCTTCACATCAAAATCTTGTGTTCGTGCTTTGCCCGATCAAACGATACCAAGTAAATAACTAAAAGATATCAAGATAATAAGGGAATAGACTTGGGAAATATTGCTTGTCAAATGAAACTTGTGAACGGTTACTTACTTATATGCTTGCTCGTTTGGAATGTTCATCATATGCATAAATATAAGTTAGAATGTAATTTCTTCTTAAAAACTGTGCTATGTATAGAACTCATTTTCAATGCAATAACTCAACAGGAAGACTATGCAAAAGTAGATCTTGCCCTGTTATTGCCCTGTGCCTGATTTGCCTCAAATGTTAACTTAGTGTACTGCGTTGATCACGGACAACTTGTGCACAAGGTCTTAGTTCCTGCGGACGGTCGCTGGGGCACTGGCACCGATCCGATCCGGACGGAACTCACGATAGTCGCCTGCTTCGGATCGAGTGGCTTGTGGCGCCTCCTGTTCTCTGCGCCGCACGCCATTCCGTCCCGAGACTAGCCCGTCCATTATGGCAACGTGCCAGTGATCCCCTCGTATATTTAAACATGTTGTTACTAACTTGTGTCTTCTTGACAGGGAAGGCAAGGTAAGTATTATGCAGGTGGTTCAGACGGGTAGGTAAATGTCACCGAGCGGTGGCAGGTTATTTCATTGATTTCTATATCTAATTCTTGCTGTAAAATGAACTAAGGCAAGATAGAAACCCACAAAATATGCATGCTTCATTAAAACGACGTGTTGATTGGTATAGTTGGGATAGCTTGCCTTCACCAGTACGTTTCGATGTACTGACCCTCGTTGAAACAGGTTTCCCGTGCTAAGGAGAGCCGAGCGAGGAGCAGGAGACCAACCCCCAATCCAGTCCAAGCTGTAGGCACGCCTCGACCGTGCCAACCTTTTGAAGAAGCATTTTGAAGAAGAAGCTAGCCACCAAGTAATCATGCAACTTCGTGGCAAGGCAGTCGTTCCGACGCAAGGTCTTATATTTTGAGTTTAGTAAATGATGTAATATAAAGGACTGCTATCTCATTTTGTGTCAACACTTTTGTAAGCCCATAGAGGCAATCCTTATGACTCAGTTCAAGGAGTTTGTAATAGATGTTCATATTATCAATAAAAGAGAACTTTTTCATGTTTCAATATGTGTTTCAATTATCTGCGTACTCTGAATATGTGCTCGCTATGCGAAACAAAAATACTTAGCCTTGTGCGGTGCGCAACCTAGGCCCACACGGCGGTCACGCCCGGGGGACGACTATCGATTCCGCGGAATCGGGGCGTGACAACCCCTCCTTCCTCATACTGCCATGTTGACCCTCCGTCCCCCCAACCAGTAACCTCATCAATGTGGTTTGATATACCGACAGTACCAATTCGAGCTCTAGACCTATACTGCTCTCCATCGGTATTATATCCTGAGTGGTTTTCGGCTCCAATCCCTGCTGTACAATAGACGTCCCCTTGTCCGCCCCAGTTTCAGCTACTGGGCTAGCTCAAATGTCCGAAACAATTGCAATGGTGGCATAGCGGCGACACCCATTCATATTCCACTCTTTGCATAAGTACCTCTCCCGATGGTATATCATATTCCAGCATCCGTGGAAGAGGTCTGTCCGCCTCTATCTCGACAAAGACCCTTGCATACAATACTCTGGAGTGTTTGAACGTGGCATCATCTCCTTTGATTGTTTTTCCGTTCAGGCTCACCAACTTCATAAGCATCGAGTTATCCCCAACTTCATAAGCATCGAGTTATCCCAATAAGAAAGTGGAAACCCCGGAAAACGAACTCATACATGCACCGTATAAAGCAAGTCGTTCACATTTATCTCCGGACTTCATTCATTCATGATAATAAGCCTACCATCGAATGCCCATGGCCCTCCCTGCAAAATACGATCAACATCCTCCCGCATCCCGAATTTGACAAAGAAGAATCCCTTCTCCTTGGCATAGAATTCTATATTAGCTTTCGGCCTCCATACAACACTATCGTATTTTGCATCTACGTCGCCCCCCTCGCTATCTCTTCCGCATTGAAGGACGCTCTCTGCCCCCCCTCCCCCCCCCCCCTCGCGCTACTTTCTTAGGCTCGACGTAATGCATCGAGTTTGCTGTCGTCTCCACCCTACCCCCCACCCCACCCCCCCACCCCCCACATACATCCGCCCACATCCTTCCCATGGTCATCCCCTCGTTTCCCGGTGCATCCACCCCATCCCTCCTCGGCAACATTGGAGTCGTTCTTGATGTCGCCTGTCCCCTTGTAGCGCCTGCCCGTTCGTCGGCGTTGGCTGCGTACCCGACGCATACGTCAGCGCTCGTGTAGGATCTCTTGCTGCGACCGAACGTATGGAACTAGGGTTTCCACCACCGCCCCCACTCCCCTGTCCGTCCCTTCCATGCACCACCGAAGTCTTTCCTTTCTCCCGTCGGCGTCGGCTCATCGTAGACCATCCGCCTCCTACTTGTAGCCCTAGGATTTCTGCCGCCACCACCCCCATCTCCTCTCCGCCAGCCCGAGAAGACGACCTAGGGTTCCAGGTCTTGCTTGGAGATCTTCCTCAATCAGCAGCGGTCACCTCGGCCATCAAGATATTTTCGATTGTCGCTGTCCTTGTGCAAATCCTGTAGCTAATGTTGTTAGAGTCACACACCCGGAGATGGAGTTGGCGGAGGTGATATGGGCCAAAGGTGTTGCTCGTAAAATGCAGTTGTGTCTATACAAACTGAGCCTGGAAAGACTACACACTTGATAGGTTACGAATATTTAGACTGCAGATGGAGGTCCAGGGATGTATACTGTGTCGGAAGATGGATGAATCCATAACACCTATTCTTCCAATGTCCAGTGGCGTGGGATATTTGGCTAGCCCAACATGATAGGTTGAACTTATCCAGTAGGGGGATCCATGACTGGAGAGCAATCGGCAAGGTCATCAGAAGAGAGAAACAAAGAGGTTTTGCTTGGTACAACGAGGCATGGATCAGATTTGTTGTAGCGGTCTGACATGTATGGAAGGAGCGGAACAATCGTATCTTTGAGGGGTCGGTGATTTTTACCATTAGGATTATCCATAATATTGAGCAGGATGTCAGTATAACGAGAGAGAAGGCACATCCTTGAATTGCCTCTTGTATTTGTAATTTTTTGATTTTATTAATACAATTACCTTCTTCCAATATATATATATATATATATATATATATATATATTGACGGGATATTGTACAAATATTATTGCACCATGCAATCTTAACCACACATTTTTGAAATGTGTGGTTATAAATCATCCCACAAAGTTGCTGCCACGTAAGCATACTTTATAACCACACATTTCAAAAAAATGTGTGGCTGAGATTCTGCCTCCATAAAATTGTATAGGAATATACAACATGGTTGTAATCATCCGTTGCAGTATATGTGTGGTGTATTGTGCAGTGCGCACTACTTCATTGTGTCTGTAGGAGAGAGCTCTTGTATTGTAGTAGTAGTAGTAGTTGTAGCATAAAACTACCAACTACTTATAACTCCCGTTTTAGTTGTTTGAAGGTAGTTACACCAAGATAACTGGCATGATGGAATAGAAAGTATGGGATGGATGGACCTCATTTCATTCAAAATTGAGAATTCATTGTTAGCATTAGTTGTTCGTTAAAATTAAAATTCTTGCTTTACCATGCTGTTAGCAGACCTTTAAGTATATGATCAACTAGTATGTCTACTCAGATTTGCAACATCTGGTTAACATTATTTATTAAATGCTTTTCTAAACAGATCACAAGTAATATATCCAGTTCGATGTTCATAAAAATTCTGTGTTACATTACGAGTTCTGTGTCCTTGTTTTGATTAACTACTTCCAGAAGAAAAATATGAACTCATATATAACATTGCTTGCTAATATAATACTTATGTAGCTTGTTAAGCATTATATTAGGGAGTGGGCTTTAGTCCCACATCGGATAGAATAATAGAGAGAGGGGTCAGCCTCTCCTCTATATATGTAGTCTTTTCCATCAATGAAAAACATTTCATTATTCTAGTTCTACATGGTATCAAAGCCATAACCCTCTCCCCCTCTCTTTCTCAAAAAAAAAAAACCTAACCCTAGCTGCCCCCCGCCGCCGCCCCTGCCCCGCTGACTCCTCCCCCCTCCGCCAGCCCCCCTGCCCGCTATGCAACCAAAAACCCTAACCCTAACCCTAACATACCTCTGCGGCCGCCTCCCCTACTTCCTGTATAAACCCTAATTCAAAAAAAAGAAAAAAAAAAAAAAAGTATATCGAAGCCAGATGGTAGACAAGTTGATTGTTTACGTGGATCTTTGTTTCCTTTTTACCCCGATATCCGCATCAGGATCTATACAGAGAGTTACTTGGGTTACTTCTGTGTCTTGGTGTGTGTGATTCCCATACGATCTTTCCATGCGCGTGTCGGTTCTGGCCACGTTGATAGCGCACTGGGAAAGTTGATGTGATTATTGGGGTTGGAAAGAATCAACGACGGTCGAATCAAGAGCATTATGACAACCTCTGAGGTGGCTAGAAGTAATACCGGTGTCGGAAACGCATTGGCGGGACCAACGGGCACTGGCACGGCTATCTCTTCGATTCGACTCGTCGATCTATAGTTGGACGGACTAGACGGATACTCAACATGGCGGAAGAAGGTTGAGAAGACACTTCGGGGTATGCGGTTGTCCAAGCATCTGACTGACAACCCTCCGGAGACGATTGATCCCACGTTTGAGCAGTAGGAGATGTAGCGCCCCGTTCTCCCGGTGCGGAGAGCGCGGCTAAGAAACACAAGACGGTATCGTTCGATCGGGATAGATTGAATTAAGAACTCGTCCTCGTTATGGATTTGTTTCTTCGGAATCGATTCCCATATTCAGTGGACTGCGTCCCAAGGATCGGCTTAGCGGCAGAGTCAGGAGGGACCTCTCCGCTGCTATCTTTTATTGCCTCGGTTTTCGATGTCGCTTGTTGCTTTCGTGCTTTGAGTTGGTTTTGGGATTTGCTTGTTTTCCTTGAACGGTTTCGATGGTTTTCATTGTTTTCGTTCATTGAACTGCACTTCTATTCCGAGATTGGAAAGAGGAAGAAGTATTAATCGAGCTGTTCGTGTGCAGGTGAACGAGCAATAGGCGGCTTGCGAGCGGAGTCGTGAAGCGCCTCTTTCCTTCTCCCTTCCAAAATCTAAGTGAGTGGCTACCAACCCGATTAGCTAGCCCTGCTTCCAAGCTTCACTCCTCGCCCCGATCAAACGATACCAAGTAATAACTAAAAGAAACCAAGATAAAAGAAAATAGACTTGGTACTTATGCTTGTCAATGAAACTTGTGAACGGTTATATCTTTGCATGCTTGTTCGTTCGGTATGTTCATCAAATGCATAGATACAAGTTTAAATGTATATCCTGATGCATGAATATAACGTAGTTGCAATGTAAAAATGAATCATGCAATACCGCTTGTCTTGTACTCACGTAGCCTCCGGGCGAATGCTTGTTAACGTAGCCTCCGGGCGAATGATTGTTAGTGTGCGATCACGGACAACTTGTGCACAAGGTATAGTTCCTGCGGGCGGCTGCTGGGGCACTGTCACCGTTCCGGCTCCGGACGGAACTAACGTTTAGTCTCACGTACTAGGACAGGGTGGAATGCGACGCCTAACGTTCTTGCACGTAGCAAACCATCTTCGTCACAGACTAGTGTCCATAATGGCAATCAAGCCAGTGATCATCTTGTATATTTAAACCTGTTGCATACTAACTTGTGTCTTCGTGGCAGGGAAGGCATGGTAAGTATTGTGCAGGTAATTCAGACGGGCAGGTAAAATCCACCGAACGGTGGCACGTTCATTTCAGTAAATTCTATATGCTGCTTACTTGTAAATGAACTAAGGCAAGATAGAAACCCACAAATGTGCATGCTTCACTAAACAACGTGTTGATTGGTATAGTTCGGCTAGCTCGCCTTCACCAGCATGTTTCGATATGCTGACCCTCGTTGAAACAGGTTCTCCGCACTAAGGCGAACCGAGCGAGGAGCCGAAGTCGTCTTCCCGATCCAGTCCAGCTGTTAGCGCACCTTCACCGCGCCCTTGAAGCATTTTGAAGACCGGAGCTTGCAACTCTTCATACACAAATGCAGCTCCGTGGCAAAGCTATCCTCCAGCCTGGAGGTCTTTATCATTTTGAGTTTATAAAGGGATGTAATGTACATGACTGCTATCTCATTTTGAGTCATCTATTTTGTAAGCCGTTCGGCATATTAGCTGACTTGTTCAGGAGTTTGTAATAGATGTTCATTATCAATAAAGAGAACTTTTTCATATTTCAAATCTGTGTTTCAATTTATCTGCGTATTCTGAATATGTGCTTGCTATGCAAATCATTAAAGCCTTGTGCGGGCGCAACTCCAGGCCCGCACGGCGGTCACGATTCGGGGGACGCCTCAATCGATTCTACGGAATCGGGTCGTGACATAGTGGTATCAGAGCACAGATTCAAGTTCCTTAGACTTCGTGCTAGAAAAGTTCCTTTAGCGATCAATTCCTGTGCGAACTCTTGAACTCGCTAGGCCAAAATGAGATACGTTTATGCAATAAGTCCATAATACATTATGATTCTAATGTAATTTACCTTCTTTTGAAGGAATGGTACCAGCGCAATCTGCAGCGCAACCACCGAACGAAACACAAGAAAGCAGTTCGGGTAATTCGGGAAGCTCTCGGAGCCAACGAGGCATGTCTCAAGTCGACCCGCTTGAGCGGGTAATGCAAATGTTAGAATCGCAACGACAAAGAGATGATGCTCGCCAAGCCAAGTTCGAGAGTAATCTAGAGACCCGATTCTCAGTCCAACAAAAGCAGGTAGATACCCTGCAACAGATCGTTCAGACTTTGGCTG